>CM070825.1:3416281-3743781 GCA_036326025.1 Chrosomus eos | reverse complement strand
TCCTATGGGGGTCAAATTGACCCGTGAGAGAAGGTTTTGTTACTTTTTTAAATTTCAACCACACAACTCCTCGAATCCATTCAGATTTGTGTGTGTGTTTATACATGGTTCAAGTGTGACAAAAATCCTGGGGTCTTGAACCCCTCTGAATGACCCAAGGTTTACTAACCAAAAAACATTATGCATTATTTTATAGCTGTATATCACTGACGCACTCATCTCGGACTGATAACAGAATACTTCCTGATCGTAACACTGAAACATGCATTTTGTGTGAAGCTGCTTTGAAACAATATGTTTGTGTGCCCACATACTCCTCACACACATGCTAAGCAGTTTTTGTCCATTAAGGAGGGATAGCATAGGTGAGATAGATAAAGCAGGAGACGGTGAAGAGGAGGGATGCTGAAAGAACTGATGAATATCCAGGTAATAAATACAAGATAAGATGTGCATACCCCTCTCGAACTTACGTTTAATAAGTTTAGTTGTGAAATAGATATGACATTTTGGCAGTTGTCTCTGCATTACGTTCTGCACTGAAGTCCTTGAAACAGAAATCCCAGCATGCACTGCTCTCCGTCCATCTCATTGTATTTTGGTTTTCATTGTCTGGAAAGAATGTGCACATACTGCATTGCAACTGAAAGAAATGCTCAGATTTTACAGTGTTATGATGGCAGGTAAATACTAAGCAGGGCCGTAGCGATGTGAACTCTTCCTACCTGCACTGACACAACCTGACAACTGTGTTCAGCTCGACGGAAGAAGCTATCAGCATGAAATCACTACAAGCTTATTACTGACAGCAGAATAAGAAAAACTCTGGCTTTTCCACCTCAGTGACATTAAGACAAGCTGACAGTAAGAGAAACTGAAGCTTGTGCGCTTCTGATGCGCTCTAACAAGACAAGCAAAGGCTGACCTTGATGTTTCTGCTAAGAAAAAGCTTTTTGACTTTATAGACTCAAGCATGTACGCACGTATGCAAAGTAACTCCAGCAGTAGTAAAAGCAACAATGGCAGTAACACTTTAGTTTAGGGTCCAATTCTCACTATTAACTAGTTACTTATTAGCATGCATTTTACTAGGATGTGTATTAGTACTTATAAAACACATATTAATGCCTTATTCTGCATGATCATATTCTACATCCCTTAATCACCCAAAACCTAAAATTAACAACTACCTTACTATCTATTAATAAGGAGTTTGAATTAATAGTTAGTTAATAGTGAGAATTCACCTTTGGCTAAGCCCCGCCCCCCTTAGTTACTGTTGCTACGTCCGACAAACTTCATCTGGGCTCTGGTTTGGTATCAACATGTCTTATGCTGTGACAGCTCTTCCTGATGAAATTTTATCAAACTTTTATAAAGCAGCAAATAAAGTGTCCGATAGAAGTAGGCAAAAGGGGCTGCAATATGCGTTCGAAGGCTATATTCAAGACATACCCGTGAAACGCAAGGAACAACAAGGCATCCAAATAGAGGCAAAAGCATAACGTTACCGGCCACAGTCAAAAAATGAGCCACCGCATATCCTACTAATAGACAGAGGTTGGGACTCACAATATCAAGCAGCAACACTGTGTCACGTGAGGTTGAAGCAGACGAGGAAGTAGGATCCATTTGCAGCATATCTTTATTACTCAAACTCAAACGATACAAACTCAGGAAACAGGACTAGGGAACAGCCTCCTCCTCCGCAGCGTGCTCAGGGACAGCCTCCTCCGCAGCGGGCTCAGGGACAGCTTCCTCCTCCGCAGCGTGCTCAGCGACAGCCTCCTCCGCAGCGTGCTCTGGGACAGCCTCCTCCTCCGCTTGCTCAGGGACAGCCTCCTCCGCAGCGTGCTCAGGGACAGCCTCCTCCGCAGCGTGCTCAGGGACAGCCTCCTCCGCAGCGTGCTCTGGGACAGCCTCCTCCGCAGCGTGCTCAGGGACAGCCTCCTCCGCAGCGTGCTCAGGGACAGCCTCCTCCGCAGCGTGCTCAGGGACAGCCTCCTCCGCAGCGTGCTCAGGGACAGCCTCCTCCGCAGCGTGGTCAGGGACAGCCTCCTCCGCAGCGTGGTCAGGGACAGCCTCCTCCGCAGCGTGCTCAGGGACAGCCTCCTCCGCAGCGTGCTCAGCGACAGCCTCCTCCGCAGCGGGCTCAGGGACAGCCTCCTCCGCAGCGTGCTCAGGGACAGCCTCCTCCGCAGCGTGCTCAGGGACAGCCTCCTCCGCAGCGTGCTCAGGGACAGCCTCCTCCGCAGCGTGCTCAGGGACAGCCTCCTCCGCAGCGTGGTCAGGGACAGCCTCCTCCGCAGCGTGCTCAGGGACAGCCTCCTCCGCAGCGTGGTCAGGGACAGCCTCCTCCGCAGCGTGCTCAGGGACAGCCTCCTCCGCAGCGGGCTCAGGGACAGCTTCTTCCGCAGCGGGCTCAGGGACAGCCTCCTCCACAGCGGGCTCAGGAACAGCCTCCTCCACAGCGGGCTCAGGAACAGCCTCCTCCTCCGTAGCGGGTTCAGGGACAGCTTCCCTTCGCAATGTGCTCAGGGACAGCCTCCTCCGCAGCGTGCTCAGGAACAGCCTCCTCCGCAGCGTGCTCAGGGACAGCTTCCTCCTCCGCAGCGGGCTCAGGGACAGCTTCCTCCGCAATGTGCTCAGGGACAGCCTCCTCCGCAGCGGGCTCAGGAACAGCCTCCTCCGCAGCGGGCTCAGGCGTGGTGGGCATGACATGCACTATGACAGGCTTCGGGAATAGTGTGAGGTTGTGGGGTTCCTCACTTGCAAAGCCCACCGTAAATGGCGAACCACTCAATAAAAGGGGCGAACCCAATATATTGTGCCAGAGTGTAATGTGGGGTATCGTGAGGCATGAGGAAATACAGAAACTTATTAAGTCCCCGGCCAAACATGTCTTTTAAGTCCGTGTCCTTAAAGTTCCCTTCATGGCAAAACTCCAAAAATTCTCTTCATAATCCTCCATCATGCGTTCATCCTGGCGGAGGTGAAAGCAACCATCTGCTGGATCCATGGCGTGGTGGGTCCTTCTGTCACGTGAGGTTGAAGCAGACGAGGAAGTAGGATCCATTTGCAGCATATCTTTATTACTCAAACTCAAACGACACAAACTCAGGAAACAGGACTAGGGAACAGAACAACCAGCATACAACATTAAGGACCCACAAAGACTCAACTAGACATACAGACTTAAATACAAGGGTAAACGAGCTAACAAGGGGGTGTGGCTAATAGGAAACACCTGTGACAGACTAATAAACATAACAGGGACCTGCTAAACATGAAAAAAGATAGAAACACAGACTAGACTTGTGACATGCATGAAACACGACAGAAACACAATCTAGACTGTGACAAACATGAAACCAAACAGAAACACAGACTAGACTTGTGACACACTGTTCATGCAAAGCTGGGTAGGTCTCTGTTCACTTCTATAATCGTTATTACAAAGCTAAATTACAAAACTAGTATAACTTCACAGTAAGGTTAAAAGCAAAAAAGCTGTGCTTGTTGATCCTTGAGGGGTTTAGCTTACTGTGAGGACGTCCACACAGTTTAATCCAAAGACGATACTTGTCAGGATTTGACTTCGGTTTTGGGAAGGGAAAAAAACAGACACCCCCTTCAACCTCTCTGGGAAACGCGTATCTGTGTTACAAATGCCCCAGGCACAACGTTTAACCATATTTTTGATAAAACTACAACAGTAATAGCCTGCTGAGACCAAAAATATGAGACGCCTGTGTTAAAGTCAATGGAGTGCTGTGAAAAAGTGTCGGACCTCTGTGGGAGCTCGTTCTTGGCTGCGCTGTGATTGGTCAATCTACATTCTAGGGTGTGGCTTAGCCAAATGCGAAATGGTGACGCTGGTGTGAGTGAGGACCCAGGTGGAGCCGAAGGGACGTGGGTCTCAGGTGGATCCGATGAGCCATGGCGGAGCCGATTGGTCGATGGTCCGAGGTGGAACTGAGGGCTCTGAGAGATGAGGCGGAGCCTGGTGTTCCTTACGCCAGGGCAAAGCGGTGGACCGGACGCTCCAAGGCGGATAAAGGCTGCATGGCAGGGCTGATGGCGAGGGGCTGAACGGAGCATGCAGATGCAGAGCCGAGGTAATGGCTGGCTTCAGGGGAGCTTGCAGATGAGGAAGACTGAGTGTGGATGAAGGCTCTGTGATGGAAAGGACTGGTGGTGATGACAAACTAAGGCTTGGCAGGACCAGCGACGATGAAGACATTGAATATTCCGATCTGGTCGGGACCAGCGGTGATGATGAAGACAGAGGTAACGAACATATATTTTTCCATGAAGGGAACAACAGCAGAGAAGGTTCATGGGTGAAAAGGATGGGAAGCACTACCTCCGACTCCCAGTCGATCAAGCTTTCCTCCTCATCTATCACCACAAATAATACACAGGTACGGATTTAGTGGCAGGCTCACACACCTAGACTAGGCAGTTTCTGGTCTCATTGACTCCCATAGTATATATTTTTCCTACTATGGAAGTCAATGAGACCAGAAACTGTCTGGTTACTGATATTCTTCTAAATATCAGAAAATCGGCTGAAGTGATTCAAAAACGGTAAAACTCAACTGTTTAACTCTGGTGGAGTTGTAAAATGAGCCTATTTCCAAAAAAAGTGGAGCAAGATAACTGTTATAAACATGAGCCTCGTCTGAAAGGCAAAGGGGGAGGTGTTGCTGTAATTTATAGTAATATCTTCAGAATTACTGAGAAGTCTAGTTTTAAATATAATTCTTTTAAAGTGTTGGTGTTAACTATAGAGTGTAAATGATAAATCACGTTTGAGATTTGTGCTGGCTACTGTATACAGGCCACCAGGGTACCATACAGACTTTATCAAAGAATTTGCTGATTTTTTGCTGAGTTAGTACTGTCTGCAGATAAAGTCCTAATTGTTGGGGATTTTAATATACATGTAGATAACGAAAAGATGCATTGGCATTTAAAGACATTCTGAACACTATTTGAGTTAGACAACATGTGTCAGGACCTACTCATTGTCGTAATCATAATCTAGATCTTATATTATCGCATGGAATTAATGTTGGTGCGTCCAATGCCATGGATGAGAGTAGGAACTTAGATTGACCGGTAAATTGAGAGCTTCGCCTTACAGCTCAGCTCCTTCACCACAAAAGACTGGTACATCGACCGCTTTACAGCAAAAGCTGCACTGATCGGTCTGTCAATCTCCCGTTCCATCCTTCCCTCACTCGTGAACAAGACCCCAAGATATTTGAACTTGAGACAGGAACTCTCCACCAACCTGATGTGGGCAAGCGGGCAATCTGAGAACCATGGCATTGGACTTGGAGGTGCTGATTCTCATCCCAGCCGCTTTACACTTGGCTGAAAACCGTCCCGGTGAATGTTGAAGGTCCTGGTCAGATGAGGACAACATGACAACATTATCCGCAAAAAGTAGACGAAATCATGTGGTCCCCAAACAGGACACTCTCTGGATTGGTTGGGCAAACTCCCATGAACCCTCCAACACCCTGGAGAGGGTCCAGTGTTCCACGGCCGGGACGAAAACCACACTGTTCCTCCTGAATCCGAGGTTCCACTATCAGCCGAATTCTCCTTTCCAGTACCCTGGCATAGACTTTCCTGGGGAAGCTGAGGAGTGTGATTCCCCTGTAGTTGGAACACACCCTCCGGTCCCCCTTCTTGAAAAGAGGGACCACCACCCTGGTTTGCCAGTCCAGAGGTTCTGTCCCTGAACGCCATGTGATGCTGCAGAGGCGTGTCAGCCAAGACAGCCCCACAACATCCAGAGACTTGAGGTAGTCAGGGCGGATCTCAACGACCCCCGGAGCCTTGCCACCAAGGAGCTTGTGTTGGTAGGGCACTGCTTCCCTTTCCTAAGGCGCCGGACGGTTTGCCAGAACCTCTTCAAAGCCAACCGATAATCTTTCTCCATGGCCTCACTAAACTCCTCCCAGACCCGATTTTTTGCCTACCTGGGCTGCAGTCCGCTTGGCCTGCTGGTACCCGTCAGCTGCCTCAAGAGTCCCACAAGCCAGCGAGGCCTTATAGGACTCCTTAAGCTTGACTGCATCTCTTACTTCTGGCGTCCACCAACGGGTTCGGGTATTGCCGCCTCGACAGGCACCGGAGAACTTACAGACACAGCTCCCAGCGCCCGCGTCAACAATGGAGGTGGAGAACATGGTCCACTCGGATTCAATATCTCCAGACTCCCGGTCGAAGCTCCGCCGGAGGTGGGAGTTAAAGATCTCTCTGACAGGGGACTCGGCCAAATGTTCCCAACAGACCCTCACAGTATGTTTTGGTATGTTTCGAGTCTGTCCTGCACTGCCGTTCGGCCCGTAGGCATACATGACAGTGAGAGACCTATTCGTATTTCATGGAAAGAGAGCACGCTTGCCTACAGAGAGGCCTTAAAAGCTGCTAGATCTTCTTATTTTTCAACCCTATTAAAAGAAAATAAACAAAACCCTAGGCATTTATTTAAAACAGTGGCTAAATTAACGAAAAATAAAGCTTCAACCCCAGACGTTTCAAAGCAGCACAGCAGTAAAGAGTTTATGAACTTCTTTACTTACAAGATTGATAATATCAGGGAGAAAATTATAACTATGCAACTGTCTACTACAGTATCGCATCAGGCAGTGCATTGTAGTCTCCCTGAGGAAAAATTGCTATAGGAGAGGAAGAATTTTCTAAAATCGTTAAATCATCTAAATCGACAACTTGTATGTTAGACCCTATACTGACTAAGCTATTGAAAGAGATGCTTCCAGAGGTCATAGATCCCCTTTCTTAATATCATTAATTAATCTTTGTCATTAGGATACGTACCAAAAAACTTTAAGCTGGCTATGATTAAACTGCTTGTTAAAAAAAACTCAACTTGATCCTACAGAATTAGTCAATTACAGGCAGATCTCAAATCTACCTTTTCTGTCAAAGATATTAGAAAAAGCTGTATCCTCACAACTATGTTCCTTTTTAGAAAGAAATAATATCTGCATAGATTTTCAGTCCGGATTTAGACCGTACCATAGTACTGAGACAGCTCTCATTAGAGTTACAAATGATTTGCTCTTATTATCTGATCGTGGATGTATCTCTCTATTAGTGTTACTCGATCTTAGTGCTGCATTGAGTACCATTGATCACAACATTCTTTTAAATAGACTTAAAAAGGATGTTGGCATTAGTGAAATTGCATTTGCATGGTTTAAATCATTGTTATCTGACAGTTATCAGTTTGTAGCCGTGAATGAAGAAATGTCTTATCAATCAAAAAATCAGTAGCCTATGGCGTACCACAAGGCTCAGTACAAGGACCGCTGCTGTTCTCTGTACATGCTACACCTTAGGACATATCATTAGGAAGCATGGAATTAGTTTTCACTGTTATGCTGATGATTCTCAGCTCTATATTTCTTCACGCCCTGACAAAACTTACCAATTCACAACATTAACAAATGCATAGCTGATATAAGAAAACTGGATGACCAGTAATTTCCTACTACTTAATTCTGAAAAAACAGAGATTCTAATTATTGGACAAAAAATGAAAGCTTTAGCATAAAGTTCTGTCAGGAAGACTTAATTACTTTGTCATTATTACCTTCACATCTATCCAATCATGTCCTTATACTTGCGTATAAAAGATCGGTACTTACACATGTTTGAGTTCGCAGATACCGACGCGACAATTCTTGCTCGCTAAACCGCCATGGCCAATGATACGCTTATCGTCTGCGACTACTCAGACTCCAATGACGAATTCATTCCGCCCTCTCCTCTTCCACCACAGCGCAGCACGCGCCTTTAATATTGTGACTCCCTATGGGTAACGCGGTCTAAAGAGAAACATATACAGTACTCTGGAAGCAGCCGGCATTTCAACCAGCCAAGGTCTGTCCAGAGAGTATTTACTTCTTCTCGCCCAAAATACTTTGGGTAATCCACCGGAGTCCGTCACCAGTCCCGCAACTCCTTCTGCATCTGGTCATCCAAAACAAGCTGGCAGAAAGAGAACTGGCAAGTCATCGTCACCACATCCTGCAAGGAGAACCACGCTGCATGCACGGGCACCTGCTGTTTTGTATATCGTTGAGCCTGATGGAGTTAACACTCAACTTCTTCTAGCGGTTCAAAGCCTCTTCCAAACCGTCAAAAGTCTGGAATCGAGGTTGTGCTCACCGGCAGTGGTAGAGTAGCTCCCAGGCCAAGAGAATAGTGTATATTCACAATAATTCTATTTACTGATCTATATGTATTATTATGATTACTATTATTATTATTATTATAGATACAGTGCTACCACTACTCCTACTACTCCTATTATTATCATGAATGCTGTTTGTTGCCACTGTTATCGCTACTATTTTTATCTTTGTTATAGTTATTATTATTAGTCTGCCTCTACTTCTACTACAATTCCATCAGAATGACTATGAAAATCTCAATATTGCTTCTATCTAAATCTCTAAAATATCCCATTGCTTAAACTTACCAATGAACCTGCTTACATCACTAGATCGATATATTTATATTTAGCTCTTTTTCTTTTTTGTCTGTTTTTTTGTTTTGGTTCTCTTCTTCTTTTTTCTTTCTTTCTTTTTTTTTGTTTGTTTGTTTGTTTGTTTGTTTTGTATGTGCTCCATGTACGTCTTTCTTTTGTATATGTATATAATTCACTGATATTTTATCTTGTATAAACCACAATGTCTTGTTAACTTGCAATAAATTTTTTAATTTTTAAAAAAAAGTCTGGAATCGAGGATGTCAAAATTCGAACACACTCTGTCAGTTTAAATCTAGGTTAAAAACACATCTCTTCAACCTGACATACAAATAGAACACTATGCAGCCTAATAATCATTTAACTGATTTGAATAATAGGAATGTATAAATTAGGTAAGTAACAACCGGGAACACTTCCTATAACACCTGATGTACTCGCTACATCATAAAAAGAATGGCATCTACGCTAATTTTAGTCTTTGTTTATTCTGAGGTTTACTGTAATCAGCTGGATCCGTGCCGTATCCAGATCAGATGGTGGACCTGCGCCTAGACTCGACCACAACGCATGATGTAATCAGCCGTATCCGGGCCATATCCAGATCAGATGGTGGAATTGCACCTAGACACGACCCCAACGCATCCCTGAAGTGTCAGCAGAGATTGTGTCAACTAGACACTCCCCTGTGAAGGCCTCCGACACGACAGTCATCGGCACTGATCCTCAACAAACTCGTCTCCATATGCTTGTGATGACTCTGATCTTCAACCAGATCAACTGCATAATATAATGTTTCGATGCAATCTGACCTCTGACCTGTAATGCTGCCTGAATCATAATCATACACTGTTTGTTCGTTGGCCAGAGGAGGACTGGCCCCCGACTGGCCTGGGTTCTCCCAAGGTTTTTTCTCCATTCTGTCACTGATGGAGTTTTGGTTCCTTGCCACTGTCGCCTTTTTCGCCTTTCTTCACCATTGGCTTTTGGCTTGCTTCGTTGGGGACATTTAATTTTATATTTAACAATACAATTACAACATTATTTTCCTGTTATCTCTGTAAAGCTGCTTTGAAACAGTCTGCATTGTAAAAAGCACTATATAAATAAAGATGACTTAACGGGCTCAGGCTTGATATTCGTGCCGAGTAATGGCTGGGTCTCTCGGTCTGCGGTGGGCTCTGTCTCCATATCTATGGTGGTCGTGGACATTGGGTCTGACTCTGGATTGGGCTGCGAGTGGTCCACAGAAGGATTTTGGGCAGGCTAGGTTGGGACAAGTATAGATTGTTCAGAGCAGGCTTCCTCCTCAAAAACGAGTGGTGAACCAGCCTTATACACTATGTACTAAAATAAAGAGCAGTTATCGTTGCCGACGAGCATTATTTGGAGCAGTTCATCATTTAGCCTGCTCCAGAAGTGCAGATTTAAAGTGTGCTCATTCTAGTATTCCTGATGGCACAGCTCCAGGATGTCCTCTACAAAATCCATCAGTGGCCTGTCACCGTAATGCAGGGATCGGAGTTGTTCCTCAACAAAATCCATTTTGCGGTCTGGTATTCTGTCACAGTTAAGCCCCTTTCACACAGAGATTCCGGAAAATACACGGATAATGTGACCCGGCATTTGTCCCGGGATTGTTTGATTTCGGTTCATTCACACTGCCAGTGATTTGCCGGGATCTGTGAGTGCGTTCACACACAACCCGTTAATGTCCCGGAAAGCCGCGTGACGTCAGGATGAGACGTGTAACGTACGCGTCGAAAACATGTGCACGCGCGCACCTTTCCACAGAGCTGGCGAACGATCGCAGCTTCAGCGCGGATTGTGAGGACTCAGGAGCTCCTGTATCTGCTTCATTCCAGGTTGCAGACATTTTTTCGTTCTTTCTTTGTTGATGACAAACACAAACTTTCTTCTAAGAGCAACAGCATCGCGCTATGGCACATGCGTCATCACTAGTATTACACACCCCTTACGGCATTGTTTCTGGCTTTTGTTCACACAGCGCGTGTTCCGGGTCTGAACACGGCAATGTAACTAGTCCCCAACCCGGGATCGATCCCGACATCAATCCCGGGTCGTGTTTGCGTTCACACAGACGGCACTCTGGCAATTTGCCGGGTTCAAAGTGCTGTGTGAAAGGGGCTTTAGTCCAGTTGAAGATGATGAAAAAGGTACAAACAGGTTTCTACAAACAAAAGGTTCTTTAATAAAAGCAAACTCAGGTAACCCAAAGGCAAGAAGGCAACATAACAGAGTGTCTTCAGAAACAATGCAAGAAAACAACTGAATGAAAAGAAGAAACTTAAATACACGTTGGTGATGAGACAATGACAAACAGCTGTGATGATTAATGAGTGTCCATGACAACTAATAAATGGCGGAAAACTAGGAACAATGGAAACATTGAAAACATAGAAAACAAGTGACTGACGAATGCACAATTCTCTGCTGACGTGTGCACAATAACCTCTGGCCACCAGCAAACTGTAAAAAGATCTCAACTAATTATATTTTGTATATTTTTGATTTTTGCATGGGTTTGAGTTTTACTTCACAAAAGTATTTTTTTGTCAATTCAAATACATTGGATATACTTTAAATGCAGGCTCCATTGCTCTGAGACAGCAGGTGGATTCAGTGTCTGCCAGGATAATTTAGTGCAAAGACAAAACTGGATCAGGTCTCAGGTGCTGCACATGTTCAGCCTCTGTCGGTTTTAAATATGAGTGAATGACGCTCAAAGACGGATAATCTATGCTGGTCATCTAAAAAATATTGCAAAAATTAGATGCTTTGTTTCCAGACAAGACCTTAATACTTTGCAGATATGATCACTGAATATAAACGCAACAGAACACTCAGATCATTAGGATCACATCAGCTTGAATTACCAAGGGTTCACTCTAAGCAAGGAGAGTCTGCTTTTAGCTACTATGCCAGCCGCAGCTGGAACCAGCTTCCAGAAGAGATCAGATGTGCTCCTACAGTAGTCATATTAAAATCCAGACTCAAAACACTTCTGTTTAGCTGTGCATTTACTGAATGAGCACTGTGCCACTGTACTTCCGACTGATTGTGTCTCAATTTTATTTTGCATCCTACTTTTTATCCTAAACTAAACTGAAAATTGGGTAAGAGAGATGAAACCATGCTGATTGCCTGGGTCTGTGGTGGAGTAGTAAGTTTGACGTGATTAAACTCGAGGTTCTGTGGGGTGCAGACTGGATTTATTCCATTCCTAGAGATTGAGGTGAGGACTAATTATTAGGGAACCCGAGGTTACTCCGTAAGTCAGTCCCAGAGCTCCTCCTGTCCGATTTTAGGAGGAAATCGATTCCATCGGAGATATCCAATAGATTTTTTAGTCGCACCAAAAGAACACCACAGACACAGTGTAATGACCATGGGAAAATCTGGGAGTTGTGAAAAATATGATACACCAGTGCTTTGCCAGATGAGAAGTTTATCTATGTATCATCTTTTTACTCTTTTAATTCATTTTACAACTGTATCATATCTCTTTTAATTTCCTTTATAACAGTTTTAATTTCCCTTGCTTTTATTTGATTATTTTAGCTCATTTCTGTAAAGCACTTTGAATTGCCATAGGGTATGAAATGTGCTATATAAATAAACTTGCCTTGGTTAGATTGTTATTTTGGAAAATCCTGAAAAATGAAATGTTTATTCAATGAAGAAAGCAGGTGACTCTATTGGGCCAGTACACTTCAGCCACCAAACAAGAGCCCAGTATTATGATGATGAAATCTGCACAGGAAAACACTACTCACATGTGATAAATTAAAAAAAAAAAATCTACCACCGGTTAAACAGACTAAAAAAACTCTTGAGCGGTTTTAACTGAAAGAAACATATCTTAGTATATTTCAGTGTCATTGTTTTGTCTCGAGATGCACAAGACAGTAATGTTTATTTCTCTAAAAGCCTCCTAAATGCCCTATGTGAATTAACGTCTAATCCTGGCTTAATCTAAACCCTGTCTGTGAAACCAGGCTCAAGTATGAAGTCAAATTTGTTGAAAGGGACGAAGCATCTGCTTGTGTTTCAGCAGCGATACAGTGCTGTTAGTCAGTCATGGCACGAGCCGCTCACAAATGCTACTGTAACCAGGCAACCCTGCTAGAAAAATAATGTGTCATCACAGTACAGGGTTTCCTTGGAAACAGGTGACTGAGATTATGTGTAAGTGTGAAGGTGCGAGGGACACCGGTACAGCTGAGCAGATCATAGAGAGTTCTGACCCGTCGACTCATCTAATCACATCCATCATGACTCTGACGGGAGACACAATCATCACATATGAGGCTTTAGAAGATTATAAGGTTGCCAAAATCTGTCATGTGAGATGGAACTGCAGTAGAGCTGTTACTGATTGGCTGGCTGTAATCAAGCGCACGATGAAGGAGATACTATAGGAGACTTTAATTCAATACTTACACAAGGAAACATACAACCACATATTACTGAGAACTGAAATAATGCTAGACAAGGGATTGACTGACACAGGGGGCTTAAATGCATGGGCAAACTAGATAAAAGACAATACACACCTACTCAAATCAATTAGTAACCATAGTGACAAACAGGGAGAGAACTGAGAACTGACCTAATTAACAGACAAGAGGAAGAACAAAGAAACTTAAACATAAACTGAACAGAAAAACAGATCAAAACACAATTGGAAAACATGACAAGAGCATTAGGGAGGAACAAAACCTCGATTAGAAAATGGGCCTGTGGCGACATTACTGCAAAAATTATATTACGTTGCTTCTTGCACACTTCATGACACTTTCAACGTGAAATGTCCAATGAGTGGCGCTAAAAGCATGTTCGAAACAGATGAACGCAAATCTGGCAATGAACTGTAAAAGGTTCAACCAGGCACTCAGGTAAAGTATATAAAGTCCGTGATTGGTGCTCTTGGGGTAGGGACAAGTTCCAAAGAAACAAAAGAACAGGTTCCAGGCACTCAGTCAAGTTTTCAATGAGGAGAAGGATAAAGTTAAAAAGCCTTTATTTAGTATGGCTTAAGTCATTATAAAGGTACACAAGCCAACATGTTTCGACCAACAAGTGGTCTTCTTTAGGGCAAAGTAACACAAGATATGAGAATCTGGCAATGTTTTACCGCTGTTTGTTCTATGTATCACGAGTGTTCAATCAGAGCAGAGCAGACCAATCACAACAGACTGGGTCTTCTGACCAATCAGAGCAGAGCAGACCAATCACAACAGACTGGGTCATCTGACCAATCAGAGCAGAGTAGACCAATCACAACAGACTGAGCCATCTGACCAATCAGAGCAGAGTAGACCAATCACAACAGACTGAGCCATCTGACCAATCAGAGCAGAGTAGACCAATCACAACAGACTGGGTCATCTGACCAATCAGAGCAGAGTAGACAGTCACAACAGACGGGGTACATCTGACCAATCAGAGCAGAGTAGACCAATCACAACAGACTGGGTCATCTGACCAATCAGAGCAGAGTAGACAATCACAACAGACGGGGCCATCTGACCAATCAGAGCAGAGTAGACCAATCACAACAGACTGGGTCATCTGACCAATCAGAGCAGAGTAGACAATCACAACAGACGGGGTCATCTGACCAATCAGAGCAGAGTAGACCAATCACAACAGACTGAGTCATCTGACCAATCAAAGCAGAGCAGACCAATCACAACAAACTGAGTCATCTGACCAATCAAAGCAGAGCAGACCAATCACAACAGACTGACTCATCTGACCAATCAGAGCAGAGTAGGCCAATCACAACAGACTGAGTCATCTGACCAATCAAAGCAGAGTAGAGCAATCACAACAGACTGAGTCAACAGACCAATCAGAGCAGAGTAGAGCAATCACAACAGACTGAGTCAACAGACCAATCAGAGCAGAGCAACCAAATCACAACAGACTGGGTCATCTGACCAATCAGAGCAGAGTAGACAATCACAACAGACGGGTCATCTGACCAATCAGAGCAGAGTAGACCAATCACAACAGACTGAGTCATCTGACCAATCAAAGCAGAGCAGACCAATCACAACAAACTGAGTCATCTGACCAATCAAAGCAGAGCAGACCAATCACAACAGACTGACTCATCTGACCAATCAGAGCAGAGTAGGCCAATCACAACAGACTGAGTCATCTGACCAATCAAAGCAGAGTAGAGCAATCACAACAGACTGAGTCAACAGACCAATCAGAGCAGAGTAGAGCAATCACAACAGACTGAGTCAACAGACCAATCAGAGCAGAGTAGAGCAATCACAACAGACGGAGTCATCTGACCAATCAGAGCAGAGCAATCACAACAGACTGAGTCATTCAGTTCAGTAATTGGTCTTAACCGAGATGTATTGGAGGTTACTGTGGAGAAGAGGATAAGTTCGAAATTAAAACTTGTCCTGCTTTTTGAAGGCCATCCACTACACAATTTGTTCAAAGGACTCAGAAGCTCTTTCAGCGAGCAATTGATAATGCCTCGGTGCTCTAGCGAGCGCATGAGAAGGTCTTTTGTTCCTTCAGCGGTTAGATATTTTAAATGAACATCGTTAATTGTGAAATTGAATTATTTTTCACATTGTGTCTCCTTATCAGGGTTTATTATTATTAGGCTGTTAATGCAGAATTATTATATGTCTGTTAGTTGTGTATATTGTGTTTGTTTGATGGCTGTATGGTTGGTGGCAAACCAGTTTCCCTATCGGGATTAATAAAGTTTTTCCATTCCATTCCATTCCAGACCAATCAGAGCAGAGTAGACCAATCACAACAGACTGAGTCATTTGACCAATCAGAGCAGACCAATCACAACAGACTGTACTAAAAGTGTACATCTTTAAAATGCATGCAAATTACGTGAAGCACAACAGTTATGGCGTTACGAAGTGGTCAAAAAGAATTTAAACTGTGAATTTTGAATTGATTCCTATTGTAAACTCAGATATGTGGATTGCGACGGCAGTTACAGTAAATCACCACACGATCTTGGTGTTCGGCATAGGCCTTTATCGCATCAAAACAGAACGCCGGAAGTAGCCGTCAAAAATAGCTGAAGCAGTGTACTGTGTCTTCCGGTTATTGCGTTCGAAATGGCTGCCTGTAATCGCTGGACAACTTCGCTCTCGCATCTCCCAAAAGTTGGCCAAGACGATGTGGTGCGACTCGTGAATGAACACTCAAAGGTAAAATCATCCAAGTTGGAGAAAGGATACAAGTTCTTCTACGAGAATTTTGTCTTCAATTATAGATTTAAGTAGCTTGAATTATGTTCTATTGGCGAGTTATCGCTAGCTTGTTATGTTTAGTAAGCTATTCGTCAGCTTGTTAGATAGGTTCACTTCAAATACAGCGTATCCAATTTGAATAATTTGAACAATGTGACTTTTTTGCTTTCACTTGAGTATGTCAGTGTCAGTGGTCATTAAACATTTGCCTGAGGAGGTAACCTCTAGCTAACGTTAAAGGTTCTCTAAGCGATCCTGGGTGACGTCACTTCTTGTTGACGTTAGAACTATTGTCAAACAAAACGGAGGATAGCTAGACCCTCCCTCCTCCTCATCCGCGCAATAACCCCTCAAACCCACCTCCAAACCGTTCTTGTCGGTTATTGGCTGGAACAGTTTGTTATGTTTCTTAGAGCGGGTCGCTAGAGTTTGTTTTTGTAGCCGTTTGTGGAGCCTGGGGAGTCTGCAGAGACCGCGTTTTTTTTACAGTGTGTTCAGGGGACAGGCAGCTAGCGGATAGTGAGTAGATGTTTGCTGTATGTGACAAAAAATGTTTTGGCCATAAAAACGTGTGACATCGCTTAGAGCACCTTTAATGGCCCGATGTTTTGATGATCACTTTGGGTACATTAACGTTCCGAAATGCCGTTGCGGCAGTTTAAGAATCACAGGTCACACTCAAAAAAACTCTCAACCCCACTGTCCTGCACCGGTGTGCTTCCATCATGGCACACAGGTAAGTTTGTCTGATGCAAGTTGTGTCTTTAAAGTTTGTAAGTGCACACTGTTGGAATACTGATTCTGGTGTAGATGTTTCTGCACAATGTATCCATATCCTACACCTCATCCATATGAATTGTTCACATGGTAATATAAGATTTGTCTGGGTCCCTCAGATATAGCCATACATGCAATTCTAGAATTACTCCGACATCACATTTCAGTATACATTTGTTTCCTTCTATTTTGCAGAGCAGCGGTTGCCTGCATAGGATGTACACCTACAATATGACTTGTGTGCTGAATTAAACTGATACTCTCTCAGACTTGCAACTGAATTTAATTTATTTTTGTGTTGATACAGGGGATTCGTCCCGAACCCACGGATGAACTCGTGGTACGAAAGCCAAAGGCGCTAGGACGCAGTAGTGTCAAATCTACTCTGTATCGCGCTTAAGCTGGTAAGTTTTAATTACGGTAATTTACTTATAGACTTTTATCACGGCAGAATTGATTACTGGAAGTGCTCGTCGAAGCAGTGTATCGATTCTTCCGGTTATGTATTTTCAATGTGCTTTTGTTAACATCTAGTTGAATAAACGCCTCTGAAAATGTCCAGATTTGTAAATCATCCTGCGGGTGTTAATTTTAAGAGACAGGAGAAGAGATATTTTGAAGATTACTGTGTACATGATTTTCCAAACTCAAAGGAACTTGTAGGTTTTTAATCTAACATAAGCCATGGCTCTTAAACATGGGTGAAAATTTCAACCCACATCAGTGCTCGTCTAAATAGTGACCACAACGCTGCAGTGTGTATGAGCACGGTCACCGTGATTTTGCCAAGTAAGACATGGTCCTGGATCAACATATGTTGTTGGTCCTGGATCAACATTCCTGTCCCAAAATGTATTCCTTACCCAATTCCTACCCCTAAACCTAACCCTACCCATAACTTTTCCCTAAAATCAGAGGGTAATGAAAGGTGAATAACACTGATATTTAAGTACTTCACCCTGGTTCTAAGCCTAAACCTGACATAAACAGTAAACTTGTCCCTCAAATCTGATTGGTTAATTGGAAAGTTGATCCAGGATCAACAAAGATGTTGATCCTGGATCATGTGGTACTTGGTAAAATCACGTTCACCGTATGAGCACTGATGAATAAGATCAAAATTTATATTTTTATTTATTTGTATTAAATATTTCAGTTATTTTTTATTTCACTGTATGTAATTCACACGTTTATTCACGTTTATTATTAATTCATATATTTATACACACGGTTATTTAAATATGATCAGTTAGAGAAAAACGCTGTTAATGAGAAGACGAGCACTGGACTTCGTCAGGTTAGTTTGGAAATAAATGTATGTATTAATCAGAATGCGCATTTGAAAGGGAAACATATTTACAGAAGGAACATTTCAACTAGTTGAAGATATAATGTAAACATCCTTAGCGCTGCGTCTAGGAAAACTCGAGGTATCGCACACCAGATGTGCACTTTCTCAGTTTATGGCCAGCAATATTGTTGTTTAAGCACATTATGGAATTAAGATAATGTCTGTACTATGTTATAATTAAACCTGAATCCGATTATTCATTATTATTACTATTGCTGAAAGTCCGATAACATCAGCAATTTTTAAATGAGAGAACATGCAGATAGTTCTTTATATCAGATTAGTTACACTGTCGCTTGTAAATCATTGGCAGTTATTAACTGATATATTTAGCCCCGCCTAACTTCCAGTAGATTCGGCGAAGTTTGTAGCGTTAGAGGGGTCATCATCTAGTCAGGCTCTGGCAGCCAGGATCATAAAGGGGGTAAGGCAAACATCTGCCATCAAAAGGGGTATTGACCTTGAGCCAGAAGTTTTACAACAGTATAGTGACCTTTGCAATGTCAGTGTCGCTCCTTCTGGATTCGTTGTGAATCCTGATGCGCCTTACCTCGGTGCTAGCCCTGATGCCAAAGTGTATGATCCCACTGCAAATCCACCCTTTGGGTTAGCTGAAGTGAAATGCCCAGATGTTAACAGTATAACAGAGGTTACACATGTGAAGTTTATTGGTGGTCAGGCCAAACTAAAAAAAAATCACAAATATTTCTGGCAAGTGCAAGGCCAGTTAGCCATAACTGGTTTAAATGGTTTCATTTATAGGTGATTTCATTACATCCACACAAAGTGAACTCACAGTAGAGCGAATGTGGCTCGACGAGTCGCTGATCAGTGAAATGAAAGGTAAACTTGATATATTTTATTTTGCAACATATGGAAACGTACCTGAAACTAAAGTAAATCTATACATCCCCCCCACCACACACAAACAAATGTGATCTCTTTATGATTTTATTTATGGAACGGACATACCTACTCTCTAATCATCACCACCACATGCATGTGCGCACGTACGCACACACAAACACACACAAATGTTCCCACACACTTGTACTTAATCCATCAATGAATTGTTTTAATTGTAAATTAAATGTATGTAAATATAAATGTAATATGAGTGTCTGATTTTTTTTTAGTGTAGAAATGTTATGTTATTGTATTAATTTTCACATAAATTATTTTTTTTATAATAGATGTATATATTTTTTTGTTTTTTCTGTGTCCTCTTTGCTGAACCTGGTACCTCTTTTGAAGGGGGGGATTATGAGGGTTGCTCCAACATCAGACAGCATCTGGTCAATGACAAAGCCTTTATCAGCCATGCATGCATCTCCAGGCTCAAACAGGCTGAGGATCCCTGACTGGCGTGTAATTTCTCGATCTGATATTGAACCTGTGAAAACCTTTGAGATAAAGGTGATAACACCACATGGGGCAATGCCAATTAGACCTTTGAAAGTATTGGTGTTCTTGTAGGAGGAGAATGTTTCTGACTGGAGGGTGAGTGATGATGGTGCCTCACATCTGATTTCTGTGCAGTCCAGAATAACGCACGTTCGGGCAGTACTGTGCAAACTTTGGTGGCATTGTTGCTTGCACCTGTTCCCTTGTCATCCAGATTGGCACTGACCCCAAAACAATGAATAGATAGTTGGCCCATGTAATTATTATTCTACTCTACTCTATTCTACACCAATAATTGACTTGAGATCCAAGATGGCGCCAGTGCACTCGGCATGCCGTCTCTCTTGTGTGTTTCAGTCTGTAGTAAGGTTACCTGTACTGCTAGTTCTCTGTGTGGTGCTGCACTGGTATTGTGTAGACTCAGTGCTGACCTACGATCGCCAAACCCTATTTAACATCAAATGTTGTATGGAAGCTGGTTACCTGAGAAACTGCCCAGTTCTCTACTGTTGCTCTGAATCCTCTTCCAAGCAACCTGCGCCAGAGTGCGTTTACCAATTACCCTGCTGTGTTCCTCCTGTACGGAAACGCCGCAGAAAGAGAGGTTGTCGTGGTGGTGTTCGAGTGAGAATTAGACGGGCGATTGCTTCATCTTTACGTCTCTCAACCCAGTTTTCCCTGGATACAACTTATTTGGAGGGGCATAACCTGGCGCGACGCTCCTGGGATTATATATATGCTTTTCATCTTCCTGCTTTTGATAATTCTTCTACCTCCGCTCAGCCGCATTTACGACTTCGCCGGAGAGGAGTGGAACATTTAAATCTTCGCCAACTGGATTTTGTTCGATTGGTTCGGAACTCGGAACTACAGTTTCATCTCAACATGGCCCTAGTTAATGCTAGGTCCGTGTGCAACAAGACTTTTATTTTAAATGATTTTTATACTGGACGCAACTTGGATATCCTTTTTCTGACGGAGACGTGGGCCTCTGCTGGTGAGTCGCCTGTCTTTGAAGAACTCTGTCCGCCGGACTGTTGGTTTATTAGTACACCACGTTGTTCTGGCAAAGGCGGTGGGGTCGCCATGGTTTTTAAACAAACCCTCAACATACGTCCTGTTTCTGTCGGGAGTTATGCATCATTTGAGTTACAATGTATTGTGCTAGAGTTTGATTCCACTGCGGTGTTCTGTGCGCTTATTTATAGGCCACCTAATCCTGACAGTGGTTTTATACGAGAGTTCTGTGAATTTGTAACTCATATCTTGCCATCGTATGATCAGCTGTTATTTTTGGGAGACTTTAATATACATGTGTGCTGCCCAGGTCGACCCTTGGTCAATGAATTTGGTAATGTTTTGGAATCCTTTGGTTTTATGCAGCATATAAATGGAGCAACTCATGTTCGTGGTCACACTTTGGACCTCATTTTGTCACATGGTGTTGCTGTAGATGATGTAAACATAGAAGATGCCTCCTTTTCTGATCACAGCCCTATTGTTTTTAAAGTCAATGCTGAGAACTCTGCAGTTATGGAAAAACATCTGGGCCATTACTCTCGTTGTATAAATTCATCTATTCCTCCTCAGTTTAGTGAGATTTATCATGCTAACGCTGTTGAGGGATCACTTTTAAATGCTGTTGAGTCTTCCACCGGGCCAGATGAACTGACAACTCTTTTCTATACAAATTGTTCTAATATTTTAGATGTTATTGCACCTTTTAAGTTAAAGACACCCAGACATAAATCTTGTTATTGGCTTGACGACAATGCTCGCTCTCTTAGGCGGGCATGTCGTCAAGCGGAGAGGAAATGGAAACAGGATTCGTTAACTGTGTCTTGTGAGTTTTACAAAGAATGTTTATTTAACTTTCAGAAAGCTGCAAAATCAGCTAGGTCTAAGTATTTTTCAGATTTAATTACTACACACTCTCATAGACCTAGAATTCTGTTTTCCACGATTAATTCAGTAATTAATCCAGGTTGTCAGTTTCATGTGGAACCTTCAACTAAACTTTGTGAAGATTTTCTACACTTTTTCTCAGATAAAGTGTTAGCTATCCGCTCCTCTTTTGACTTGCAGTCATCAGATCTGTCACTGTTTTCGCTGGTAAGTCCGGCTTCTTTTTCTTGTTTTCAAAGTGTTTCTTTGAGGGAACTCTGTGATCAGGTCAATAAGATGAAGAAAACTACCTCTTCACTTGATGTCATTCCTTCTGAGATTATTAAGGCCTCTTTTTCTGAAATCGGTACTTCCATTCAGTCATTGATTAACTTGTCTCTAAGTGCTGGGGTAGTCCCGAAATTATTTAAACATGCTGTAGTTCAACCTTTGCTCAAGAAACAGGGTTTGGATGAAAACTGTCTTGATAATTATCGGCCTGTCTCTAAGCTTTCATTTCTGTCTAAACTTTTAGAAAAAGTTGTATATTCACAAATGATCTCCTTTTTGAATGCAGCTAAATTAACAGAACCTTTCCAATCTGGTTTCTCTGCCCATCATAGCACTGAGTCTGCTTTGCTTAAAGTATTAAATGACATTTTGCTCGCAGCGGATAGTGGTAAAAATTCAGTTCTGTTGCTTCTTGATCTTACAGCTGCTTTTGATACCGTTGATCATGATATTCTTCTCTGCCGATTAGAACATTTGTTTGGTATTGGGGGTATTGCTTTGCAGTGGTTTAATTCATATCTTAGAGACAGGTTTTTTTCTGTTGAGTTGGGTAAGTTTTCTTCGTCTGTTGCTCCTATCATCTGCGGAGTGCCCCAAGGATCCATTTTAGGGCCACTTCTTTTTAATTTATATATGCGACCTTTGGGAGACATTATTAGGAGACATAAAGTTGCATTTCATCTATATGCTGATGATACTCAGCTCTACATTCCATTGAAAGCTGGTGATACCATTCAACCTTTATTGGCCTGCTTAGGGGACATTAAAGATTGGCTTTCAAAAAACTTTCTTAGACTTAATGAAAATAAAACGGAAGTAATCGTCTTTGGCCCCTCTAAGTTAAGAAGTAGTCTCTTAAATGAGCTCGGCAAGCACTTCCCCTCAGTCTCCTCCCAGGTCAGGAATCTTGGTGTCATTCTGGACTCTGAACTTTGTTTAACTAAACAAATTAATACAGTTGTCAAAAACAGTTTTTATCAGTTACGAATAATTTCGAGACTGAAATCATTTTTAACTCTTAATGATCTGGAGAAAGTCATTCATGCTTTTATTACTTCTCGTCTCGACTACTGCAATTCATTATATTTGGGTCTTCCTCAGTCATCCATTGCACGCTTACAGATGGTACAAAATGCTGCTGCAAGGTTGTTGACTGGGGCAAAGAAAACAGATCATATTACACCGGTTTTGGCCTCTCTTCATTGGCTTCCTGTTTATCTCAGAATTCAATTTAAAATTTTGTTGTTTGTTTATAAAGCTCTCAATGGTAAAGCTCCGTCTTATCTCTCAGATCATCTTATACTTTATTCATCCTCCAGATCATTAAGATCTTCTGATAGAGCTCTCTTAGTTGTCCCTCGTTCACGCCTGAAGACAAAGGGTGATAGGGCTTTTTCTATTGCGGCCCCCCGACTCTGGAACCAACTACCACTGGACATTCGTCTTGCAACGTCTATCACAACCTTTAAAAATAAGTTGAAAACATATTTTTATTCTCAGGCATTTTAATTTTTTACATTGTTGTATAATTGTTCATTGTTATCTATGTTTTATTGTTTATTGTATTGTATGTGTTGTCTATTTTATTTTATTCTTTTGACTTTGTTCAGCGCTTTGGTCAGCTTTGCTGTGATAAATGTGCTATATAAATAAATTTTACTTACTTACTTACTTACTTACTCACCGTAGTGAGACTAATGCCAAATATGTCGGCAATCACCTTCTCCTTCATACCAACGACAACTCGACAGCAGTAAAGAAACAGTTCATCCACAAGTGCCAGCCTCCGGTTCAGGCTCGGTTTCTCTAATGCCATGACATCGCTTGCCCTCTGAGCTCTGCTCCAGTAGACTAGCCTAGATGCTGAGGGGGCAACCGATTCCCAAAACGGGCCATAATTGAGGCTGAGTCATAAGACACCATAGAGGATTGTAAATGTACAATCCTCTATGGTGTCTTATGACTCAGCCTCAATTATGGCCCCTCTAGAACAACTACACCGCTTTACAACTATAGGACAGGAAGAGCTAAATAAACTTATCATTGGATCTAAACCAACAACATGTTTATTAGATCCAATACCCACTAAACTACTTAAAGAAGTGTTACCTGTAGTGGAAGAGCCTCTTCTCAATATTATTAACTCGTCTTTATTTTTAGGTCATGTTCCAAAAATATTCAAGCTGGCAGTAATAAAACCTCTCATTAAGAAACCGCAATTAGATCCAAATAACCTAGCAAATTACAGACCCATCTCAAATCTTCCATTTATGTCTAAAATACTAGAAAAAATTGTGTCCGCTCAATTGTGCTCTTTCTTGCAAGAAAATGATATCTATGAAAAATTTCAGTCGGGATTCAGACCGCATCATAGCACAGAAACTGCGCTAGTTAAAATTACAAATGATTTACTTTTAGCCTCTGACCAAGGCTGTATCTCAATACTAGTTCTACTTGATCTTAGTGCTGCGTTCGACACTATAGATCATAAAATACTCTTAGATCGACTACAAAACTACACTGGTGTTCAGGGACAGGCATTAAGCTGGTTTAGATCGTACTTATCAGACCGTTACCATTTCGTCTGTTTAAATGGGGAAAAATCAAAGATAACATCAGTAGACTATGGAGTGCCGCAAGGATCTGTCCTAGGCCCTCTGCTATTCTCAATATATATGCTGCCACTTGGTAATATTATAAGAAAACATGGAATAAATTTTCACTGTTATGCTGATGACACTCAATTATATATCTCATCACGACCAGATGAAAACACTAACTTATCTAACTTGACAGAGTGTCTAAAAGATATAAAATGCTGGATGACGTGTAATTTCCTGCTATTAAATTCAGATAAAACGGAGGTATTACTTATTGGTCCAAAAAACTACCCACAAAATCCCTTACAATAAACTTTAATTTAGAAGGATGTCCTGTTACTTTATCCACTACAGTGAAAGACCTGGGTGTTATACTAGACCGCAACTTGACTTTCGAAAATCATATTTCATGTTACAAGAACAGCCTTTTTCCACCTTAGAAACATTGCTAAGCTACGTAACATGCTATCTGTTTCAGATGCAGAAAAGTTAGTTCATGCATTCATGACCTCGAGACTAGATTACTGTAATGCTTTATTAGCTGGTTGTCCTGCATCCTCAATAAACAAGCTACAGTTAGTGCAAAATGCAGCCGCTAGAGTTCTTACTAGATCAAGAAAATATGATAAGTTCCGTATCAATTACAAAGTATTACTATTGACTTATAAAGCTCTAAATGGTTTAGCTCCTGTGTATTTAACAGACCTTCTATCACCCTACAATCCATCATGCTCTTTAAGATCACTAAATTCGAGGCTTCTGGTCATTCCTAGGATATCTAAGTCTACTAAAGGAGGGAGGGCGTTCTCACATTTATCTCCTAAACTCTGGAATAGCCTTCCTGATATTGTTCGAGACTCAGACTCGCTGTCCCAGTTTAAAATTAGATTAAAGACGCATCTCTTTAACCAAGCATTCACTTAATGCTTAACTTTTATACTACTTCTGAATCAGTTCGAATGCATTAAAGGGATATCCACCAGTTTTTCTTATTAAACTATGTTATTCCCTTAACTAAGACGAGTTGATACATACCTCTCTCGTCTCAGTGCGTGCAATATATCGCTCTGTATTGCCGCAAAACTGTGTTAGCACTTAGCTAGCCCATGCATTAAATATGGGCCTTAAAGAGAAGCGACCAAACACTTCCACGTTTTCCCTATTTAAACACAATTACTCGAGTAGTGTAACTTGACCTGGGCTGTGACACAAAATAAAACGTTGCGCCTTTCTAAGCGTTTAAAATTGATGACTATATTGTATGGCGGAAATACCATAGCAAGTGCTTTTGAGCACTTCGACTTGGCGCAATAATATCACACTCTGTGAAAAGTCCTCTTAACCGGCTCCCGCTTCCTCTCCCCCTCCCTCTCATTTCCGTCATACAACCAACGTGACTTTTACTAACGTTACCTGTGCTATGCAACCTTGCAGTCTCAAGATACAGAGAATCAGATATGTTGCCACTATAACGTTATACTAAGGAGTTATACGGTTTTAGGCTTATACTACATGTTTCTTTCTGAGCTCAGTCCTTATCTAAATAAAACAGTCACTTTTTATTTCCTGTCTCAGAAGCGCACTGATTTCACAGATATGTTACTCAGCTAAAGTTACTGACACTTCCAGGACAACCAAATACCATGCAAAAGTACACTTACAGCGTTGGGTGATGATCCTCTTTTTTGTGTAAGTGATCTGAATATTGTTGGTGTAGCCTCATCCTTTAGGCTGTTCCTGTGCAGGTATAGTCCTCCTTTGTGAAATGTTCAGAGCAAACACGCCACTTCTTCAGAGTCATCAATGGGTTTTGGGATTCTTGTTCAAAGCAGCTAACCAAGCTCTCCGCTGTATGTGGTGTGTTGGAATTCGGTGAAAAATGACAGCACTATGTACATTCTCCTTATTTTCACAACCCTTTACGATGCACGTTTTAACCATGATTGTACACAAACTAGCTTCCAACAACCTGTTTACTTCGTCAATCGCTCAAACTACTACTACCGGCGCATGTCACGTTGGTTGTATTGACGGAAATGAGAGGAGGGGGAGAGGAAGCGGGAGCCGGTAAGAGGACTTTTCACGAGTGATGATATTATTGCGCCAAGTCGAAGTGCCAAAAGCACTTGCTATGGTATTCCGCCATACAATATAGTCATCAATTTAAACGCTTAGAAAAGCGCAACGTTTTATTTTGTGTCACCAGCCCAGGTCAAGTTACACTACTCGAGTAACTGTGTTTAAATAGGGAAAACGTGGAAGTGTTTGGTCGCTTCTCTTTAAGGCCCATATTTAATGCATGGGCTAAGCTAAGTGCTAACATAGTTTTGCGGCAATACAGAGCGATATATTGCACGCACTGAGACGAGAGAGGTATGTATCAACTCGTCTTAGTTAAGGGAATAACATAGTTTAATAAGAAAAACTGGTGGAGTAACCCTTTAACATTATGAACATCAGCTATGCTAATTATTTCCCATCTGTCTTTCTGCTGTTATCTCGGGACGCTAGTCCCGAGGTAAATAGCGTTCGTCAGCTCCAGTTTGTATCCAGCCTCTCACGGAGACTTCAGATGCCCCAACACCTGTAATGAGACGACTAAACGCCTGTGGAGAGACGACTCGACCGCCTGTGAAGAGACGACTAAACACCGGCGATATGTTATGCCTAAATTTATACATGATTAACTAACTGTATTTTTCTTTGTACATTTCTGAAATGCACTTTCTGTAAAGCTGCTTTGAGACAATGTGTATTGTGAAAAGCGCTATACAAATAAACTTGAATTGAATTGAATTGAATTGATTGAAAACGGGTGTAGAACCGGAATTCCTCGTCAGTGGCACAGTATATGTTGATGTTTAGTGTGCATGACAGGTCACTCAGTTGTCTTTCTAAACTTTTGACCTTAGCCTCCAGTTGCCTGATGGTTTCGGCAGAAGCATCAGCATCTAGTCCAGCTGTGGAGTCGTAATTGTGATCACTGGCGGGTTCTTGATCCTCCGCGACTGTAGGCTGTTCATCCGCATTCTCTATAGTAGAGTCGCTATTCTGAAATTCTTCAACTAACGTTACTTCAAAACGCGCATTAATCCGATCGAAAACTGACTGGCGAAGCACACGAGTCTCCCCCAGCTGTTCCACGAAAATCGGCTTTAGTATCCTCAGCCCACTTTTCGAGACGTAAATGCTTTCCTTGTCAAAGTGCAAGCTGCACACAAACGTACTACCCCGACTTATATGGAACGAAGGACCTTCGTCCCTCCTTATCAATCTCACCCAAGCCTTGTGGAGGTGTTCGTCTTTTGGGAAGTCACGGAAGCTAAGGTATGGCTGTCTTTGTTTTGATGTTGAACAACCCGGTACACTGCAATAGCACCAGCGAGAGGAGGCAGCCATAGTTTATCTGGTAACTAAGTAACCACCGGAAGTGCGAGTACACTGCTTGGCGATTTCGAACGTTCCAAACAAGGAACTGCGAAAAAGGCCTATTCGGCAGGGGATTTTTATGTGGGCGGTGAGAGAAAAACCCTGACATTCTGGATTTGGACGGCAATAAAATCATAGACTAACCCTGTAAATGTTGAAAATACAGTACAACCCTATGAGAAACAATTAGCGTCCCAATAGTGCTTACAGTTTTTGCCCGTTGCTTGAACACTATAGACCATGCTTAGACTAAAGTAACACAACTTGAAGCTTTTTTTACCATACCTCAAACACATGTACCCATACCTTAAACAAAGCGCTGCTTTGCACTCTAGTTGCAATTCTGCAACACACTTACTCCTTTATGTAACACACTTGGTCCTGCATACTACACTCAATTTCATACATAAGACACTTATGGAGGTAGAGGTAGAGGAGAGGAGGAGGAGGTAGAGTAGAGGAGGAGGAAGAGGTAGAGGTAGAGGAGGAGGAAGAGGTAGAGGTGGTAAAGGTAGAGGTAGGAGGAGGAGGAAGGAAGGTAGAGAGGAGGAAGAGGTAGAGGTAGAGGTGGTAAATGTAGAGGTAGAGGAGGAGGAGGAGGAAGAGGTAGAGGAGGAGGAAGAGGTAGAGGTAGAGGTGGTAAATGTAGAGGTAGAGGAGGAGGAGGAAGAGGTAGAAGTGGTAAAGGTAGAGGAGGAGGAGGAGGTAGAGGAGGAGGAAGAGGAGGAAGAAGAGGTAGAGGTAGAGGAGGAGGAGGAGGAGGAGGAGGAGGAGGAGAGGAGAGGAGGAGGAGGAGGAGGAGGAGGAGGAGGAGGTAGAGGAGGAGGTCGTCAAGGTCAAGGTCGAAGAGGCCATGCACGGACTCCTATTTCTGATATAAGAGCAACTTTGGTGGACCATGTCATCAACCATGGCCTGACAATGAGGGAAGCTGGGCAGAGAGTCCAGCCACATCTAAGCCGCTTCACAGTGGCATCTGTAATAAGAATATTCTGACTAGAAAACAGGTATGTCTTAACCTCTCTACCTTCTACTCTACTCAGATGGTATTTACAGCACTGTAGTGTATATCACATTACCACATCACATGTACAGGGTATTGCAGGGTGCTAATGCTCATTTTGCAGCCAAAGTGGTAGCTTTTGTGAAACATACCATGACGTCGGACTGGGGGTAAAACCAGTACTGATTACCAGGGCTCCAAGGGGAGGGAGGGCCCTTGAAAAGTCTAGAACATATTTTATTTGGAACATGGGGGCCCATCAGGACTGCCTATAAATAGGGCCCGGATCTTGTGCTACGCCCCTGCCATGATTACTTACAGTATATTGAGATGTTTCAGTACAGTGGATGATACAGTATATACAGTAAAGTAATGTAAGAAAAGAAGCAAACCGATGACAATTTGTGGTTGTATTTCTCTAGAATGACTAGAAGACCTTCTGGGGGAGGACGCCAACGCCTGTTCACACAACAGCAGGAACTCGCCGTTGTGGACCTAGTGAGGGCAGACAATGCCATCCGTCTCCACTAGCTACGACAGAAAATACTTGCAGACAGAACAGTGTTCAACAACATAAACCATGTGAGCATCACCACCATCAGACGCATCTTGGGAAAACACAACATCACCATGAAGCAGCTCGACAGAGTCAACAGTGACAGGGTCAAAGGACTTCGAGCTGAATATGTATGGATAAGTGTAACCTTTACATTTACAATATAGTAGTGGTGAAATCCAGTAGCAGCTGAATATGTACCACATCAGTACCACATGGATCCATTCGGAGAGCTACACAGGTACCGTGATGGGGTGAGGGTTCTGTATGTGCAGCACTGTAGTGCAGTAATATGTTTGTTTGTTTTTTTGTTACAGAGAATCTTGGTCATGGATGGAGCTGCACAGCCTCATGAATTCATTTTCATTGATGAAGCTGGATTCGACCTGAGCAAAACAAGACGAGACGACGGGTTCGTAATGTAATTGGCCAAAGGGCAATTGTGCACGTCCCGGGGCAACGAGGGGGAAATATCACATTGTGTCCCGCCATAAGCCTTCGAGGGCTTCTGCATCATTGTGCCAAACTAGGTCCATACAATAGCCAACATATACTCACATTTCTAGATGCTCTCCATAATATAGTTGTACAGAACAGACCAGATCAGCCCAGGTTTGTGGTGGTATGGGATAATGTCAGTTTCCTTCGGGCTGCTCTGGTCCAGGCCTGGTTCACCAACCACAATCAATTTGAAGTGGTATACTTGCCCCTACTCAATATTTTTAAACCCTATAGAGGAGTTCTTTTCGGCTTGGAGATGGCGTGTATACGACCGCCAACCACATGCCCGCATGCCTCTTCTGCAGGCGATGGAACAGGCCTGAGGCGACATTCAGGTGACAGCAATCCATGGATGGTTTCGACATGCAACGTGTGGGTGAGATCAGATGTAGTGCTTAATAACAAGTGTTTACCATGTCAGAACTGTACATCATGTTCTTTGATATTGCAATATTCGATATTACAAGAAGTTTGTTGTTTTCAACTAATAAAATATATCACATCAACTCTATTCTCACCCCAATACCTCCCAGCATACTCCCCACTTCCTAAGCATTCCCCATTCATACCCTGATCCCCGAACACCATTCAAGCATAGTGGACCTGAGACCTAATGATGCAGTGATGTATTCACCAGTCTAGAAGACCCTCTCCTCACGGTCTACGAGAGAAGATCCTCTCCTCATGGTCTACGAGAGAAGAACCTCTCCTCACGGCCTACGAGAGAAGATCCTCTCCTCATGGTCTACGAGAGAGAAGAACCTCTCCTCATGGCCTACGAGAGAAGATCCTGTCCTCACGGTCTACGAGAGAAGATCCTCTCCTCACGGTCTACGAGAGAAGATCCTCTCCTCACGGTCTACGAGAGAAGATCCTCTCCTCACGGTCTACGAGAGAAGATCCTCTCCTCACGGCCTACGAGAGAAGATCCTCTCCTCACGGTCTACGAGGGAAGATCCTCTCCTCACGGTCAACGAGAGAAGATCCTCTCCTCACGGTCTACGAGAGAAGATCCTCTCCTAACGGTCTACGAGAGAAGATCCTGTCCTCACGGTCTACGAGAGAAGATCCTCTCCTCACGGTCTACGAGAGAAGATCCTCTCCTCACAGTCTAAGAGAGAAGATCCTCTCCTCACGGTCTACGAGAGAAGATCCTCTCCTCACGGTCTACGAGAGAAGATCCTCTCCTAACGGTCTACGAGAGATGATCCTGTCCTCACTGTCTACGAGAGAAGATCCTCTCCTCACTGTCTACGACAGAAGATCCTCTCCACACGGTCTACGAGAGAAGGCCCTCTCCTCAAGGTCTACGAGAGAAGATCCTCTCCTCACGGTCTACGAGAGAAGATCCTCTCCTCACGGTCTACGAGAGAAGATCCTCTCCTCACGGTCTACGAGAGAAGATCCTCTCCTCACGGTCTACGAGAGAAGATCCTCTCCTCACGGTCTACGAGAGAAGATCCTGTCCTCACGGTCTACGAGAGAAGATCCTCTCCTTACGGTCTACGAGAGAAGATCCTCTCCTAACGGTCTACGAGAGAAGATCCTGTCCTCACGGTCTACGAGAGAAGATCCTCTCCTCACGGTCTACGAGAGAAGATCCTCTCCTCACGGTCTAAGAGAGAAGATCCTCTCCTCACTGTCTACGAGAGAAGGCCCTCTCCTCACGGTCTACGAGAGAAGGCCCTCTCCTCACGGTCTACGAGAGAAGATCCTCTCCTCACGGTCTACGAGAGAAGATCCTCTCCTCACGGTCTACGAGAGAAGATCCTCTCCTCACGGTCTACGAGAGAAGATCCTCTCCTCACGGTCTACGAGAGAAGATCCTGTCCTCACGGTCTACGAGAGAAGATCCTCTCCTTACGGTCTACGAGAGAAGATCCTCTCCTAACGGTCTACGAGAGAAGATCCTGTCCTCACGGTCTACAAGAGAAGATCCTCTCCTCACGGTCTACGAGAGAAGATCCTCTCCTCACAGTCTAAGAGAGAAGATCCTCTCCTCACAGTCTAAGAGAGAAGATCCTCTCCTCACGGTCTACGAGGGAAGATCCTCTCCTCACGGTCTACGAGAGAAGATCCTCTCCTCACGGTCTACGAGGGAAGATCCTCTCCTCACGGTCTACGAGAGAAGATCCTCTCCTCACGGTCTACGAGAGAAGATCCTGTCCTCACGGTCTACGAGAGAAGATCCTCTCCTCACGGTCTACGAGAGAAGGCCCTCTCCTCACGGTCTAAGAGAGAAGATCCTCTCCTCACGGTCTACGAGAGAAGATCCTGTCCTCACGGTCTACGAGAGAAGATCCTCTCCTCACGGTCTACGAGAGAAGATCCTCTCCTCACGGTCTAAGAGAGAAGATCCTCTCCTCACGGTCTACGAGAGAAGGCCCTCTCCTCACGGTCTACGAGAGAAGGCCCTCTCCTCACGGTCTACGAGAGAAGATCCTCTCCTCACGGTCTACGAGAGAAGATCCTCTCCTCACGGTCTACGAGAGAAGATCCTCTCCTCACGGTCTACGAGAGAAGATCCTCTCCTCACGGTCTACGAGAGAAGATCCTGTCCTCACGGTCTACGAGAGAAGATCCTCTCCTTACGGTCTACGAGAGAAGATCCTCTCCTCACGGTCTACGAGAGAAGATCCTCTCCTCACGGTCTACGAGGGAAGATCCTCTCCTCACGGTCTACGAGAGAAGATCCTCTCCTCACGGTCTACGAGAGAAGATCCTGTCCTCACGGTCTACGAGAGAAGATCCTCTCCTCACGGTCTACGAGAGAAGATCCTCTCCTCACTGTCTACGAGAGAAGGCCCTCTCCTCACGGTCTACGAGAGAAGGCCCTCTCCTCACGGTCTAAGAGAGAAGATCCTCTCCTCACGGTCTACGAGAGAAGATCCTGTCCTCACGGTCTACGAGAGAAGATCCTGTCCTCACGGTCTACGAGAGAAGATCCTCTCCTCACGGTCTACGAGAGAAGATCCTGTCCTCACGGTCTACGAGAGAAGATCCTCTCCTCACGGTCTACGAGAGAAGATCCTCTCCTCACGGTCTACGAGAGAAGATCCTCTCCTCACGGTCTACGAGAGAAGATCCTCTCCTCACTGTCTACGAGAGAAGGCCCTCTCCTCACGGTCTACGAGAGAAGGCCCTCTCCTCACGGTCTAAGAGAGAAGATCCTCTCCTCACGGTCTACGAGAGAAGATCCTGTCCTCACGGTCTACGAGAGAAGATCCTGTCCTCACGGTCTACGAGAGAAGATCCTCTCCTCACGGTCTACGAGAGAAGATCCTGTCCTCACGGTCTACGAGAGAAGATCCTCTCCTCACGTTCTACGAGAGAAGGCCCTCTCCTCACGGTCTAAGAGAGAAGATCCTCTCCTCACGGTCTACGAGAGAAGATCCTCTCCTCACGGTCTACGAGAGAAGATCCTCTCCTCACGGTCTACGAGAGAAGATCCTGTCCTCACGGTCTACGAGAGAAGATCCTCTCCTCACGGTCTACGAGAGAAGATCCTCTCCTCACGGTCTACGAGAGAAGATCCTCTCTCTCACGGTCTACGAGAGAAGATCCTCTCCTCACGGTCTACGAGAGAAGATCCTCTCCTCACGGTCTACGAGAGAAGATCCTGTCCTCAAGGTCTACGAGAGAAGATCCTCACCTCACGGTCTACGAGAGAAGATCCTCTCCTCACGGTCTAAGAGAGAAGATCCTCTCCTCACGGTCTACGAGAGAAGATCCTCTCCTCATGGTCTACGAGAGAAGATCCTGTCCTCAAGGTCTACGAGAGAAGATCCTCTCCTCACGGTCAACGAGAGAAGATCCTCTCCTCACGGTCTACGAGAGAAGATCCTCTCCTCATGGTCTACGAGAGAAGATCCTCACCTCACGGTCTACGAGAGAAGATCCTCTCCTCATGGTCTACGAGAGAAGATCCTCTCCTCACGGTCTACGAGAGAAGATCCTCTCCTCATGGTCTACGAGAGAAGATCCTCTCCTCACGGTCTACGAGAGAGCACATCTCCTGTGAAGTGGAGGAAGAGCTGTGCCAGATCAGCGTGGTCAAGAGAATGATGCTTACCTTCGTTTGCTCTGCACAGATGTTTCGGTTTCTATATTGCATTTAGAATATGTTCTGATTTTCAGTGCAAAATTTAACCTTTGGAAATGCATGGATGTATTGAATGGTTTTACAAAGTGGAGAGAAATACCTATTTTCATAAATGTGCAGTACTGGTCTTGTGTGTACTTTACTCTAACAATATCTCCAACACAGATTATATCATAATAATAAAATAGAAATGTTAAGAGTTTAAGATTGAGCACAGCAGTGTGTTTGAATGAAGTGTTTCGTTTGGCTAAAGATCTGAGTGTTCTGCTGTGTGTGTGTGTGTGTGTGTGTGTGTGTGTGTGTGTGTGTGTGTGTGTGTGTGTGTGTGTGTGTGTGTGTGTGTGTGTGTGTGTTCATGTTTTTGTGATAAATGAGGACACAAATGTGTATAATGACATGGGTATTACACTGGTATTACAACTTACATGTGATATATGAGGACATTGCCTGAGTCCTCATATTTCAAATTGCTTAAAAAACATAAAAAACAATGTTTTTTTTTAAATGTAAAAAAAGGTTTAGGGACAGGGGCAGTGTAGGGGGATAGAATATATAGTTTGTCCAGTATAAAAGTCATTACGCCTATGGAATGTCCTCATATATCACAAAAACACAGCTGTGCGTGGTGTGTGTGTGTGTGTGTGTGTGTGTGTGTGTGTGTGTGTGTGTGTGTGTGTGTGTGTGTGTGTGTGTGTGTGTGTGTGTGTGTGTGTGGATATGTGAACTGTGTGTACTGTTTTGACAAAATAAGCCTCGTCTTTACAAACGTGCTTAAGCAATCATATAAAAACCTGTAAGGTGCTTCCATGGTAACGCAATGTGCCATTTCACAACAGTTTGCACACAATGAATTTTGAGTGTTTAAGCTTTCGAACGAAACCTAATTTAGGAAAAACAGGCAATGAAAAAGTGTTTCATGTGTTCTGCTCCCTGGACAGTTAACAGGCTATCAATCAAATGTGCTAAAAGAGAAACTAACCTAAACTCTTTACATTAATCACACACCAAATACGACCAAAAGAAGGTCTATCATCATGATAGAAACTGCAAACCAAACACTAATAACCCAAAATACTCTAGCCGCCATTTAGTTCACAGTAATATTCTGAACACTGTATTTTAATGTGAATTTCAGAAAACATCTTCAAATATTCTAGACAACAGATTCCTGTGTGTGTGTGTGTGTGTGTGTGTGTTGTGTGTGTGTGTGTGTGTGTGTGTGTGTGTGTGTGTGTGTGTGTGTGTGTGTGTGTGTGTGTGTGTGTGTGTGTGTGTAGAAATAATCTTCAGCTGTTGTGTATGTGTGTGTAGAAATAATCTTCAGCTGTTGTGTATGTGTGTGTAGAAATAATCTTCAGCTGTTGTGTATGTGTGTGTAGAAATAATCTTCAGCTGTTGTGTGTGTGTGTGTGTGTGTGTGTAGAAATAATCTTCAGCTGTTGTGTGTGTGTGTGTGTGTGTGTGTGTAGAAATAATCTTCAGCTGTTGTGTATCTGAAGACTTTCCTTCATTCATAAAGTCCATTAGTCAGAGTATAAGTGTGTAGTTTGGCATTGGACCTTTAATGAAGGTTTAGTTGTTAGAAGCCGCTCACACACCAGATGATCTGACAGACTTCTACTTAACATACAACATTGATTCATTATTAACTGCAAACTTTTGCATCTGACTGCTGTAATTATCGGTGAACTCGTAAGATGACTAACACACGACTCTTCAGCACAGGATAATGTCATGTCAAAGGAATCCTTCATTCTCCATTATTTACTCATTTCAAACCCATATGTGTTATTTTCTTCTCGATGTTTAGAAGAATCTTCACACAGCTGTTTTCCACAGTGAGCACAACTGTCCAGATCCAAAGATTACTGAAGGATCATAACAGGAGCACATATGACTTATGGCTGTTATAAAAAAATAAAATAAAAAGTGTGCTTTTTGAATGCTCACTTTTAGTGCATCTCAAATGTTATATTTTTTACAAACTGAATTTTCATATTAATGAAATAAAAGCCCACCTAACGACTTTTATGACTGTTTCTTAACACACTTAAAAGCATTTTAAAGGTAAGTTAAATGCATTTAATGTAAATTTAAACTAAAATACATTTTCTTATAACTGCTATTATGGTGCATTTAAGGTAATCGCTTCCTTTTACAGTACAGTACTTACGTGTACTTACCGTGTACACTGTAAAAAGTCTAACTATTATTTACTAAATTTTTTTGGTGAAACATTTTTACACTCAAAAAAATTGAGTAAATTTTAAAGCTGTGAAATCAATGAAATATACTGTGCGAATTGAGTAAATGCAAGTAAAAAAATTAAGTAAATTGGAGTAACTGAATCTGGTACATTAAGAAATAAAATTGAGTATGATTTAACATTTAAAAAACAATATTTATGAGTAATATTAACTGTTTTTATTTATAAGTAATATTAACCTCTTTTATTTCCTCTAAACCTTTGTAAAATAGTAGCCTATTTCATACAACAACCAGTATACGTTAAATGGCATTGGCCTTTATTGTCATTGAGTACAGCAATACAGCACATTTTACACTGTTTTTAACATGTATACAATATTGCCTACATTTAAACTCAATTAACAAACATTTTTGAAGTAAAATGAAACATTTAAACATTCAGGTAGCCTAATTCAAGTGTAATCAACCAGTCTGTTATCCAAAGTCCACCGGATCAGCGCTGGTTTTCGTCCCGGAGACGGACTCGCACTCTGCGGGTGAACTTCGACTTTAGACCGGTGTCCTGAATACCGTCCCACTCATAGCCAGTGGTGGAATGTAACGAAGTAAAAATACTTCGTTACTTTACTTCAGTAAATTTTTCACGTATCTATACTTTACTTAAGTAGAATCAATAGTGCATACTTTGTACTTTTACTTCGTTACATTTTGCAGAAATTATTATACTTTCTACTCCATTACATTTCTACAATATTCTGTTACATTTTCGTTACATTTTCTGAACAGTTTTTCCTGCCAAAACGTCATCCTGACCGTCCGTTCGTCGCACGTTTGTCTCACCAGTCAGTGAAGTTTGGTTTCCATATCAACCCGGTCACATTAAATGCGTCTCTATAGCACGCAGTGTTTATCGTGCAATTTATACGCGAAAATTATTTTATTTCCGTGCATATGGTGGGTAGGTTTAGTAGTGGTAGTAGTGGTGTGGGGTGTGTGTGTATTATACGTTTGGTTAGGATTAGTATGGCAAGCCAAGAGGTTCAGAATTAGGCCATGTTAATCGCGTTTACAGCCAAACGCCGTCAAATACTAGTATTTATAGCAAGGATATGGTAAGCTTGATGTGTGTATTGTCAAATTGCAAGCTTGTTCAGAAATGGTGACAAAAAATTAAAAAATAAATCCATCATTATTGAACATCATTATAGGAGTAGGCTATTAGGTTGAATGAGTTAGAATTAACTGTTTTATTAATCATTATAATATACATTAAGAAAAAAAATGTTATGCAAGTACTTTTACTTTTAATACTTAAAGTACATTTAAAATCAGGTACTTTTTACTTTTTACTTAAGTAGGATTGTCATTGTGGTACTTCTACTTTTACTAAAGTAAATATGTCTCTGGTTATTTGTACTTTTACTTAAGTACTGAGATTCAGTACTTCTTCCACCACTGCTCATAGCCGAAAGATACTGCGAGCGACTCACTCCATAACCTGCCAATAAACAAACAGTGACAGTTCTGAGGACATTTTATCATCCAAATGAATTATATTCATTATCATTAAGCCTGTTTTATGCTTCTGCATCGAATCGACGGCAGATCGCAAGGGCTGTGATTGGTCAGATGAACCGCGATGCAATGCAACCTGACGCAGAACCATAAAACGGCAACGATGCCATAGGAGTGACGACGTAGCTACGCCGTGGAGTTGACGCAGAAGCATAATGAGGCCTTAAGAAAGGAATAAAGTCGTGTGTTTATGCAAGGCGTTTCAATCACACGAAAAGACCATAACGTTAAAGACAGGCGCGACTCTGTTTAGGTGTCGAATTACGCCTCTGTATATGTTGTTTTGCATTAAATAAAATGATTTAAAGCACAGTAATGATTGTATAGATAAGATAATATATGCACAAACCTGAATTTCACAGAGGAAATGCACCAAATCTGCGACGCTGAGAAGAGAGATGTTGTACTGGAGACCGGAGAGTTCAAACAGCCCGCGCTCACTCAACCAACCGTCGAGTTGTCGTCACGTCAGAGGGTGGGGGAGGGGTGCATTGTTTTAATTGAGCAAACTTACTAAATTTCTTAAGAGTGTGAAATATATTAATAATATTGATTTGAATTAAGTAATATTTTTTTGTTTTTTTAAACAGATCAGTTTAATTAAACATTCTCATATTTTTTGATAGAAATTTCACAAATATATTAAGTGTATTATAAAGAAATAATTGGTTAGTCAAATACTAAATAATTTTATTGAAAAAAACTTAAATATATCTGTAAATTCTAGATAAAATTAACTGTTGGATTTTTACTAAATTATTTTGGTATGTTTAACTCAAACAATCAAGTTAAAGATATTCAGAGATTTTATTAAGTTAATAAAGTTAAATATTTCTGTAATATTTACTAAGCCACAGAATTATTTGTTACAGTGTACTTACCTAGAAAGTACTGGCTAATATAACGTAAGTACATGGGTTACGGGTAGGTTCAGGGTTAGTACCTAGTTATTACCCAGTAATTGTAATTACTATAATAAGTACTGAGTATTTACATGGGAACAGGACTGTAAAAGGAAGCGTTACCCATTTAAGTGTCTGAACACATCACATTTAGTTTACACTAAAGTATATAATATTAAGTTATTATATAAGCATTCACTGTAAATGTTCCCATCTCCTTGAACTCTGAAATCTCAGTTGGGATCCTCTTTAAACCGTCTCGTTTATGCGTCTCGCCAGGTTAGACATCATGTGGAGTGAGTGAACACAGGCCATCGTCTGAAACTGGACGAGTGTGTTTTGTCTTTTTAGGAGCCTGAGACGTGCTCACTATCAACTACTGTTGCAATGAAAAGATAACAGCATGTGGGAAAAATGACCTGACAGAAAGTTTACTTTTTGTGTGTGTGTGTGTGTGTGTGTGTGTGTGTGTGTGTGTTTAACTGTTCCTTGAACAAACATGCCAATACTAGCAGAGTTTAAATGTGCTTCATTGCGCAGTGTGTAAGATGACTGTAGTTCACTCAGCTGAATGCAGTCAGAGTTAGTCAGAGTTAGTAATGTTGTGTGCCGAGGGTTAAAGATAGCATGAGGAGATGTGTGTCGGGGTATCAGTGGCATCTGGTGCTACTCGAGCCTCCTGCATACTTCAGTGTGAATGTGACCTCTGCACCAGAGCTCATCCATGCGTGATTAGAGATCACACACACACGCACGCACGCATGCGAACACACACACACGCACACACGCACGCTTACATTTTTTCCAATGCACATGCATTCTCATAATTCATTATACACTGATTTTTAAAAGATCAAATATAAAATAGTTCCAGAGACTCTTTTTTGCTGTACCAATTATAGTTATCAATCAGTCTTTAATGGCTAATGTTTTGCATTAGAGGTTATGAATGGTAATATTGATTTGTTCAAATCTATATTTCCTCAACCACATGCATGGTATTCCTTATATCAGTTTGAAATTATACCTTACAAATATTGTTGGAGTGTTTTACTAGTATGTAACATTAAAAACGTTACTTATTTCAACTGTTAGTATTTTATTACAGGAATTATTGTCCATTAGTTACATTTACATGTAAACAACTTAAAATGTATAATGTAAAAAAAAAAAAAAATTAAAATGAATAATCATCTTCAGAATTTCTTAACATTTGCTTTAGGAAAATTACATCCTATGTTTTACTTTTCTTAAAGCCACCAATGATGCTTTTATAGAGGTTAGTTACTGTATTATCACTCACACGAGTATTTATAAGAACACAACAAGGCTATTAATAACAATATATTCACTTATTTGACAGAAATAAATCTGCATGACTAAAAAGTCACTGTAACTTTAATATAATAACATTATAGCAATGCAGGTTGCATCTTAAATAAATTCATGAAACCATACGACTGACTAATTAATACTTATAAATCAGTTTATAATGGATTATAAGCATGCGCATTAAAAAAGAAAATGTACATTTTAACATTTTAATGAAACTTTTTTTGTGGGATGGGAAAAGGGCAATAATTCATCTAAACACTTTAATTGCCCCAAAAGAGAAGGGAGGGCTGGGTTTCCTGATTGTAAACTATATAATTTGTCATTTGCTATGTCAAAATTAGCTAAATATTGGAATCAGAAAAAGATAAAACCGACTGGATGAATGTCAAATATACAATATGTTCAGCTTTTATCCTCATTGAAGTATTTTTGCAGTCTGCTTGTAATACTACAAACCCTGTTCTTGCTCATTTTAGAGATGCTTGAATTAGCATTCACAAAATATTCAAATGATCTCATATTTTACAGAAATATTCTTCATTACGGTATAACAGAGGGACATTGGTGAAGGAATTGACTCATAAAAATGGTCTAGCATTTTGGTGGGGTGTGGTAAATATATGTAATAAGCTAGGGGGAAATATAAGATTCTCCACAGATACTACCACACTCCGGTAAGACTTTTCAGGATGAAACTGATGAAAGACAATCTATGTTGGAAACGCCAGCTGGAAACCGGTACCTTTTTACACTGCATTTGGGAATGTGTTCTTTGAAAGTTATGCATGTTTTAATTTGCTGGTATTGCTCCAAAATATATTTAACTCCTAAACTGTGTCTATTAGGAGACAAGTCTCAAATACCTAATGTTTCAAAACGTGTATTTTCTGTTATTATGGTATGTATTACAATGGCTAGTAGGATTATTTTGAGACACTGGAAGACAATGAAAGCTCAGAATTGAAAGAGTGGGCCAGTGCAATGATAGAAATTGCATGTATGAATCTATGCTTAACCAAGTACACAATAGCCGCGTTTCCACTGCCGGGCCAGGGCTAACAGCGAGCCGAGCCGAGCCGAGCCAGTGGCCTCGGGCTAGACCCCGAAGCCGCCGCCAGGCGCCGCCATTTGCGCCATTTGGAATTTCAGCCGCCGCCAGCCAATAATTTCGTAAGCCAAATTGAGCCGCCATCTGATAAAGTTTGGCTGAGCCGGCTAGAATTATTTGTATCAAATAATAATTATATCACATAGAGACATACACACACGAAATGTAGATTCGTAGAGAATGTAGAGATCTATTTTCCCTCTGGATTCATAACAGTAACAGCACAGTCTTGTGCTCGTTGCTATACGAGGGGTGACATGCTGACTCGCGATCTTCGCAGTAGACGCGCAAGAGAGAAATGCACATTTTTTACGGATTACATAAGAAGAGAGTAGTAGGCTAGTCTGTTTTCTTTCGTTTTGAATTGTTCTGTTTAAAAGTAGCATGTCTGTGAGGCAAGTAGCCTAGGTTAGGCTTCCTTTATACGCCGACTTTCGGTTCATATGAGACGAGCTCCAGTTCACGCGCTGGCGTTTGTTTCGTAATAATCTACCGTCTGCTATATTTAATTATTATGTATTAAATCCAGGCAATTGGTTGATAAAAAATAGATTGAAATTAAGATCTAATTAATACAAAACGAAATTCATTTTAAAGAAAGGTTTTGTGCTTTCTGTTTAATGTTTTTGTGAAAGTTTTAAAGCATCTTTTAGTGCCGCTTTCAGAGCGCTCACGTCCGTAACGGCGAACTGTCGTGTACCATTGTTTTTTCCTCATTTAAACGCGAACACTAAAAATAAAATAAAATAAAATGAATATTTTGTTCTGTGGAGACTGAAAGCCAACCCCTCTTCATCCGATGCGTAGCCTAGTATTACTTTGGTTTGCGCAGTGTAATTAACATAATTACTAAACAATATTTTAGGCCTATAAAATTCAGCCCATATAAATGTGCATTTTCTAAGCTTAGAAAATGGACAACATTCATTTAATTCTAATCATAATGTAACATTATTGCGAAATTGATTTCTTATAGGCTATTTGCTATTAGTAGTCTATAGTAAATCCTTATGTTTTTATCCAAATAGGCTATGTGTGGGCCTTATGTAAAATACGGGACAAATCGCGTCCGTTATTGATTTGATTTTACCCAGACTTTTGTTAAATCTTCCGGGCATGGTTGCACAAACACCTGAATCAAAGATTGATGTTATGAACCAAATATTCAGGAACGGAGAGATTTATAGCGCTGGACGTGATTACTGCAGTAACAAACCACCGTTTCCACATTGATAATTCACGACGCATGCTTCAGTGTAGGCTATATTGAAGGGAAATGTGCAAAACTTTGTCCAAAATAATAATGATAACAGTGTGTGTTTATATTAAGGCGAGACATGGCAGGCAAAAACATCGTTTTTTTTTTTTTACTGGTCAATTAGCTATTTTTGGATATTTGTCTTCAATAACAGGTCTTCTTTCAGACTTGTGGTGAAAAAAAAAACGAAATACACATTTAGCTCTTTTAGCCTACTACACTTCGTCTGTTTGCGTCTGTAGATTTCTCATAAATTCAACAAAAGTTTGCGTTCTTAATTTGTAATGGCAGCTTCAGCCATTTGCAGCTATGAAAAGTTTGGCGGCTGCAGCAGCCATTTAGGTTTTGGCTGAGCCGGCTAGCCAGCCAATAACTTCACCAGCCAGCCATTATTCTCAAAACAAATGGCTTCGGGCTCTACCTCGGGCCTCAAGCACCGGGCTCGCGTTTCAACCACCGGGCCAGTAGCCCCACAGCGCTGCCCTAAACCCCACCCTTAACACGCCTTTCTGGATCAAACGTCATACAACCCAACCCATTTCAGCCGGTATTATGAATTTATTTATTTTTTAAGTTAGGAAAATAGCATGTATAGTAACTCACCGGCCGTGACTACAATAGTGTCCCGATTGTCTCGCGAGTCGCCACTAACAGAGGGACGGTGACCCAGCACACGGTGACCCAGCACACCGATGGTGACCCAGCACACTGTCCATCAAGTCGAACCATGGAAAGTTCCTCTTCTCTGAGCTCCGCTTTGTCCATTGTGCGTTTTAATCGCCTTGTACAATACTGCGCCCGCAACTTTTTTTTTATTTTCTCCTGAACTTGAAGCGTTGCTCGCTGAATGTTTAGCTTAGAAAGTTCAGCATCGATGTATTTTATAACATCCTCTTTTCTTCACAGCCGTCAATTGACGTTGTACCTTTCTTCTGCCCAGATGCTCAGAAGAGCTTTGGTATCTTCGACAGACCAGTACACGCGATTCTCCATTTCGAGCAGGGATTATTTTGCGTGATATAAAACAGTGAAATGTGCATCTTGCTTCAGATCATAACGTTCCATAACACCGATAAACTCCGCCTTTTACCTTGAGCACGCCTCTAGCCCGAGCTGGCCCGCTTTGGCCCAAGGTATTCGACGGGCCAGAAATCCTGCCGTTGGCCCCGAGTAAGCCCCGAGTAAGCCCCGATCAAGCCGCGGAAGTGACAGTGGAAATGCGACTGGCCCTGGCCAACTAGCACACTAGTTCATAAAGAGGTTGTACAAGTGATCCATATGAATCCAGTGGTTTAATCCAAGTACGTTTTACCTTCTGTTTACTATATTTGATGTGCTCTACATATGTTTGCTGATCAATGTTTATGCAACAATAACCGCAAGACCATGTACTGAGAAAGCAAATAGGCTTAACTTATGAACATCCTGAGTTTAAAATCAACACAAGATTCAAGTTGAATCACGGTGATATTGTTGAGCGGTTCGTATTGCGTTGGATCAAGGGTATTTGGCTTGTGTCTTCAGAGAACTCCTGCTGACCCCGTGAGACAGATGGAGTAGTACACACTACTCAGATCATTCCCACTAGAGATCAAATGTGCTGCAGTTGTCAAGCAAGAAACCCCTGAGAGAGACAGAGAGAAGAGATGAATAAAGGAAGAATAATGAAAGGCAGCGTATCACGCGTGTGTCCCCTTGGGCTGCCTTACTTCGGTTTTTAACTCCTGTTAAGAACTAAATGAATATTGAACGTGTGCTATTTTGGTGTCTGCAGTGCTGCCTATCCACCAAACTACTGCTAATCACTGAACTTACCTAACCACCAGAAACGACCAGGCTCAAACCTATAAATTCACAGGATTTTCAAATGCTAGAAGTCAAGTCAAGTCACCTTTATTTATATAGCGCTTTTACAATACAAATTGTTTCAAAGCAGCTTTACAGAGATAACAGGAACACAATGTTGTAATAGTATTGTTCAATTGAAAATTAAATGTCCCCAATGGTCCCCAGAAGCCAAAGACAAGCTAATAAACATTATCTCTGTTATCGAACGTTGTGCTAACATTACCAAATTAAATGTTGAACACATTAAGGGTTAACGACTGAAACTTTGGGGGTGTTGATGGGCCCCATCTGTGTTTTGATCATCGATCTGAAACCGATCCAGACGTAGGGCCATCCTTAAAAATATTCTTGTTTGCCGTAACCTGACCGACTCTGTCAATTTAGGACCGACCCAATTATTTATTTTTTTTCCCTTTCAGTCCGACCGACTTGCCGGTTGTAAACTTGCATTAAGACCGACCAAAAAATGTTTTTACTCTTCAAACAACTAACAAAAATGCAATAATATAATATTAATCATATTTTAGTAAGTATTGTGAATATAAAAAGCCTACATAGGCTACGTTCTGTCTTTTAGATATAAACCTGCGCGCATCTATGATTATATGTTTACACCATGGTTTACGCACGTCACATATGGCCTAGACACGTTCGCTTCGCTTCATTCACTGTCAATGGTTCGCGCTTGGTAATGATGACTGCGGGTGTTGTTTTCCGAGAATTTTGTAGTCCTGTTTGTCATTGTGCGTGAAACTTCACGCCAATAAATCATCAGAAATATTGCTGACTTGTGCGCGTCTCATGCGCTCTCTTTACGTTCGTCCTAATCTGGACCTAATGCCTCTTAGTTGTCCGTGGATTTGCCTATATGTGGCGTTAATAATGGAAACGTCTTTAGACATGAAAACTTGATTTTACAATCGATTTAAATTAACACTTTTGTCTCAAAAAACAAACAGGATTTTTTTTTCACAAAAGTGACAGCCGAAAGAACGTAACTGGTCTCTGATTTGTAGGTTGCATTGACACCTAGTGGTGGATGCAAGTAAAACAGGAGCCTATAACCGAGTAAACTAGTAACCAGTAACACAATTGAAATTATGTTTTATGGATGTAAACATGCTAAATGTAACACATTAACATGTTTTCTCATAGGTATTACATTGCATAATCAAATTAACTGTTATTTTGTGAATTCTGAAGTCATTTTAATGTATTTGTTTACCTCTGAAAATCCACTTTCATTGAACTCTAGTGGCTTCTTTTTTCTTAATTTTGCCACAAAAAAAATGTAATAAATGCAGCTGGAATTAATGTAATAAAAATGTTTTTGACAGATCTATATCCTGCATCAGAATGAGGTTTGCAAAGGTGCGCCAGAAGCCACGGTTTGAAGACACAGTCAGTGAATTCACGATATGCAAATTTGTTTAAATTCATGACCAAAATTTGACATTTTTTTTTACATTGAATCTTGAAAAAAAAAATTATTTGCCTACCTACCGACCCCTTTTTTTTTTTGCTGTTACTGCAAACCAAAATATTTTTAAGGATGACCTAGTCTTTCTCAAACTCCTAAAACTCTTTGGCTGGCAAGATCGAACTCAAACTAATGTGTTCTTATTCTGTGGCCTTCGACACCAGATCCTCCTAGCCACGCTCTCTGACTTGAGCATCACATGTAGTGTACTCCGGTGGCTTCAGTCATATCTCACTGGAAGATCTTTCAAGGTTTCATGGAGAGGAGGGGTGTCTGCTAATCTTAGTCACATCAGCTAATCTTTGAGGTGCCTCAAGGCTCAGTGCTCGCTCCTCTTCTTTTCTCTATTTACACAACTTTTCCGGGCACGATCATAAAGGCACATGGCTTCTCCTACCACTGCTATGCAGATGGTACACAGCTCTATCTTTCATTTAAACCTGATGACCACACTGTCTCAGATCTGATCTCTGCCTGACTTTCAGACATCATTGCCTGGATGAAGGAGCGTCACCTACAGCTCAACCTTGCAAAGACAGAGCTCCTTGTTTGACGACCAGCTGAGCTTTTCCACCATATCTCAACAATAGCCCAGCCATGTAGATTAGTGCTCAGCATCAGGAAGATCAGAACCTTCTCTCAGAATACACAAGTTCATCTCTTCTCTAGCTGGTTTCCTAATCTAATTGTCAAATAAACCTGGTGTTGTGTACTACAACGATTGTTCCCCACTAACACAGAACGTTTAGGGAACGTTAGGGAACGTTAGTTTATGGTTCTCTAAAGGTTAGTTCGAACCAAACCAAAAACTAACGTTTAGGGAACGTTCCCTCAGGGTTATAACGTTCCCTAAACGTTAAGGGAACCAACCAACTAAAACGTTCTCCTGTGGTTGCACCATACCTTCACACAACGTTCCCGTTTGGTTGTTTTTGGTTGTTCTGAGTGCGGGTTTGAAATGTTTATTTCAGCTCCATTTAATGACGTAGCATATAAAAGGTTTGCAGTCACTTGATTTAGATTCACTCAAAAATGGTTCGTCTTATGAAATATAAGTAAGATAAACAGCATAGTAAGAGAATATATTTATTTTTATGCTGATAATAAATTTAGCTAAAAACAATACTTTTTTGCTTGATTTTGATTTTTTAACTGTATTAGTTAAAAATACTTAAAACAAGAATCTATCAATAGAACGATTTTTACAACTAAGAAAATTCACTTCTTTCATTCCACATTTCACTTCTAACAAGTGCTCAGTTCGGTGTACAAATCCAACCGTTACACCCCCACACCAGTAGGGGGAAAGGCCTCTGCTTTCAGGTGACCGGTTGTACTGGCTTCCGTGTTGTGCTAGATTTACATACACCAAAGTCCTTCTGGTCTGGATCGATACACAGAACATGCCTGGGAACCCGTCTTCTTTCAGGTAAATGGACACTCGAGATTAATTGGTGTGTTTGAGCACAGGTATATTAGCCCTAGACACGTTTTAGTTAGTGCTAACGTTAGCTCCCAACTTAACTGACCAGTTCATGTTGCCTAGTAGCCTACAAGCCATCTTGTGTAGGCTAGTTACATTTTTTCCCGTCTCTTTATAGAAATACACACGTAGCACTCACACTGTTTGTGAGTTTCATGAAGGATTAAACAAATAATAATAGTTCGGTAAAATATTTGTATAATAGTTTTCTGCTATCACTGTTAGAATACATTCAGAACATGTTTCATTTATTCCTGTACCGTTGGCATCCCTGTGCCGTCGAGCAAATAAGGGTGTGTGATGTTACACACTGTAACGTTAGCATTACACTTTACGTTTAAACAGTAAATAATAAGAAACTTTATCTAATGGTTAAGTGTAGGAAAGAGTGGGTAACGTTAGTTAGTAGTACCAGTGTGTCGAAGAGAGCAACACACTCCATTTTAGTTTAAAATTACCCTCTAAAATGCTGATTGGACAGGTTGCCTGACGTCAAGGCGTGTGACGCAACAAGGACGTTCCAGATTGGCTGGGAGAAATGGATACGTCTACGTAGAACCCCGTTCACTATAAGGAAGAATTGGAAAAACAACCAACGACCTACACAGCTTCACATTCTCACGAAAAAGTAAGTGAAATACGCTACAGTTTCATGATGTTGTGGTTGTAATACAAGTGTTTGGGGTTTTAACCTTAAGCCTTTCCCTCGTAGGGTTTGTTATATTCCGTCACTGCGCATGCTCATATGACTGTTTTGGGTCCTGTAGCTGTAATATGGATTTAGCTCCAGCTAATGGCTGTACTAATATATATATGTAATGCATATATATTGGGCTTTGTATGCTGGTGCACAACGTGTATGCTTGCTTTGCCACATTGTATGTTTTGTGTCATGTTAACCTGCTTGCGTTCTTGTTACAAATAAGATATACTGGTTCTTTTAATTAATTAGCATTTCTATGGCTGCTGTGTCTCCCCATTAGAAAGTCTCTGGGCTACGACGCCCATGGACAAACCTATGGATGAGACCAGTGACTCCTGAATTTTCCAATTAAATACAATTTCATGACAAGGAACTTGAGAATAACTTGATTCTTTTTGTTGTTGTAAACAGCAGAACTCATCACACAGAGGGAGGTGGCTCAGCCATGGAGATGGAAATGAGAGGTAAGAAGACTAACTTAAGTTGTTCACATATGCAAGTATATAATGTATAACAACTAAAACTAACACCAATAATTTTTTCCATAGCTGTGAGGACATCCATTACCCGCATGGCACAGCAGATGGATGCATTTGAGGAGAAGATGGAGCAGAAGATGGATGAGCTGCTCATGCTCTTAAGGAGCTCCTAGTCACCTCTGCTCCAGTCGATGACATGTTGCTGTCGCCATGCTCAACAGTCACAGAGTTCGACAGGAGTCTCGGTCAACAGGAGAGGAGGGACAACATGGTAATTAATTGGCCATAGTCCTGCCCTACGATTAACACTATATAATTGCATAACTTCAAATATCATTATAACTGAACTGACGGCTCTTACAAAATGAGATTTGTACAAGCTCTCCACTTTGTTCTACATGTATAATTTGTATTTCTATATGTTTTACAGCAACTTTTCTTGACAACCCTTGGAGGTTCGACCAGAGGTACTGCCATGCGTCGCATGCTACGGCGAGTGGCAACCAATGACGTGCTAAAACAGTATAGTCTGCGGGGCAGAAAGGCAAAGAAGGCTTTCCAGGACCTGACAATCTGCAGGGTTATTACAGGTAGGTGTTATTTTATTGTTCACATCAGTATTATTCTTAGCTTGAAGGTTTTAATTTGACTTGTAACTGTTTCATTTTGACTTCTACTCTAGCGACCTCTGAGAAAAACTTCCCCGCGCTGCAGCAGACGCGGAGGACTTGATTGGGCAAGTGCTAAAGTTTGCCCCACACAGACGGTAAATTGAAATTCTTCTATGTGATGTTCATAATAATCAATGGAATGGGTAAACTATCAATATTTGTTATCATAAAAAACAGGGTTGTTAGTAAAGCAATTTGTCTTGCTTTTGTCAACGTGTTCATTCTTAGTATGACATATCAAACTTTTGTTTCTTTCTTTTTAGGCCAGCTGAGAAGGACTGGACCTTCAGAACCATGGAGCCCTATTTTTGTTATTATTGTATTTTTGCCACTTTGGCCATTCACCTACACATTACATACTTTATGCATCTTGCACACTACATTTGCACTATTACTTTGCACTCTTCATCCTACTCCATTTGTACTTGTATTGATATTATGTCATAGTTGTAGGGCTGGGTAATAAATATCGATTTCTCGATATTAATCGATTCTCATTTTTACAAACCGATATCGATTCTTAAATCTCAAGAATCGATTAGTCCTGTTTCATTTAAATTAATGGAACATTGTAGCACGCATCCAAAACATCGCAATAATCTTTGTCCTTTGTTACTATTGATATGAAACCGTGTGAATTTTCAAATTACGTTCATTTTCTTTTGAAATTCAAAAACACAAATACCGTTTTGGTGCTGTGGCGTGAGATCGCTCTGGCTCAGCTCAAGAGAAGCAGCAGCGCGGAGCGCTTTGATCTCTTCCGGCTTAATAATACCAATACAGCACAAAAATAAACATGAATGAGCATCTGAAAGTGTGTTAAAAGATAGAGTAAAACTTATAGAAATCCGTATCATGTCACATTGATTCGCTCAATCAGTGTTTCAACCGTGGAAAGACGTCAGTTAAACAGCTTGTAATCAATGTCATGAATCGTCATATTTACCTCAGAAAAACCACATGTGGCCATAAACTTGTTAGTCAGCTAGAAAAAATAACTCTAGAGAGGAGCATTTTGTTAAAATATAAGCACAATATTACATATGCATTATAATCTTAATGTTCTTCAATGTTTTATGCATATTTGAATAAATCTGGCAGCCACCATTTAAATGTTTATATTTCATATAATCTTATTATAAAAAATAAATAAAAGGGTAATTTAAAGTCCCTGTAAAGGTAATTAAAAAAAAAATTCTAAACACATTATAAATGTTTATTTATTGTAACATATCCAAAATAATCAATATTGTATCGAATTGAATTGCAAGATTGTGAATCGAATTGTGAAATTTGTGTCAATACCCAGCCCTACATAGTTGTATACTAAAATTGTATAAATCTGACTCTGATTCTTGTATTTTTTTTTTTTAGGCCTTTTATATTTTTTGTATTTTCATTTTATATTAAAGTTTTAAATCCCATCAAGTTTGCCTGTTTGTTTGTTCATTCATTCATTCATTCCTGCTAATATATAATAATTAATTCCTGCTCATGCACAGACAGTTTAAAGTAATAATAAAATTGGTACCATTGTTGTTAAAGTTATTTAAAGGTTAGGAGAATGTAAAAAAGAACGTTAGGGGAACGTTCCCTAAAGGTTGCCTAAAGGTTGCAATGTAACCAAAAACTAACGTTCCCTAAACGTTCAGAAAACTTTCCATGGGAACCAAAACCTAACCTAAACCATAACCTTCAGGGAACGTTCCCACAACCAAAAACTAACGTTCCCAGAACGTTCTGGGAACCATAAATTGTTAGCTGGGTTGGCTCTTTGATGAATGCTTTGTTCTTCTTTTGTAAGTCGCTTTGAATAAAAGCGTCTGCTAAATGTAACAAAATAAAGAGTAACAGAGGCTTTTGTTGTTACATTTGTCAACAACAATCCACTTTAGCTTTTCCTGATAGAATTTCTTTGTTTCCCAATGCAACTATCCTTCCTAAAAGGAGCAGCACCCAACAGACACACTACAAACTCAATGTTTAACACTGTAACCGTGATTGTAAAATTACAACATCACTTTTAGCTCTTCCAAAAACACTTTTTTTTTTTTGAAAGACCACATTTACAGTGGTGCTCAGAATTAATGGCACCCCTGGTAATTATGATCAAAAATGGCTGTAAAAAATAATATTCATCGTTTATCCTTTTGATCTTTCATTCAAAAAATTGGCAAAAATCTAACCTTTCATTGAAGTAAAAGAATTAAAAATGGGGGGGAAAATCACATTATAAAAAATATTTTTCTCCAAAACACGTTGGCCACAATTATTCATACCCCTAGAATTTTTTATGAATAATTTATCTATGAAGTATATTCCCATTAATATTTACCTTTTTTAGCACACCAGGGTGACTAGGAACATGAAATTGTCCAGCTATGACTTCTTGTTTCACAGGAGTTTAAATATGAGGAAGCACAAAGGCCAAATTCCCTTAATCATTCATCACAATGAGTAAAACCACAGAACATGGTTCTGATGTGCATCTAAAGATTGTTGAGCATCACAAAATAGAAAGTGGATGTAAGAAAATAGCTAAAGAATTGAAAAATCCCATTTTGACCATCAGGGCAATAATTAAGAAGTTCCAATCATCTAAAGATGTTACGATTCTGCCAGGAAGAGGAAGTGTGTCTATATTTTCTTAATGGATGGTGAGGAGGAAAGTTTGAGTGGCCAAAGACTCTTCAAGGATCACAGATGGAGAATTGCAGAGATTAGTTGAGTTTTGGGGTCAGAAAGCCTATTAAAAAAAATCAAACAACCCCTACATCACCACTTGTTGTTTGGGAGGGTTTTAAGAAAAATCCTCCTCGCTCATCCAAATACAAACTCCAGGATATTCAGGTGTCAGACACGACTGGATCTTCAAACGGCACAGGGTTCTGTGGTCAGATTAAACTAAAAAAAGAGCTTTTTGCCAGCAAACACACTAGATGGGTTTGGTGCACACAAGGATAAAAAGTATCCCATGTGTACAATTTAATATACCATTGGATCTTTAATGTTGTGGGCATATTTTTCTGCTGGAGGTCCTGGACTTCTTATTCAGATATATGGCATTGTAGATTCTAGCAAATATCAACAGATAAAAAATCAAAACCTGACGCCTTCTGCTAGAAATCTTATAATGGGCCATGGATGAATCTTCCATCAGGACAACAATCCAAAACAAACATCAAAATCAACACAAAAATGTGTTAGGGAGCACAAAATGAAGCTTCTGCCATGACCAACCCAGTTCCCTGACCTGAACCATATAGAAAATGAGTGGACTGAACTGAAGAGAAGAAGCACCAATATGGATCTGGGAATCTGAAGGATCTGGAGAGATTCTGTATGGAGGAATGGTCTCTGATCTCTTGTCAGGTGTTCTCCGAACTCATCAGGCATTATAGGAGAAAACTCAGAGCTGTTATCTTGGCAAAAGGAGATTGCAAAAAGGTATTTAATAAAAGGGTATGAATAATTGTGGCCAACGTATTTTGGAGAAAAATATTTTTTATAATGTGATTTCCCCCCCATTTTCAATTCTTTTACTTCAATGAAAGGTTAGATTTTTGCCAATTTTTTTAATGAAAGATCAAAAGGATAAACGATGAAGATTTATTTTTTACAGCCATTTTTGATCATAATTACCAGGGGTGCCATTAATTCTGAGCACCACTGTACATAGTCAGTGGGTCCTATTGTTTAGCCTCGCAATGCCATTGGATAGTAAATGTGTATATAGGTCTTGCCATAAGGTCATGAACTCTTACAACCTGCAAACTTTCCTGGAGGCGCATCTCCTTGTTTCATTGGACTGGATATCTCAACATTGTGGTAAGTAAAACCCCAGATTTTTTTTGTTGTGATTGTTAGAATGTCCAGTTCATGTAAATACTTGGTTATTGTGGAATGCATGCATCAAATTTTAGCTTGTTATGTCTTTGTTGTAATTTTACAACGTTGGGATATAATGGTAGTCAAAATAGCATGTGGAGGCATTGCACTTCTCCACATTACATGGAGGCATTGCACTTCTCAAATGTTCACATATAGGAGAACTACTTACAGAAATACAATGTATTTGATGATTCACAATATCTAAATGTGTTATTTGTTACAATTTTCAGTTTAGATCAGATTTGAATTATTTTAAATTAATAAATTATTTCTGGTTGCAATGTTTTAAGTCCTTCCAGTACCAGTATTTGAAATTGTTCCTGTATGTTAGCAGTATATAGTTAACAGTTTTTTTGTTTGTTTGCCCAAATATCTGCTTGTAGCAAGGCAGATACTGTTAGTGGAGTGCTTTGGAGGATGGTTATTCTAGGACAGGTGTGGATGTTCAGACGTAGGGGGTTGCATGGTCCATTGTTCAGGGACAGGTGTTAATGTTCTGGAATGTGCATATGTAAGAGGTCTGGGGGTTTGTGACTTCAGTAAGGCTGGGACAGTATGGATTTTTTCTAGCGGTAAACCGTGTTAAATACTGGAACTGGAGCATCTCATAAATGAAATGAAACTCAGTGTATAGGCTACTTGCCTCACAGACATGAGAAATAAACAGAAAGCTTGAAATGTCTACTTTTAAACAAAATTCAAAACAAAATGATAAATTGTACAGTAGCCTAGTCAGGTAAGTAAACGATGTGCGTTTTATTTAGGCTATTTATTTATTTTTGTCCCTGTGTGCCGATCGGAGACGGAGTTCACTGCTGATATTCTGGGAATACAACATAGCCAATACACTACTTTAGCCTTTAAATATCTTTGCTGCATTAGATCAGTCTCCTTTCTAGAACAGCCGAGAGCTTCCTAGCCTCGCGGCAGCAGCGCCTCGCATCGCCCATAGACCTTTGAACTATCAGCGGATGGCGGTTTTAAAAATTGGTCAAAAAACGTTGGTGCGGAACTGCGGATGGATGGAGGACGGACAGTTTTCATTCTGTTTTGTATTTAATATTTATATTTTATGTTTATTTTTAATACATTCTAATTCATAAAAATACTACTGTTGGTTGATTATTATATTATTATTATTGATAATATTTACTGTTATGGTGCTATGTAAGCAATCCACACTTCAACTGAGCCCTTAGTTGTTCTTCGTGAGTGCAGATGCTGAAATTCTTCTCCCAAATAGGCCCAAAGTTGCAATATTACAAGATTTCCTTAAAAACTTACTAAAACATATATATATATATTTTTAAATCCTTCATCATTTGCATCAGGGGGCCTCCTACAACAACATCTGACAGGTGAAAAAATTTGTTTTTCTTTTGTTTCTATATTTATATATGTCTTACTGTAAATGACAGAGTTGTGTTTTCACATTTCAAACACTGTCAGTCTATTGTTGTCCGCCAGCTGATCAATCAGATACTTCCATAAATTGAAATCTTCTCACATTAATCTGCACTCCGTTAAAACCAGTAGTACAGGTGTCTGCTGTAGACTCGCTTTAATGGGGTTTTATGGAAAGTAATATGTGATCCACAGAGCTTATGAAATAATGGGAAGCTGTGCTTCCAGTGTACTATTATTAAAGCAATCAGCACTGGTTTCGTGTCCTTGAGTGTCCATCTGTCCATCAGGCACAGTTCTCCTGTTGCTCTTCCTAACCTTGACGCTCCGTAGCTCCACTGAGCCATTTCTGTCCCGTCCTCCCTGAGGCCGAGATGTGAATGTAAAATAACGGCACACCATTATCTTTCAGACCAGACACCACACAGAGGGACCAGGGCATGCTGGGAAAGACCAGCTCTGAGGCTGAATCTGTTCTTTATAACAGAATGAGGACGGCTGGCACGACTGTGGTGGGTAAATGGGGCTGTATAGGCAGGAGTAAGCAAGCGTAAATACAGTAGTGTGATACAGACCCGGCTGTGTTCTTTTTGTATCATAATACACTGCATTAGTCGAGGTATCCTTCAGCCGGACATCAGATCCCTGTATTAGCCTTGTCAAAGGGGACATTTCTGAAAACACTGCCATTTCAGACCCCCTCTGTAGCAATTTTGGGCTATATTTTGGCGTAGCACACATCCACAGGACCCCCAAGAACCGGAGGGCCCCTGCAATCCTGTCCGCTATGCCACTGGCTCCAGGAAGAACAATAATAGACGTGTGCCTAGGAGACCTGTAGGCTATGTGTCTCTCTCTGTCAATAAATGACATATAAACATAAAGAGAGCAGACACACGCAAGCCGACAGCTTTCTCTCTCTGGCGAACTGTGTTTCTGTGTCTGAACACACACCCCTAAAACCTCCTCAAAAGAAACCAGAGCAAGAATAAGACTGTGAATGTAAAAATGTTGTAACTCCTTCATATTTTTCAGAAGAGAGCCTCCTGGAGGTGTTCAAAACCTTGGTGCATTGATCTGTTGTTCATGGTGTGTCTGCTCATTGATTATAGATCTCAGAACTGCTTCAGATTCTACCCATGATGCTTCATGAATAAAGAGCTCAGGACATGAAAGGAATTGATTAAAGGAGCGCTCAAATGAATGAGGACAAATCACAATGCAAAGACTGCTTTAGATTGCTACAGAAACCAGGAATGGTCCTTCTTTAGTCGTCCTTATCAGATGAAAACACAAGTCATAGTGTGAATGTAATGCAGAGTGTGATGATGTGTTGACGTCATTCTCGGTTTCTACATCGATGATCCTCTTAGCAAGTATAAAATGCCACACTGCATCTGTTTTGTGTCTGTTGCATTCCTAATTATAATGTCTATTTAAGTGATGATTGCTTTTGTGTTTCTTGTTATGCTTTCTAATGATCTGTTCGATATCTTCTACATGTAACATAGGTGTTTGCATTGAGTTTTTTTATGTCCGTTTGGTGCTCACCTGTTGTGGAGGTTGGGAAAAGGGAGCAGGGTATTTCGCTCACGTGATATACATTGCGCATCACACATATCACTTGATGTATTATTTACCTGAGGTCAAGGCACTGATCAGAGAGTCAGGCATTTTAAAAGCTGTCTCAATCGCTCAGCCGCACATCACTTGCCCACTGCGACACCGCCCCCTCCGTCATTTACATTTTTTAAATAGTTATAAAAGGCATTTAGTTCAGTTAGAGAACAGACACTCGAGTTTAAAACTAAGTGCGTCTGCTTAATTCAACAGCAGGAGTCAGATTTCATTTATCATTATGGTGCATACCGTGCTTATTAGTTTTGTTATTAAAGCCATCTAATTTGTTTTTTTAATAAAACCTTAATATATGTGAGTTTGTCAATGTACTGTTTTTTGTTGTGTTCTTTTATTTAGAATAATAATGAAGCCACCATTCAAGCAAATGTCGCACCTGAATTGCCGCTAATTCAAAATTATCCAAGTTAATGTCAGTAAAGTATGGAGTGCCACAAGGGTCTGTGTTAGATCTTAATCTATTTTCAATATACACGCCCCTTGGTAATATTATTTTAAATGTTTAATTGTTATGACAATTAAACACAGTTATATATTTCATCACAACCAGAAGAAATCTCAAAATTGTGTGTTAAACATATAAAATATTAGATGACCTATCATTTTCTTCCATTAAATTAGGATAAGACTTAAGGCGAGACACTACAGGTGAATAGGGTAATTTTTTTAACTAGCAGATTTCACCAAGAAACTTTCCCAGTTGATTACCAACATTAAGATGAGAAAAAAAATATTACATGTTTTCTGTAATGTAATGTTGAAATATGCAAATTAGGCATTATCTAATGAAATATGCAATAATTTGCATATATTTAAAAAACGAAATCTGAGTATTGGATAAAGTCAGGTTAAACATAATTTTTTCATTGTGTTCACATATTAGATGGGAAAAAATTACAGAGGGATTTATGGATATCTACTTTTGTTATCCTGTAAATCAGAATATACTGCCAATAGCCTTAAAAAAAAGACTGTCGCCATGTTTTTTGGAATAAAATGTTATATAAATCAGACTAGGAATAATATATTTACAAATCCCTCTGTAAATGTCTTCATAATATAACTAGGTACAAGACTGGAGAGTTTGGTGTGTATCGGTGCGACTGAAGTGGAGATTTCAGACTTGGAGTTTGAGAGAAAAGTCATTTTGAGAAAACGGGCTTTAAAGATTTTAGCATCAGCCAATGAGATTGCGCATTTAGAGTTAAATCCCCCCTTTTACTTTCACGATTGGTTGCTGATAAAAAGGAAATGACCATATTTGGATCCGACAGCGTTGTTCAGGAGAGGTGAAGATCGCGATCGCTGAGCAGCAGGATGATTTATAACGATAACTTTTAAAGAATTTATGAGAAATCTAAAGACGCAAACAGACAAAGTGAAGTAAAATAAAGACCTAAATGTGTATTTCAGACTTTTTTTCACTACAAGTCTGAAAGAAGACATGTTATTGAAGACATGGCAAAATCTCAAAATTGACCAGTGAAAAAAAAAACGATGTTTTGCCTGCCGTGTCTCGCCTTAACTTATTGGACCATTCTGTACACAGAATTTCTTAGGATATAAAGCATTTAGAAGGATGTACTGTTACTTCATCCTCTACATTTAAAGACCTGCGTGTTATATTAGACAGCAACTTGTCTTTTGAAAATCATATTTCATCTGTTAAAAAAACAACCCTTTTCCAGCTCAGAAACATCAGTAAGCTACAGAACATGTTCTGTTTCTGAAGCAGAAAAGATTGTGGGCTTCCTGAGATAACTAGAGATTACTCCAGCTCCAGTGTGGATCCAGCCTCTTACGGAGATTACAGATGACCCAACACACCTGGGAAGAGATGACGCCAACCCCTGGCAGGACCGCCAAATATTATTGAAATCACAACTGGTGATAATTGCTTTAATGAGATCATTGTTTTTGTCAAATTAATCCATAATATTAGCTGACTGCATGATTTGTATTGTCTTAGAGCTATACATATTTCTGACATATGGACATTACTTGGACACAGTCACCTCTGATAACAGATTACTCTAAATATTAATGTAGTAACATGCTTTTTGTGTAAAGCTGCTTTGAAACGATATGTATTGAGAAAAGCGCTATACAAATGAATGACTTGAAATTAATTAAATAGTATTCAGATAAGAGTTGTTGCCACGCTGTGTTAATTGTATTCAATGTTTTTAAAGTAGTAAACAAAAGATTAATTGCAGAAATCAGTCAGACTGCTTCTGTCTATTGGTTTTCATTAACTGAACGTTGTTTTGTATCTTTCAGTCTATTCTTCTTCATCAACACATTTATCAAATACATGACATTATGTGTCATTAGCCGCCTCTCGCTCAGTCAAACATGTCGTGTGTGTGCAATGATAAGGTTACTAATCAGCCTGCATTTTCATAAAACGCACAATAACCCATATAAGACTTAAGTCTTTCAGACTACTGAAGTGACACTTTTATGGTGTTTTCTCCCCTTTTGTTTGTCGTTTACCGTCTGCATTCTTTATATGGAAAAGAACAACGTGAACATTCTGCAGCTCAACATTTTCGTGTTTCACAGAATATAAATACCTGGTCTGGGAACATTTTGGCTTTCCAATACGTTACAACAGCTATCGAACGATGGTCAAACAAGCGTGGACACTCTTTGTAAACTTTGAACAATGCAAGTCCTGTATGCTCCAATATGATTAGTCATTTACAAACAGCACACATTGCCTTATGTGAATAAACAGGCACTCAGGGCTAATTCAGACAGCCAAACAACAATAATGAAAGCGTTGGCAAGGGCCAATTTAAACATTCAAGCACAAGACGACGTGGAAAGCCGCATCTCAGACAGGTGAATAATACATTGATTTCGCTTTCAAGTCATCGTGCACTTAAACTGATTAATTCACACAAATATTGTCAACATGCCCGTCTTGGCGAGTATCCTAGCAAACATAGTACGTTATGTCTTAACCCTCTGGGGTCTAAGGTGCTTTTAGGGCCCTTGGGATGTTTTGACATGCACTGACATTTGTGCTTTTTTCAGTTGCTTATAAACATGTTAATGGCAAAGGTGTAACTCTATTTAGAACAAACGAGGCTACACTAAAAAATTTCCGTAAAAAAACGTAGAATGAACCATATAAATTTGAAGGAATTTTCCGTATTTGTCTTTTACAGGTCATTTACCCGTATTTTGAATTACGCGTTGCATTGTGGGAACAAGAACCTGGCGCCGCGAAAAGTGAAAAGACGCAACCGCCATTACACACGCAGATGACCGCAGCCAAAGTTGCTTATTAAAGTCGGATTTCGGGTGTGTGGAAGCCATTCTGACACTTCTGTGGTAAAATACGAAATTTATGTTTTGCTAAATGTCAAATAAGCTATTGACGTAACGTTATTTAGTTGCCATCTGGCATGTTAGGCAAATGAATGTCGGAGCCGTCGCGTTTGTCATTTTATGCATATCGTCACACATTAAAATATTTAGTTTACACTCGTGGAGGTTCCCTGATATATGTGTTATATTGTGCCCTCGTTGTAATTGGGTTTAATTACTTTTATTTGTCGGTAATGCAGTTTATTTCTTGACGAGCGCATCCGTTAACCAGTTGTGATTAAATGCAGTAGCAGCTAACGTTACTAACGTTAGTTTTTGTCGGAGCAATTTAATGCCTTCAAACAAAAGCTAACAGAGGAATCGTCAAGAAAAGTAAAGGCCATTAAGACTTGCTTGATTTAAAAGGCATGAAGATACAACGTGAAGATGCTGTGTGTGAAGATGAAGTAACTGTTACAGCTGGATCATGGAAAACACCACCAGTTTTTCTGCCAAATGAGGTAAGTTAACGTTGTTTGTTTGCGTTAGACTTTTTGTTTTGTTTTAGACGACACACACACACACACACACACACACACACACACACGCGCGCGACTTTAAACCACAAATAATGACCACGAAATATTAATTTACATTTTACATGACTGCTGTCTACTCTTCTGCCTGTAACGTTAGTCATTCTTTAACGTTACCATATCCCTCCTCAGTTTGTTTCATTCGTAGTTTTTTCTGTTGTTTTCTTATCTATTGACAGGACATTGCTGTTGTAGTTTGCATACCAAGCACCACCTGTATGCTGCTTATGGGTTTGTATTTTGTTTTATTACCATTTTTTTTATTATTAATTACTACGAGTGTTCAATACGGGCAACACACATTCAAATTTAAAGTCTGAGGAAAAGTGTTGATAGAAAAAGGTGGTTGCTGAATACCCCCTTCAAAGATGTGTATGCTTACATGATCAGTAGAAATACAAATTGTATAGTGACGATTTAAACAACTATGTTTAAAGGGATAATTCACTTTAAAATGAAAATTCTGTCATCATTTACTCACCCTCAATTTGTTTAAAACCTGTATGAGTTTCTTTCTTCTGCTGAACAGAAAGATATTTTGAAGAATGTCAGTAACCAAACCATTAACTGGAGCCATTGACTTCCATAGTATTTTTTTTTCCTACTATGGAAGTCAATGGCTCCAGTTAACGGTTTGGTTACTGACATTCTTCAAAATATCTTCCTTTGTGTTCAGCAGAAGAAAGAAATTCATACAGGTTTGAAACAACTTGAGGGTGAGTAAATGATGACAGAATTTTAATTTTAAAGTGAACTACCCATTTAAAGCAGTTTTCTGAAGTGATCGTGTAATGTAATATCTTTATTAATGTAATACCATTTTGTAATATCTTTTTTTGTTTAAGGTGGTGGACAATCAGGATTGCTGTCATTCAAGAAGTTATTATTGACCCCGTTGAGGCAGTGAGCTACACAATACCTGAAGAAAATGGCACTTTTCCTGGACTTCATATAAAGATAAGCAACACATTTTTAATTAAATGATTTAAAGATTGTTATTGTGTTTCTGTTTATTTAGTTGAAAATAATTAAACATATTATAATGTATAGTTGAGCAGACAAGCTAACATGACATGCAATTGGAGTCCACTGAAAACAAAAGTCTTAGCATTGTATATACAGTGTTTGAATTTGAAAGGATGGCATTAGGGATGGCTGATTATTTATAGTTGATAATTTTACGAACGTAAAATACTGTACAATTGTTTTTCAACCTCAACCTGGTCTGCATGATATTTTGTAGTTAATTTTCCTTCATTTAATTTCTTGTGTAGCTAAAATATATCTTTTTTTTTTCTTCATATCCAACTTTTCTGTGCTGAAATCCTGAACGAAGGCCGAAAAGACTGAGATGAAGGAAACCAAATGTCTATACATTCCTCCAAGACTGCTGAAGTTCATGTATGAACAACTTTGAAAAACAATGTAAAGTATTAGCTTTTGTCAAATCTCAAAATGAGACTTTAACTGAACATACCGATCACTCCTTCATCTAGGCGATAGACCGGGATCAGCACTTCCTCATCAAACAGATCCAGTATAATCTACCTGATGAACATCTACGTCCAGCCCTGAACCCTCTACCTGTGTCGGCACGGAGAGAACAACGACAACCTGGAGGGACAGCTGGGTCGTAATGCAGGCCTCTCGCCACGAGACAGACAGGTACGGTTAACCGCAGACAGAACCATTACAGTACACGGTAACTAAATTTGAAACATCATGATGGTTTGGCCACTTATTGTTCCTTCCCCTCTGTAGTTTTTGGTGGCTAAACCCGAGTCTGCAGTCCTACCAGGACCTGGTCCAGTCGGTGACTCTGAAGAATTGACTACACATTTCTTGGTGAGTGATTTTTTTCCCACCTAGAATCTTTGTTTTCTTTGTTTTGACACATTCTGTATGTCAGTAATAGTGTTTTGTATTTCTTTTACAGCCTTCATCTTACCTGAAGACAAGAAGAATACACTTTTCCCTTTTGTGTTTTTTTTTCCTTTATATTTTAGTTTTCATGGAATTGTTGTAGATCTATTGTCACGATTGTCATATTTTCAATGTGTTTAGTTCTGTTTTGAGATCTTGTTTCCCCCGTCTTTTGTGACTTTTGGTTCAGTCCTGTTAGTTTTCCCGCCATGTCTGATTAGAAATTCCCTGCACCTGTTTTCTGTTAATCATCCCATTAGTCCCTGTTCATTTAAGCCCTGTGTTTTCCCTCAGTGTTTGTTGGTCGTCGTCCGCGTATGGTTGTATGTTTTGAAGTCCTGGAGTTCCCTTTCCTTTGTTCATGTCTGTTTTTGGAAATTAAGTTTGTAAATAAATACCTATATCGCCATTCCGTGTCCTCGTCTTCAGCACCTGCACAGCAACCCTGACAGAACGACCAACCGTATACTGAAAATGAGCAAGGTGAGAAGAGGAAAGAAAGAGGTGAGCCCCATGGAAATACCAATCCTCTTCCAGAAGGAGCTCTCCCTTAAGGAGTATGCGGGGCGTTACCTAGCCTTTTACGATGATGTGTCGTTGGAAGAGGAGAAACTCACAAAGAGTTTCTGGGGTGGTCTGAGGGACCCGTTATCCCAGATAATTCTTGTGAAGGACCTCCATCTATCCTTCCTGGAGTTCGTGGATCACACGCTGTGGGCGTGTGGATCCAACTACGTCGTGGAGGATCTCCCACTCCAACCCGTTCCACACCAAGTAGAGCCTGAGCCCGTCGCATGCCCGCCAGAGCCTGAGCCCATCACCTGCACGCCAACACCTGAGCCCATCACCTGCACGCTCACACCAGAGCCCATCGTCTGCCCACCAGAGCCTGCACACCGCATCAGCCCTGCCGCCAGATCGGTCCCTGGACTTCCCCGGCTGATATCCGGTATGACTGATCCCCCACTGATATCGGTGCGACTGGCCAAAAAGAAGGCTCCCAAGGCTGGGGTTCACGTCAGCCACATCCAGCCAGAGCCTGAGCCCGTCGCCTGCCCGCCAGAGCCTGAGCCCGTCACCTGCCCGCCAGAGCCTGAGCCCGTCGCCTGCCCGCCAGAGCCTGAGCCCAGCCCCAAGCTCTCTGATTTGCTGGCCCCGTCCAGTTCCGAGTCCCTTGAAATGCTGGTCCCGTCCAGTTCCGAGTCCCATGTTGACCCAGAGCCAGAGCCAGAGCCCGTTGACCCAGAGCCAGAGCCCGTTGACCCAGACCCAGAGCCAGAGCCCGTTGACCCAGAGCCAGAGCCCGTTGACCCAGCGCCAGAGCCAGAGCCCGTTGACCCAGCGCCAGAGCCAGAGCCCGTTGACCCAGCGCCAGACCCAGAGCCCGTTGACCCAGACCCAGAGCCCGTTGACCCAGAACCCGTTGACCCAGCGCCCGTTGATGTCAAGTCAGTTCCCGATCATGAGCCTGTCCTCCCCAAGAAAATTTTGGGGGGGCGCTATACGCCTTCGCCGTGGCCGGCCAAAGATCCACGGAGGCCTGGAAAAATTACACCGCCGTGGCCGCCTGATGGATCTTCACCGCCGTGGCCGCCTGAGGGGTCTGCACCGCCATGGCCACCTGAAGGGTCTGCACCGCCAGGGCCACCTGAAGGGTCTGCACCGCCATGGCCACCTGAAGGGTCTGCACCGCCATGGCCACCTGAAGGGTCTGCACCGCCATGGCCACCTGAAGGGTCTGCACCGCCATGGCCACCTGAAGGGTCTGCACCGCCATGGCCACCTGAAGGGTCTGCACCGCCATGGCCACCTGAAGGGTCTGCACCGCCATGGCCACCTGAAGGGTCTGCACCGCCACGGCCACCTGAAGGGTCTTCACCGCCGTGGCCACCTGAAGAGCCTGCTCCGCCCTGGACGCCCGAGGGTCCCACAGCTCCGCCCTGGACGCCCGAGGGTCCCACAGCTCCGCCCTGGACGCCCGAGGGTCCCACAGCTCCGCCCTGGACGCCCGAGGGTCCCACAGCTCCGCCCTGGACGCCCGAGGGTCCCACAGCTCCGCCCTGGACGCCCGAGGGTCCCACTGCTCCGCCCTGGCCACGCCCACAGCCTGCTCCACCGTGGCCACGCTCACAGCATGCTCCGCCCTGGCCACGCCCTCAGCCTGCTCCGCCCTGGAGGCTTCCTGGACCTGCACCATGCCCTCGTCAGCCTCCAGGGCGCCCACCCTCCCACCCCTTTGGATGTTGTACGGCGCGAGGTCGCGCCTTCGGAGAGGGGAGGGTACTGTCACGATTGTCATATTTTCAATGTGTTTAGTTCTGTTTTGAGATCTTGTTTCCCCCGTCTTTTGTGACTTTTGGTTCAGTCCTGTTAGTTTTCCCGCCATGTCTGATTAGAAATTCCCTGCACCTGTTTTCTGTTAATCATCCCATTAGTCCCTGTTCATTTAAGCCCTGTGTTTTCCCTCAGTGTTTGTTGGTCGTCGTCCGCGTATGGTTGTATGTTTTGAAGTCCTGGAGTTCCCTTTCCTTTGTTCATGTCTGTTTTTGGAAATTAAGTTTGTAAATAAATACCTATATCGCCATTCCGTGTCCTCGTCTTCAGCACCTGCACAGCAACCCTGACATCTATAAGTAAATAAAAATATTTTTTAATCACAGAAGATTTGTTTGAAATGTTTTCAACAAGAGTTATCATTACACTGTTAACTAACAGAAAAGTAACAATTCTATTTGCTGTAGGTATATTGCCTAAATTTATCTGTTTTATTTTTACTGTAGGAAATCCATTTTAGGTTTGATGGAAGTGTCCGTAAATGGTAAAGAAAAAGTCAGGTAAATCTACGGAAATATCTGATAGGGTTTACGGAATTGTCCGTACAATAACGCAAACATTTACGGAAAATACGGAATTTTCCATTTTAGGTTTGACGGAAATGTCCGTCAATGGTACAGAAAAACTCATAAATCTACGGAAATATCCGTTTTGAGGTTTACGGAAGTGCCCGTACAATAACGGAAAAAGTGCTGGTAATTAATTACCAGCACTTTTTCCGTTTTTTAACTGAATTTTTTGTATGTACATGTATGTACATGTTTGTATTTTTGAGAGAATATTGTTTATGCATGGCTATTGAAAAAACTACAAATTAAAGTTTATGAAATAAGGCCACAAAACACATACTAAATATGTGTCCACAATACTTTTGACTAATGGATGTTGTCGCCTAGAGTTTTTGCTTCAAAATGATCTGAAAATCATCCTGCCTAATCATTCACATAACACAATAGATTGTTTTAAATTGTGAAAAACATTTTTTTTGTTTGCCAAGGGAATATGCGAATGGACGTGAACGAACCAAACCCCTTGTGAACCTGCATAATAATGAGCCTTTCATTCAGGTGTGTCGATACGCGTATTCGTATCGAGCCGTTAGGTACAAGGCTTTCGGTTCGGTTTTCGGTACGCATTTTCAAACATAACGGTTCGTTGGACCATTTTTTCCTGCCGACCAAAATTTCGTTATTTTAAATGTAGGCGCGCGCGCGGCAAGCGCACTCGAGATGCTGGTGCGACCACAACATTGCCCAACATCAAATGGCAAATGTAATGTAAGCGGAACGAAAATGAGCTACTCGTTATTATGTGGTTGACGGACTGTTTATCAGTTTGGACCAATGCAGCGCGAGCCATCTCTGTTACTACATAGCGCTGAGACATCCAGTAGGCTAAAGAAAGCATTTGAATTCGCTATTGAACTTGAAGTAGCCTAATAAAATCGCTGCGAGATCTAGTGAAAAACATTCACATTTCTCCGTTATTAACGGATCAAACCGCGCTGACCGCGGTAAATGTCCTAGGATTATTCCACAGCCGCGCAAGACGACAGTACATTAATCTGACTAAATGTAGTGTGTTTATATGGGCGTTTACACGTTTCAATGTGTTGCTTCACATACTTGCGTTTGAATAGCGTCTGTGTGCGTACTCTCCGTGGGCGTGTCACATTAGCAGAATAATGAGATGCGAGGACGATAATTAGAACGGCTGAAATCTCTCTCTTTTTATATAGATTACATAAACAGAGAATATTTATTTTAGTTTTGAGTTAGATAATTTAAAAGTACATACTTAAATGATTATAAAGATTTACTCTTAGCTTCTGACCAAGGCTGTATCTCAATACTAGTTCTACTTGATCTTAGCGCTGCGTTTGACACTATCGATCATAAAATACTCTTGGATCGACTACAAAGCTACACTGGTGTTTAGGGACAGGCATTAAGCTGGTTTAGATCGTACTTATCTGACCGCTACCATTTTGTCTGTTTAAATGGGGAAAAATCGAAGATAACGTCAGTAGACTATGGAGTGCCGCAAGGATCGGTGTTAGGCCCTCTGCTATTCTCAATATATACAGTGGTGCTCAGAATTAATGGCACCCCTGGTAATTATGATCAAAAATGGCTGTAAAAAATAATATTCATCGTTTATCCTTTTGATCTTTCATTCAAAAAATTGGCAAAAATCTAACCTTTCATTGAAGTAAAAGAATTAAAAATGGGGGGGAAAATCACATTATAAAAAATATTTTTCTCCAAAACACGTTGGCCACAATTATTCATACCCCTAGAATTTTTTATGAATAATTTATCTATGAAGTATATTCCCATTAATATTTACCTTTTTTAGCACACCAGGGTGACTAGGAACATGAAATTGTCCAGCTATGACTTCTTGTTTCACAGGAGTTTAAATATGAGGAAGCACAAAGGCCAAATTCCCTTAATCATTCATCACAATGAGTAAAACCACAGAACATGGTTCTGATGTGCATCTAAAGATTGTTGAGCATCACAAAATAGAAAGTGGATGTAAGAAAATATCAAAAGAATTAAAAATCCCCATTTCCACCATCAGGGCAATAATTAAGAAGTTCCAATCATCTAAAGATGTTACGATTCTGCCAGGAAGAGGAAGTGTGTCTATATTTTCTTAATGGATGGTGAGGAGGAAAGTTTGAGTGGCCAAAGACTCTTCAAGGATCACAGATGGAGAATTGCAGAGATTAGTTGAGTTTTGGGGTCAGAAAGCCTATTAAAAAAAATCAAACAACCCCTACATCACCACTTGTTGTTTGGGAGGGTTTTAAGAAAAATCCTCCTCGCTCATCCAAATACAAACTCCAGCATATTCAGGTGTCAGACACGACTGGATCTTCAAACGGCACAGGGTTCTGTGGTCAGATTAAACTAAAAAAAGAGCTTTTTGGCAGCAAACACACTAGATGGGTTTGGTGCACACAAGGATAAAAAGTATCCCATGTGTACAATTTAATATACCATTGGATCTTTAATGTTGTGGGCATATTTTTCTGCTGGAGGTCCTGGACTTCTTATTCAGATATATGGCATTGTAGATTCTAGCAAATATCAACAGATAAAAAATCAAAACCTGACGCCTTCTGCTAGAAATCTTATAATGGGCCATGGATGAATCTTCCATCAGGACAACAATCCAAAACAAACATCAAAATCAACACAAAAATGTGTTAGGGAGCACAAAATGAAGCTTCTGCCATGACCAACCCAGTTCCCTGACCTGAACCATATAGAAAATGAGTGGACTGAACTGAAGAGAAGAAGCACCAATATGGATCTGGGAATCTGAAGGATCTGGAGAGATTCTGTATGGAGGAATGGTCTCTGATCTCTTGTCAGTTGTTCTCCGAACTCATCAGGCATTATAGGAGAAAACTCAGAGCTGTTATCTTGGCAAAAGGAGGTTGCAAAAAGGTATTTAATAAAAGGGTATGAATAATTGTGGCCAACGAGTTTTGGAGAAAAATATTTTTTATAATGTGATTTCCCCCCCATTTTCAATTCTTTTACTTCAATGAAAGGTTAGATTTTTGCCAATTTTTTTAATGAAAGATCAAAAGGATAAACGATGAAGATTTATTTTTTACAGCCATTTTTGATCATAATTACCAGGGGTGCCATTAATTCTGAGCACCACTGTATGCTGCCACTTGGTAATATTATAAGAAAACATGGAATTAATTTCCACTGTTATGCTGATGACACTCAATTATATATCTCATCACGACCAGATGAAAACACTAACTTATCTAACTTGACAGAATGTCTAAAAGATATAAAATGCTGGATGACGTGTAATTTCCTGCTATTAAATTCAGATAAAACGGAGGTATTACTTATTGGTCCAAAAACCTACCCACAAAATCCCTTACAATACAACTTTAATTTAGAAGGATGTCCTGTTACTTTATCCACTACAGTAAAAGACCTGGGTGTTATGCTAGACCGCAACTTGACTTTCGAAAATCATATTTCATATGTTACAAGAACAGCCTTTTTCCACCTTAGAAACATTGCTAAGCTACGTAACATGCTATCTGTTTCAGATGCAGAAAAGTTAGTTCATGCATTCATGACCTCGAGACTAGATTACTGTAATGCTTTATTAGCTGGTTGTCCTGCATCCTCAATAAACAAGCTACAGTTAGTGCAAAATGCAGCCGCTAGAGTTCTTACTAGATCAAGAAAATATGATCATATAACACCAATTTTATCATCTCTACACTGGTTACCTATTAAGTTCCGTATCAATTACAAAGTATTACTGTAGTATTCTTACATTCTGCTAAGAACCAATCATATGCCATAGACATAATATCCTGTGTTCTTATTGGCCATGTCACATGTCAGTAATATGATATAGCTCTAGAGAGTTCAGTATGCATCTAGAGAGAAAAGAGTGAGCACTTTGCCTGTGTGATTTGAGTTAATAAATCCTCATGATTAACCGAATTCAGCGTGCACCCAGAGCCTCCTTGAGTACTCGATCATAATAAGAACGAAAGCTTTACAATTACTACTGACCTATAAAGCCCTAAATGGTTTAGCTCCTGTGTATTTAACAGACCTTCTATCGCCCTACAATCCATCGCGTTCTTTAAGATCACAAAATTCGAGGCTTCTGGTCATTCCTAGGATATCTAAGTCTACTAAAGGAGGGAGGGCGTTCTCACATTTATCACCTAAACTCTGGAATAGCCTTCCTGATATTGTTCGAGACTCAGACTCGCTGTCCCAGTTTAAAACTAGATTAAAGACACATCTCTTTAACCAAGCATTCACTTAATGCTTACCTTTTATACTAGGCTACTGCTGAATCAGTTCGAATGCATTAACATTATGAACATCAGCTATGCTAATTATTTCCCATCTGTCTTTCTGCTGTTATCTCGGGACGATAGTCCCGAGGTAAATAGCGTTCGTCAGCTCCAATTTGTATCCAGCCTCCCACGGAGACTTCAGATGCCCCAACACCTGTGATGAGACGACTAAACGCCTGTGAAGAGACGACTCAATGCCGGCGATATGTTATGCCCTAAATTAATACATGATTATCTAACTGTATTTTTCTATGTACATTTCCAAAATGCACTTTCTGTAAAGCTGCTTTGAGACAATGTGTATTGTGAAAAGCGCTATACAAATAAATTTGAATTGAATTGAATTGAATATATTGCTCATGGCTGGTTGAATAGTATTCGCTGAGTTTTGTTTAAGTTTAGCAATGAGACATGCTCCAGAAAAAAAGTTCACGGAGAGGCAGAACGCACAGCCTGTTTATTTTCTTTATTTTACAAAAGCACAAAATATTATTTCGATTGTAGGTGGGCACATAAAAAAGTAGACATTTAACAGTTTATTTTTTCATATTTCTTAACTCTGTATGACCAGAAATGGTGGCAGTATTTAAAGTCTATTTTTCTGCTATGTGAAAAACTCGCCGGCGCGTTTGCCGACCCCAGAGGGTTAAGTGAACGTAAACAATCAAGAAAGAAACGTGTGCAGTATCAGTCTATTGGATCTGTGCATTGTCTTAAAGGGATAGTTCACCCAAAAATGTAAATTCAGTCAGTAATTACTCTCCCTCATGTTGTTCAACCCCGTAATAATTTCGTTCATCTTCGGAACACAAATTAAGATATTTGTGATTAAATCTGAGAGCTGGATCACTCCTCCATAGGCTTCTAAAGGATTGAAACTTGACAGCCCCGAAAAGTTATTAAAGCCATCGTTAAAATAGTCAAAGTGACTACAGTGGCTCAATCTTAAAGGTGGGGTATGCGATTTGGAAAACAACCGGCAGATTTTGAAAATATACAATTCAAATGGTCCTACCTTCTTTCCTCCAACGCTGGCCCTGACTCCACCCATTCGAAGAACATGGACGCACAATCATGCATGAGCGAAAACTCAGATGCGCGAGAGATTGTAATGACGATTTACTACTAATCATATAACCGGCTTTACTGACGAGATGCGCATGCGTCACGAGCTTTGAGTATGCGCACGACGGGGGTCACACGTGCTGGGGGGAGGGGGGTGTGGTACAACCGTTTGATTGACGAACTTACTGTCCAATGATTCTCGGTGGTCTTGGAAATGATTGGCTGGAGTTTTTCGAGTCTTGCCCGTTCCACAGATGATTAAATTGCTTAGTTTTCATTTCAGTGCTTCTAACTCGGTGGATGTAAGTGGGTTAGGAATAGGATTTCAAGTTATTTTGAAAAAATGGACAAAAAAGAGAATCACATACCCCACCTTTATCAAGCGACGAGAATACTTTTTGAGAACTAAAATAACGACTTTATTCAAGTATTAATTTTCTTCTCTGTGGGCCTCGAGATAGTTCACTTACTGCAACAGCGCAGTGCTTCTGTGTTGAGCGTCACACACATGACCAGCGTCGGCCAATAGTGAGCCTGTGTGTGCATTTCTGTTAATTTATGAGACAAGCTCAAGTTCAAGTTATATCACGCTGCGCCTCCATGTTCTGATTATATTGTCTGCTATATTTGCTTCTTATTTATCAAATCCAGGCAATTGGTTGATGAAACATTGATCAAAATTAAGATACAACTTTTACAAAACTAAATTCACTTTAAAGAAAGGCTTTATACAAAAGTGGTCAAAATTATGTCTCCCCATATATTGCTTATCTTATGATTACTCATGCTGTTCACTTTCATATAATCAACATAGATGAAATGAATTTTTTTATATATATAATATATTATATAATATAATAATTACTTTTGCTTGAAATGCCCATCCCTACAAAATACAAAATGTCTTAATCAGGCAAAAGACAAGCATCATAGCATAAGAAAGAAAATATAAATAAATAAATAAGTAAAATAGAGAAATAAAAGAGGCTCAATGTACACAAGCATGTAGTCGTAGTTGTTGTTGCTGTTACGTGACATAGCGGTGTCTGACTAGTCGACACGTGGGGTGATGACATCATCGTTTCACAACATATACGGATTGGCCGTACACACGAAAACACAAGGGTGTCGTTTTCAGATTTATACACTCTGGGAAAAAAATAGCGGTTTCAGTCTCCCAAAATGCCGAATCCGTCTGGACGAAATGCAGATACGATACAAACTTTTATTGTATACAGCTAAACACATCTCCGTGTGGACAGGGCCTAAACCTAAAAGCTAAACACACGTGCATAGTAACTTGTTCCTAGAGACCTGTTTCTCTTTTACTCAGAGTAAGAGTTGAGTTGAGGTAAAAGTGTTACTCTTTTACCTTCAGTCCTGCATTAGATTGTTCTCTCCCAATTTTGTTTGTTGTTGTGTTTTAAGAAAGTCTCTTCAGCTCATATTTCTACCACATATTTCTCTGATCCCAATATAAATGATTCAAGACATTCCAGCTCTGTGACCCTCAGATAACTCAATATATCTGTGCAGCTTTTGAACGTATCCAGATGGACTCAACTAAACCTCATCAAAAGAGTTGCGTGGATTGCTTTCACCTGACACATCAAACCCCCAATAAAACAAAGTCAACACTGCTATTAAATATCGACCTGTGTCTGGAGCGTATGTGTGTGTTCACGCTATCAGCCTACAGCCAGGAATAGACTCGCGTCTGAGTTACGCTCACTTCCATCATCCTCACTGCTGGGAAACACACATCAAAGCAAAATGACAAAAGCTTGATTCTCACAGACAGAAACACTGCAGAGGTTACAAGTTTAACAAGCCACAGAGAGGTCAGACACAAAGTTTCAGTCCAAACTCCTCTCCGAAACCCAGCAGAAGATCAGCTGGCTGTGATTACGGTTGGGTATCAATTTCATTTCAACTATTCTGATTCGTAGTTATAGTTATCTAGAATATTTGTAGATTCCCAAGTTTTGATTCCATTTAGATATCAAAAATATTTATTCTGTGTTTTTGCAAAATATTCCGTTGAAGCTTAATACCATGAACAAAAATCAGCAGCCTCAGGAACTAACTGATAAACTAGACTAACTAATATACGTTCCAAACATTATTAAAGATAAGTATACAGTCAGTAATACAAGAACAAATAAGCAAATTACCAATAGCACAAATCAATACAACTGAACAGTTCAGAAACTGAAATCAAATATAAAACAACACAGCATAGTTTTATTTTTATAAATAAAATATAGATTAATCCTAAGTAAATGTAGTATGGCGTAAGTAAGCCATAGAGAGGGTGGCTGTGATTTAAAGGGCCACTCCCATAATGCATTGCACTGTCACCCCTGGGGAAAGACTTCTGCATATTATTGACTATTTAGATGGTGGTGACAGACTGATGATGAATTAATATGCGTATGTGTGCATGAATGCACAGCAGGTGTTCTGCAGGTTCCTCTAGTATTTACAGGAAATGCATACAATATTGAATGTTTTTAGAGGATATACGGTGTTGTGAATTAAAACTAACCAAAATGAGTGATGTTAAAACAATTGCCAATGTGGTAAGAGTTACTATTTATATGTCAGTCTGCTTCTCAGATAGTTTATGTTTTAAAGATACTTCAATATTTTTACTAAAGAATAATTTAAAGGGTTATTTCACCCCAAAACTCTGTCAGTAATTACTCTCCCTCATGTTGTTCCAACCCCGTAAGACCTTCGTTCATCTTCGGAACACAAATTAAGATATTTGTGATTAAATCTGAGAGCTGGATCTATGGGATCAATATCCCGCCAAATGTATTGCAGCCACGGATTAAAATATAATAAGCGTGAATCAAAAAATTACAAGCACATAAAAAAATATTTTTCTCAAAACTTAAACTTAAACTGTTCATGTTTTCTTTAAAATTATGTTTTCCTTGGTTTTATTACTCTGTAATTTGCACTCGCTTTCATTTTCTGCTCATAATTTTTTTTTAACGCTTGTGCTGTTTTTCTCTTCGCTCTTCTTTCCATGTTCTGCGCTTGCTCTTCCAAATGTTGCAGTTCGAGTTTCATGTAAATTAGGGCGGGCTTTAGCGTCACCATTGGTCCACTAGTTCTAGATTGACAGCTCCTCCTCTAGCCAATCAATCGAAGAGGAGAGTTGATGTCACTCCAATGCGACTCACGCTACTGATGCTCACTCATACAGGGGAAGACAACAGTTTATTTTAAACGTTACAAGGACTTTTAAGCAGTAAAGCTATCTCTGGACACTGGACAAATCCTCTTTTTTGAGGTAGCCCACATTTTAATGTGCACACTGGTAATTGGTGTTAAACAATACTTGGCTCATGATGTTAATATGCGAAGGCAGCTCTAAAACATCCTGCAGGTTTGAAACTACATTTCTTTGCACAAATTAAGTTAAAAACGGCCATTTTACCCATCTAAAGAATTTAGGACTTTGACCTGTCAACGCTACACACACCCTACCTTATATATATATATATATATATATTTTTTTTTTTTGTTCCATTACAGACAAGGCCTACGGTGCAAAAACTACAAGACAAATATAATGCATTTGTGGTACAGTTCAGAGTATGTAAAACAAAGAACAACTACAACTACATTTTAAAATGAACATGTAGGCCTAGCTTTTGTAAAAGAAAAGAAAAAAACGCACAGCCTACCTGGCGATCGGTTACAGTTAAATACGCCATCCTCAAATATTTTCTTAATTGTTGTTAAGTGATCCTATAGGTAGCCTGGTAAATTAATTCTAAGACTAGATGTAGCTACAATATCACAAAAGATTAATGAAAATGATAGTGTACAGAGGAGATTACAGATGGATTTGATTCAGTGATTTATTAGGCTACATACTTTATTGTGTTCATTTACATAGCTACATAATTGCATATTACTTCAGGATTAATGTTTTAAATATAGCTTCAATTGTTAATACAGCAACATGAAAATTATTGAAAAGATCATGGATAGGATATGTCGTTTCTGGAGTGCCGCTGCGTCTACTCCGATAAAAACATAGCAGTATTAATAATCCTAAAGATGATGATTAGCTGGTTCAGGTGTGTTAGATTAGGGTTGGAGGAGCTAAACTCTTCAACCAGGACCAACATTGCCCTTCCATGTCATATATTAAATATTAAAGTAAAACGGCTAGTAGACCTGGTGGCAAGGTACTGTCTTTATGAGTGAGTCATTCATTCAAACTTCTCGTTCAAATCAGGAATTCTGTGATGAAACAACTGTTGTGTGGCTCGGAGGAGATCGACGCTCGTGGTGCCAGGGCATTGAAGATTAATATGATGGATCGTCAGACAGGCACAACTGTGACAGGTCGTCGTCGTTAGGGTGACGAATTTAACGATAATGGATCGCCAGGTAGACATACAGTTTAACGGTGTCCTGCCATGGAAAGATTTTTGCCAGCTGAGCTGATGCTTTTCTTCACCTGTAGCTACCAGCTACGAGTAAACAACATCAGCATGAGTCGCATTGGAGTGACGTCACATTGGAGTGAGATTTCACATAGTGTAACAGCGTAGAGCGTATGTGTTCTACGTCACACGTAGGCTCACTATTGGCCGACGCTGGTCATGTGTGTGATGCGTGTGACGTTCAACCAGAAGCGCTACGCAATTATACTAAGTGAAATCTTGAGGCCGACAAAGAAGGATATGAATACTTGAATAAAGTCGTTATTTTAGTTAGTTTTTTTTGTGCTCAAAAACTATTCTCGTCGCTTGATAAACTTAAGATTGAGCCACTGTAGTCACTTGGACTATTTTAACGATGTCTTTAATGACTTTTTGGGGCCGGCAATTTCAACCCCTTAGAAGCCTATGGAGGAGTGATCCAGCTCTCAGATTTAATCACAAATATCTTAATTTGTGTTCCGAAGATGAACGAAAGTCTTACGGGGTTGGAACAACATGAGGGAGACTAATTACTGACAGAATTTACATTTTTGGGTGAACTATCCCTTTAAATAGCAGTTGCTGTATTTTTCATGCAGTATGACTATTCCATACGTTCTGTATCTTTTACTGTATTTGTTTAAAACAAATTCCTTGTGTGATTGTGCACACTTGGTCAATATAATTTATTCTGATTTTGAGTTTGTAAAGACAAGCTTGAGTTTACTGTAATGCACTTGTAACGGGAATCTATAGATTTGAATACTCTGAAATCAAACACAAACAGGACAATGTATCCACAGAGCACTACACATAATGGCAGAGGCCAGTGTCAGAAAATCACTAGTTAACCTGGGAAAAGTTACAGCCAAAATATCAACCTCTGACCTGTCATGACAACGTAAAGCTGTGACTTTTTACAATAAGAAACATCTAAACACAGTCGAAAATGGATGATTTACTCTTGGGTGCGTTTTATGTAAATGTATTTCTGTTGACTCATGTAAAATACTGGAGGTTCATTAATTGTTCAATGAGGGAAAGAACATGTTTTATCAAACCCTGGAGAAAGATAAAAACATCTCTTTCTCTGGTCAGATGCAGTTCTGCTGAAGCGTGGCAGCTTACACACTAACACATCTCCACTTCCCTGGCCTTCTCTTTAGGGAACATACCCTTCTCTCTAGAGAACATACCCTTCTCTCTAGGGAACATTCCCTTCTCTCTAGGGAACATAGCCGTCTCTCTAGGGAACATACCCTTCTCTAGAGAACATACCCTTCTCTCTAGGGAACATACTCTTCTCTCTAGGGAACATACCCTTCTCTCTAGGGAACATACCCTTCTCTCTAGGGAACATACCCTTCTCTCTAGGGAACATACCTTCTCTCTAGGGAACTATCCTTCTCTCTAGGAACATAGCCTTCTCTCTAGGGAACATACCCTTCTCTAGAGAACATACCCTTCTCTCTAGGGAACATACCCTTCTCTCTAGGGAACATACCCTTCTCTCTAGAGAACATACCCTTCTCTCTAGGGAACATACCCTTCTCTCTAGAGAACATACCCTTCTCTCTAGGGAACATACCCTCTAGGGAACATACCCTTCTCTCTAGGGAACATACTCTTCTCTCTAGGGAACATACCCTTCTCTCTAGGGAACATACCCTTCTCTCTAGGGAACATACCCTTCTCTCTAGAGAACATACCCTTCTCTCTAGGGAACATACCCCTCTCCTCCTCTCTAGAGAACATACCCTTCCCCTTCTCTCTAGAGAACATACCCTTCTCTCTAGGGAACATACCCTTCTCTAGAGAACATACCCTTCTCTCTAGGGAACATACTCTTCTCTGTAGGGAACATACCCTTCTCTCTAGGGAACATACCCTTCTCTCTAGGGAACATACCCTTCTCTCTAGAGAACATACCCTTCTCTCTAGGGAACATACCCTTCTCTCTAGGGAACATACCCTTCCCCTTCTCTCTAGAGAACATACCCTTCTCTCTAGGGAACATACCCTTCTTTCTAGGGAACATACCCTTCTCTCTAGGGAACATACCCTTCTCTCTAGAGAACATACCCTTCTCTCTAGGGAACATACCCTTCTCTCTAGGGAACATACCCTTCTCTCTAGAGAACATACCCTTCTCTCTAGGGAACATACCCTTCTCTCTAGGGAACATACCCTTCCCCTTCTCTCTAGAGAACATAACCTTCTCTCTAGGGAACATACCCTTCTCTCTAGGGAACATACCCTTCTCTCTAGGGAACATACCCTTCTCTCTAGAGAACATACCCTTCTCTCTAGGGAACATACCCCTCTCCTCCTCTCTAGAGAACATACCCTTCCCCTTCTCTCTAGAGAACATACCCTTCTCTCTAGGGAACATACCCTTCTCTAGAGAACATACCCTTCTCTCTAGGGAACATACTCTTCTCTGTAGGGAACATACCCTTCTCTCTAGGGAACATACCCTTCTCTCTAGGGAACATACCCTTCTCTCTAGAGAACATACCCTTCTCTCTAGGGAACATACCCTTCTCTCTAGAGAACATACCCTTCTCTCTAGGGAACATACCCTTCTCTCTAGGGAACATACTCTTCTCTCTAGGGAACATACCCTTCTCTCTAGGGAACATACCCTTCTCTCTAGGGAACATACCCTTCTCTCTAAGAACATACCCTTCTCTCTAGGAGCATACCCTATCCTCTCTCTAGAGAACATACCCTTCCCCTTCTCTCTAGAGAACATACCCTTCTCTCTAGGGAACATACCCTTCTTTCTAGGAACATACCTTCTCTCTAGAGAACATACCCTTCTCTCTAGAGAACATACACTTCTCTCTAGGGAACATACCCTTCTCTCTAGGGAACATACACTTCTCTCTAGAGAACATACACTTCTCTCTAGAGAACATACACTTCTTTCTAGGGAACATACCCTTCTCTCTAGGGAACATACCCTTCTCTCTAGGGAACATACCTTCTCTCTCTAGGGAAATACCTTCTCTCTAGGAACATACCTGAGGCATCTCGACACTGAACCTGATCGAGCACTTCCATTGTGAAACTTTTCTTTCTTAAACTCATGTTTTGTCTGTAACACAGCTTTCAGGCCAGACAATTTTACAGCATTTTATGACTTCTTCTGTCATACAGTGTAGCAGGGCCGAGGAGAGGGGAGATATACTAGCATGCAGTCTTTATTAAACAAACACAAAATACAAAAACAATCCAAACTAAAAACTGATGACAATAATCCTAACATTGTAACCGGGAATACAAGAGACGCAACAGCTTTACATTAGTTTAAAGACCACGACACAAACACTAGCCATGTTTCCATCCACTTGTCAATCGAATTATCTGAAGTTCGTTAAAAAAACGAATGCGAATAAAGCTGGTGAAAGGGTGTTTCCATCCAACGGCTTTAAAGTGAATAAAAACCTGTGCGTAATGACGTCATTTGCTGTTTTGCGATCAAATTGGTATATTGAATTGATTTGAGACATTTTAAGGTGCTTCCATTCATTTTCACACTGAATCGCACAACATTCAAGCAAACATTTGCGAACAAAGTTTTGGTAGACAAAATGGATAGCGCTACCAACAAATGATCAATATTGCACATGTTTTAATAGTGCTTAGAGTCCTGCATGTCCATCTTTGGAGACCCGCCCGTACCCGCAAAGTTCAGCACCAGATCCGACCCGTCACCCGTGATAATGTCAAAAATAAATCCCCACCTGATATATTTGTCCCATTACCCGACCCGTGCCCGCAATAAATCACGCACAAGCTTCATTCCAATTAAAGTGCTTTATTTTTTATCTCGCATATCTCTCTACATCACAATAGCCCATGAATGGGCTAATGAGCGCTAAAGTGTGCTTTGTTTTGGGCCATTCATATAGGCTACCTCCAGTTCACGCGCCGGCGACTCCTATTGCATGCTATATTTAGCTCTTAATTATTAAAAACAGGAAATTGGTGTATGAAAACATTGATTAAAATTAAGATACAATTAATACAAAACGAAATTCACTTTAAAAATTTTTTTTAACAAAATAAAAAACTTAATAAAGTGTTCAAAATCATGTCTGCCCGCAGCCCACTCCATTTGTCTCCCGATATTCGGGATCTTATCTTATTCATGCTTTTCATGTAGCTAATCAACTTGAATTAAAAAAAAATATATAGGCTATATTATTTTATTTAAACATGAATATGAAACTAATTTTTTTATTTGTAGGTTTGTGGCCAAAGTGCCGCGATTTCGGTTTCATTTCGCATATATCCTATACAGCCCTTAATCTAACGGGTTATTATTTAAAAGAAAGAGCGTAGCCTACGTTTGTATGTAGGCCTATAGATTGGCAATTTATATAGGCTACACAATACTTAGCCTACTAAAATATAATTAATATAATTTTATTGCATTTGCATTAGTTGTTTGAAGAGTAAAAACATAAATAAAAATCGGTCGGTCTTAATGCAAGTTTACAACCGGCAAGTCAAAAATAATTGGGTCGGCAAACAAGAATATTTTTAAGGATGGCCTGACTAAAACATATTTGCATATGTGTAATGGTAATTTAGACATATAAATATTGCACATATTGTTCATCCGCTATCCGCCCGCATTATCCGCCCGTGAATTTTAGGAATGTCACAATTTTAGCCACTTTTTATGCGGGTACCCAACCCGTTGCAGGACTCCATTAGTGCTTATGTGCCAGCTCCATAGAGACATTATTTGACTATTAGCATGGTATTTCCTAGATTTTTGCTATCTAAAATAGCTGTTTTATTTTTTTGGTAAATTAAATAAAAAAAAGTAGGCCTATCTGATCTCCTCGTTTGTCCACTTCTGTCTTTGTTGACACCCGAAATGATCCGTCATTTCTAGGCTAAGAGGTGCAAACAGAGCGGAAATACTGGGCGGAAATGAACATTCTTCTATGTTTTGTGGCGGGTTGCAACCATAAAATGACCTAAAACTAAATCGCAATTCATTATTTATTCGGCAAATAACGTTTCCATCAGCGTTTATCGCATCAGCGCATATCGATCAAGATCAAATCCGATGAGATCGACCGTATTTCATTTGAGTCGATATTCATGAAATTCAGTCAAATTTTACTGTTTCCATAAGGCATTTTTCATTCGATATCCCTTAATTCGGATAAAAACGTGTGGATGGAAACATAGCTACTGACTGAAACACAAGGGTACAAATACACTTAGGGGCTGTTTAAACTACACCGTTTTCAACTAAAAACATAAAACTTTTTATGCATTTTGGCCGTTCATTTACACGACAACAGCGTTTTGGGTGCCTGGAAACAAAAATTCCCTTTATCGAAAAAGGGAACTTCGAGATGCGTCGAACGACACGGTGGGAACGCCTCTTGCGTGATTGCGTCTGAAGCATCTATGCCAACTAGTCCAATGGAATGAGAGAATGAGCGTCACGGGCGGGTGACGTCATGAACCAGGAAAGGATAAGAGCACTTCCGCTGCTCGCCGGCATTTAGCTTCTGTTGCCTCAGCAAGCGATCTGTGTCAAACTGTCTCTGTCTATTTATTGTTGTCTGTTACAATATTGTCGGAAACGTTATGGCGAAACAAGTTAACAAGCAGTGTGTTCCTCCCTGCCCGCGTTATTTAACGGGTGGGGACACACACGAGCTTTGTGTGATTTGTTTGGGTGCGGAGCATGCGGCCTCAGCCTTCGAGGGGGCTGAGTGCCAACACTGTGAGAAGCTACCGCTTCGCATGCTTCGCTCCCGCCTGTCACTCTTTGATAGTGTGAGTGGTCAGGCTCGCGATCCACAAGGATCAGGACCCGCGTCTGCCGAGGCAACGCGGAGAATGCATTCTTGGGGATCGCAGTTAGATCTCTCGGAGGGGGTGGAGACGGGTCATCGGACCTTTTCTCCTTCCCTACCTGGGAGATCTAGCTCTCCTCTCCCGGTGTCGGAAGCACGCTTTGCGGTTTCTCCCGCCCAGGAAGAGAGCTCTCCCTTTCTGCAGTGTTCTTCTTCTGAGGAAGTTGATCTTATGAGTGTTGAAAGTGAGAATGCACACACGGGGGAAGGGATACACAATTTATTTCCCCGGCGTATGATGAGCTGGTGGATGTCATGTCACGAGCTGTAGAGAAATTAAATATTGTATGGCCATCTGAGAATAAAAACACTCGCCCTAAAAGCAAGTTAGATGAGCGATTTCTCTCTTCAGCCACATTATGTCCACCACGAGGGCTCCCATTTTTCCCTGATTTACATAGTGAAATATCTAGATCTTGGAATAAACCATATTCGTCTCGTGTTTTTAGCCCTCAAACCACCACTTATTCAAGAATTAGAGGGCTAAAAGAATATGGTTATGAGTCGATGCCCCAGGCTGAGCAAAATTTAGCGAGTTATCTCGCGCCTGGTCCAGCATCTGCTATGAGAGCCCCAGTTTTGCCCACTAGACCGCTCAAAACTACATCTACTTTAGTGGGCAAAGCTTATGCGGCGGCAGGTCAAGCTGGAGCGTGCTTACACACCATGGCACTGCTTCAGGCTTATCAGGCTGACCTGCTGGGGGATTTGGATAATAGTGAGGGTGTTAGTCATGACGATGTTCGAGAACTTCGTAGGGCTACCGATCTTTCTCTCAGGGCTACTAAAGAGACCGCTAGAGCTATTGGGCGGTCTATGGCAGCTTTGGTAGCCACTGAGAGGCACTTATGGTTGAATCTTTCTGAGATTAAAGATAAAGATCGAACTTTTTTATTAGACGCTCCTCTTGAACCCTCTGGTCTCTTCGGTGACGCAGTCCACGCTGCAGTGGAAAGGTTCCAGGAGACTAAAAAACAGTCTGATGCATTTAAAAAGTTTATCCCTCGCCGTGTCCAGCCCCCTGGGGCTGCTGGGCGTGAGCAGCCCCAGCCGCCTAGCTCATCATATCGTGTGCAACAAAAAGAGAGTGTTGCGTCTCGTGCACCTCCACGTAGATACTGGAGACAGACGCAACCCTCTCAACCGAAGTCGACTAAGCCTAAGCCGGATCTGAGGACCGTTCTTCAGGCGAAGAAGGCTTCGGCTCAAAAAAAAAAAAGGTCCTGATGCTTAGGCACCAGGCCTGTGGGGACAGCCCCGACCGAAGTGGAGTGGTGTTCACCTCATCACACGGTGCCCGTTCCACTTCGGGGTCCTCACGAGGCCCTCCTGCCAACCCTGCCACCTCCGGTGCTTCAGGGCGCAGTGGTCTCCAGCGAGTCGATGATGCTGTGTTGCGGCACAGCATCGGTTTCGCGCCCTCTGAGGGGGGCTTTAGAGCAGTCAGGTCAGGTAGTTCCTGCGATTATGTTTCAGGCTCCAGATTTGGCTCTCTCAGTAACACCAGAGACCAGCCTCGAGAGGCTGGTTCCCTTAGTAAATTTTCTGGCAGCGTGGAAACTTCTGCCGAATATTTCTCCTTGGGTCCTGCAGATTGTAGAGATAGGATACAGAATCCAGTTCGGTTCTCGTCCTCCTCGTTACAGCGGGGTGCTGCCCACTGTGGTGCATCCCGAGCAGGCTCTGGTAATGGAGCAAGAAGTAAAGGCCCTGTTAGCAAAAGAAGCTATAGAACAGGTGTACTCTCCCGACAGAGAATCGGGTTTTTACAGCCGTTATTTCATTGTTCCAAAGAAGGATGGGGGGTTGCGTCCCATTTTAGATCTTCGCCTGTTGAATCGGTCAGTTCAGAAACTCAAGTTCAAGATGTTGACCATCAAACAGATCGTGACCCAAATCAGATCCGAGGACTGGTTCGTCACGATAGATCTAAAGGATGCATACTTCCATATCTCCATCCTCCCTCAGCACAGGAAGTTCCTAAGGTTTTCTTTCAGGGGCAAAGAATACCAGTATCGGGTTCTTCCTTTCGGCCTAGCTCTGTCACCCCGCACATTCACGAAATGCATGGATGCAGCTTTAGCCCCTCTCAGGCTTCAGGGCATACGCATTTTGAATTATATCGACGACTGGCTGATTCTAGCGGAATCAGAACAGTTGGCGGTTCGACACCGAGGTGTCGTTCTCGCTCATATACGAATGTTGGGGTTGAGGCTCAATGCCAAGAAGAGTGTACTTTCTCCAGTACAGAGAACCACTTTCCTTGGTGTGGTATGGGATTCAGTGACGATGAGGGCCAGCCTGTCGCCCGTTCGTGTAGCTGCTATCCTGTCAGCCATCAAAGAGCTAAAGCTAGGTCAGTCACGCACTGTAAAACAGTTCGAGAGACTGTTGGGTCTACTGGCAGCAGCGTCCAACGTGATACCTTTTGGCCTGCTGTACATGAGGCCTTTACAGTGGTGGCTCAGAACCAGGGGGTTCTCCCGAGGGGAAACCCGTTTCGTATGATCAAGATTACGCGGCGATGCCTTCGTGCCTTAGAGATATGGAAAAAACACTGGTTCTTAACCCAGGGTCCGGTGTTGGGAGCTCTTTGCCATCGAGTAGTGATCTTGACAGATGCTTCTCTCACCGGCTGGGGAGCGGTAATGGAAGGCCGCTCGGTTCAGGGTCTGTGGAAAAGCCATCATCTTTCTTGGCACATAAATTGCCTGGAGATGATGGCCGTCTTCAATGCGTTGAGACATTTCCTTCCGGACCTAAGAGGCCATCATGTGCTCGTTCGAACAGACAACACATCAGTGGTCTCTTATCTGAACCGCCAGGGGGGTCTGCGCTCGCGTCCGCTTTGCAAACTGGCGCACCAGATCCTCCTGTGGTCTCTGGGGAAGGTACTCTCTCTGAGGGCAGTGTATATTCCTGGGGACCAGAATATAGGAGCAGACATCCTGTCGAGGCAGGAGCTGAGGCCAGGGGATTGGAGACTCCACCCCGAGGCGGTGGAGAAAATCTGGGAGGCATATGGTCAGGCAGAGGTGGATCTGTTCGCGTCTCAGAACACGACGCACTGTCCTCTCTGGTATTCTCTGACGCACCCAGCCCCCCTGGGGCTGGACGCCATGGGGCAGACGTGGCCGAGGCTACGTCTGTACGCCTTTCCCCCTGTTGCTCTGCTCCCAGGAGTTCTGGAGAGGGTCCGTCGGTATGGAATAAGCCTACTGCTAGTAGCACCACGCTGGCCAAGTCGGATCTGGTTTGCGGACCTGATCCTTCTGCTAGACGGGCCTCCATTGGAGATCCCTTTGAGGAGGGACCTTCTGTCTCAGGCCGGGGGCACAATATTTCACCCTCGACCAGACATTTGGAATCTTTGGGTTTGGCCTCTGAGGGGGCCCAACTTATAGATAGTGGTCTTTCAGCTGAGGCTGCTGAGACCATCCTAAGCTCCAGAGCTCCGGCTACGAGGAAACTTTATGCGCTTAAATGGTGAGTTTTCTCCTTGTGGTGTCACCGACATCAGTGGGATCCAGTTAACTGTTCTGTCAACACAGTACTCGAGTTCCTGCAGGAGCGCTTTGTGTCAGGTCTTTGTCCTTCCACACTAAAAGTTTACGTGGCAGCCATTGCGGCTTACCATACTATGGTGGGAGGTATATCTTTGGGTCGAGACCCCCTGATTACACGTTTCCTTCGTGGCACTTTGAGGCTGAGGCCTGCAACTCGCACTAAGGTGCCAGCTTGTGATTTGACTATAGTTCTAGAAGGCCTGTCTAGGGCCCCATTCGAGCCCTTAGATTCGGTCTCAGAAAAGTTCCTTACTTTCAAGACTATCTTTCTGCTAGCTATTTCGTCCCTAAAGAGAGTTGGTGACCTTCAGGCTCTTTCGGTCTCCCCCACCTGCCTTGAATTTGCACCGGGGATGGTCAAGGCGTTCCTATATCCAAAACAGGGATACGTCCCTAAGGTTCCAACCTTGACTCCGAGGCCTATTGTGCTGCAGGCTTTCTGTCCTCCTCCTTTTGCAACTGCGCACCAGGAAAGACTGCACCTTTTGTGTCCAGTGCGAGCACTGGACACTTATGTACGGCGGACTTCCTCAATCAGAAAGTCCGACCAATTACTGATTTGCTTTGGATCACCTAAGAAAGGTCTTCCTGCTTCAAAACAGACAGTCAGTAAGTGGATAGTCGAGGCTATTTCACTGGCATACGAGTACTCGGGCCAGCCTTGTCCTTTGGTGGTCCGAGCTCACTCGACCAGGAGTATGGCGGCTTCTAAAGCCATATTGCAGGGGGTATCTCTTCAAGATGTTTGTGATGCGGCGGGCTGGTCCTCTCCGCTCACATTCGTGAGATTTTACAGTTTGGACCTGGATGCTGCCCCAGGTTCTCAGGTGCTGAGTGCTTAGATCAACAGACTGACACTCAGGTACTTGTAATCATGGCGGGTTGGGTATTCTCGTTCCCACCGTGTCGTTCGACGCATCTCGAAGTTCCCTTTTTCGATAAAGGGAACGTCTCAGGTTACTATTGTAACCATAGTTCCCTGAGAAACAGGGAACGAGACGATGCGTCCCCCTGCCATACTTCCTGCGTCCCTGAGATCGGCTTGCTTCGGCAACTGTCGAAGCTAAATGCCGGCGAGCAGCGGAAGTGCTCTTATCCTTTCCTGGTTCATGACGTCACCCGCCCGTGACGCTCATTCTCTCATTCCATTGGACTAGTTGGCATAGATGCTTCAGACGCAATCACGCAAGAGGCGTTCCCACCGTGTCGTTCGACGCATCGTCTCGTTCCCTGTTTCTCAGGGAACTATGGTTACAATAGTAACCTGAGACGCTTTTGAAAACGGGTTTCAAAGTCCAAGTTTTTGAACAATAAAAACATTGAACAATTTACAGTCTCCCTGTAAACAATAAAAATGATGTCATGCACATGTGTATTACATGTTCAGTCTATAGTGAATCATTTCCATATAATGGTCTGGCAGCAGAATATAACATTTATAGTATTTTTCGTAGATCCGTGTGAATGGGAATTGTTTTGACAATGGTCTCGCCAGTACGCTGAAAATTCAAAGGAAAAAGGTCTTTGTTTTAAGCATATTGATGTCTTGATAAGTGCACCCTAAATAAGAAGAGGCTAATAAAGGACAGGTGAAGGTGATTTATAACCATGGGAACTAACAAGGGAAACTATGTAGACAAAGGCAAAAAGGGAACAAACCACAGGAGAACACAAGCACATCAAGACAAAACTCTTTGAACATAAATCACAGGGGAATCATGACACATACCTGTATAGTAAGAAATAATAAAAAAAAATCATTAATATATATATATATATATATATATATATATATATATATATATATTATATATATATATATATATATATATATATATATATATATTGTGGCAAGCTCCCGAGCACTGGTCAGCGTTGTCATGGAAATGGAGGGGATCCAATTGCCAGGAGGCGGAGTCAGGAATGAGAGCCATCAGGGCTGAGTTTCCAGAAACCTTCTTAACGCTACGTCGTTCTTAAGTTACACCTTAAGCTGTACCTTATCGTTAATACGTGTTTCCCGAAACGCTCTTAGTTAAGTATACCTTCTGTAAGTCATACTTTCGGAAGGTTGGTCTGGACCACTCTTAGCTTTACCTTATCACTGTTAAAGGTCGATATTAATATAATTCTGAAGTTTTAATACACACAGACAGTGTTCAATTAGGCTAATTCAAGTGTTTTCATGCAAAGAATAAAATTGTCACTACACTGATTGTTGTTAGAATTTTAATTATATTATTATTGTATATAATAAAAATTGTATACATTTATTTTAATTAAAGAGCGCTTTTAAAGGCCAGTGAAAGCATAGGCTACTGTCAGTTAAGTCCTATTCGGATGCTAATATTGTTTATCATGGGCTCGTACGGTATTTTAAACATTTACAGGGGTAAGTCGGATATTTTAGTGTCCGTCCGAATCCATAATATCAGTGTTTTTTCTCACCCAACCCGCGTAAAAATCTCTGTCCAAATTAGTACCTACTGATTTTTGACAAACAGGTCGTGTGGTAATTTAATTGCTGTCTGAATCCACATCTCTGAGTTTATAAGAAGAGATTCAAAATTCCCTGTTTAAATCCTTTTTGATCACTGCCGAGCACCGTAGCTAAGTGACGTACACTTTTATTACTGAAATGCTTGAAAGTATTTACAAGAACAATATTTCATCGCAGCTCACCTCAGCGGACAAAAATGGGAAAGAGAAGAAAGCACATAAACATGTTTAATGGTTATTATGGCAGAAATATATGATACAATTTTAAAATATGTAGGCAAGGCTATTATAGGCTGTTATAGTTCGGATTATTTTTTATAATATCCCATGAGTCCTAGTAAATGCAATTTCAGCTATTTCTGAAGTGCTTATTTTATAAAGAACAGCGCTTTATCACATAAACAGCCCCTGCACGAGATAATAATTGATTCTCGAGTCATCGATATCAACAGATTCAGCACCATCGCCACGAACAGCACCCGGTAACGTCGCACGTAAGAAGGTATATCTTAAGCAGCTTTCTAAGGTATAGTTCGGGGAACACGCCTAGAAATGGTATACCTTCAGTTAAGTTATACCTTAAGAGTCTTCGTAGCGCGCTAAGAGACAACGTTATCGGGAAACTCAGCCCAGGAGAAGAGGATATAAGCACAACAGAAAGAGGAGGGGCCTCATTTATAAACGTTGCGTACACACAAAAGAAGGCGTACGCCGCTCTCTACGCAATAATTGGTATTTTTAAAAAGTTGAGGGGAAAATGTGCAGTCCTTCACGCAAACTTTGACCCAGGCGTATGCACAAAAACGGGTGAAATGAGAAATGGCGACACCGTCGGCAGATGGAAGAAACACGTGAAAGTGTAGACCGTTGTGTTAAAGAAATGGCAATACTGTCTCTCATAAATAAAATGAAGACTTCACAAAGCAAGTCTTACAATTAACAGCCTACACGATAACCCGTTTGATCGATCTGCAGTGTAAAACAAACAAAATCAAACTAAGATTACAACAGAAATGCAAATTAACACATATTTGCAAAATGAAATATGTTCTGCAATAATATTGGAATGTTATGCAATTCATCCTCATAACACATCTGTAGCTTGTCAGATGCAATCAAATGGATGGTAATAAAATGCCATGATGCCATCACAATGCATAATGACGAGCGCTAGACGCTCTTTTGCATCGACTTTGATGTCCGACCATTTCTGTTTTATTTCGGCCACGGTGTGAGGTTGAGTCTGCAGCATTAACGGCGTCTGCAACCTTTTCCCACTCAAGTGCCTTTTTGGCATTAGTAATGCCCACACTTTGCCCTCCAAACAACATTTACTCCTCTTCTCCACCTCGCCAACCATAATTCTACTTGACATTGAGTGAAGTTACGTTTCTTGGTTTTCCTCTTTGTGTTTGCCATGATTTCGCAATCGATGAATATTAACTTGTGGACGTTTCACAGACTATTTATGGGCAACTCTGGGCGTGACATGAAGCCACAAAAGCTGCGCTACATTTCAGAATTGTTTGTTATTTATTAAGGGTAAACTGCGTAGGATGTGCGTGCGCACGGTTTTATAAATCCGAATATTTCTGTGCATACGCACGTCCCATGTTTCATCCGTATACCACTTCTGACGCAAATCCTACGCAAAGTTTTAAAAATGAGGCCCCAGATCTCCCAAGACTAATTCCAATCTTCTGTCACTCAAAAAAGGCCCATCTGGGGTCTGGCCCCCTTTTCTCCCGCCACTATATATATATATATATAAAATCCTTCAATAACTAAATAAAGGTTTGTTTGCTTTCAGAAGACATTCTGCTTTGTGAATGAACAGAAACACAGTGAGAGGCTCTGCACAGTCAGACTTCATTCAGTATTAACGCACAAGACGCCATAACCATCATGCCTTGCTTTTACTGCTGGACACGAGACAGTCTGCCCTGATGCATAGAACATGAGCTACTCTTGTAAAATCTTATGTAACCTGAATTACATAAAAGTTTGCTCTTGTCCTCTCATGTGACTGGCAGAGCAGTGTTCTGCTGATACTGTGTGTAACACACTGCGATGTACACTCCACTTCTATGTCTTTTAGTCTGTGTTTATAGGTAAAACGCAAAGCTTTTTTACAGACAAATCACAGATGTACCAATATTTGCAACAACATGTTTATGTTTTATGTTTATGTGATATTGCTTAAATATTGGCTCTTCTACAGTACACATTAACTGACTGAATAATGTAAAGATCCTCTGATGTACTCCTCATGATATACAGTATTATTTGATACACTTGAAATGACTTTCCTTTCTAGCTGCCATCATCATTCTCTCTTATTTTTCCACCTCTTTCATACAGGGACACCATCTCTCGAAGGGTCAATCCGAAGAGGGGTCAGACAGGTGAGGTGGTCATAACCCAGCAAACAGCACATTAGACAGGGCAAACACTACCAGGGTACCAGTGACGGGTAGAGGTCATACATGGGCAAACAGTACAACCCAGCAATAAAAGCCTAGGTGTAATCCAACAACCAGGACCTAAGATAAGGGCAAAGAGTCAGCATTGGGATGGACAGCCTGTTAACCAAGGTGTTCTGGTGAGACAGTAAAGTAAGGACGGTAAGGACAGGAGATTAAACCAGAAAGAAACACACCACTCGAAACAGGGCTGAAAGAAGAGGATATAAAGTGGAGAAATCAAGGAGAGAGTACAAACAAATGTTAGCAAACGAACACCCATGCTGATTGCAGAGTGCCTCGTCTGGTTAAAGTTCCCGCTGAAACGCTGATAATTTGTAGCCATGTCCTTTATTTTTTCTTATTACATGGCTTGGTAGAATTCCAATGTAGAATGCAGTCTGTTATTTCTTGATAACAGACCGTTGCCATGGACGCAGTTCAGAGACAAAACTGACTATTTTCTTTAGCGGAAGCAATACAATCGATTTAAAACCAATAAACTCCTTTTTAAATCAATATTTTGAGTCAAATGATTGATTTATTTGGTAGGTAGCCATGTAATAAGCGTGATGATGTATAGCGAGGCGGTTGTTATAGCGAATACAAACCCTTCAGGCTCCGCTTCGTGTCGGGCTCCTAGTCAGTCTGTCGGGGGGGTATTCTCTATAAAAACCGCCTCGCTATAAATTGTCCCTTACATAATGTGCTATTACAATGTTTTAGACTTCCTTGTTCATCAGTATAGAATTTAGCCCATCGAGTCTTTAAAAAGGGCAAGTATTCTCTGGTGGACCCACAGCACATTCACACATCGACTGACATTTAAATCCTCCGTTGTTTGATAATGTGGAGATCTGTATAACCATATAATGGCCTGAAACTTTCTCCCATCCATCGCCACCGGGACTGACGACTCCAATACCGTTTAAAACGCATCCAGGTGCACTGTCCCAGCACCAGTCAACATGGGTATTGGACTTAACAAGAGTCTGCTCGATTGTGTAACAAACACACCAAACGGGAAGATGACATTAGGGCCCAAGTGCGAGAGTGTATTTACAGTGATGTACCAGACAGAGGAGTATACAGCTGATAACAGGAGCACAGCAGGCTGGATACAGCTTGACAACAGGAGAGTCACACAGGTAAGTGTATCTCAACAACAGATACACAGATCTCCAGCAAAATCACAAAGGAAACACAGGGTTTTCTTTAACACAGGCAGCTTCTCTAAAGGTCCAACACAGTCTCAAACAGAAGATAACTGAGGGAAGTATCGAACAGTAACTTCAGTTGCTGCAAACGTGAAATCTATTTCACATCTCTCCATAACTTAAATCCACAGGTAAAGATAAAGATCTGTGTAATTGTCCTACAAATGGGTCCCAGAGCACATAAGAACAAGACTGGAGAGCATCAACGGGGAAAGAACAATCAGCAAACAGGAGGTGAGTCAATATACTGTAATATACACTGAGATCAGACAAAAGCAGCTATTACAGTCTGATCCCACAATGCACTGCTTCGGCAGCCTGTCATCTCTACAGAGAGCCGTCTGCTGTCCTTCTCCATCAGTCTATCTTCTGTCTCTCTCTCTATCTCTGCCAGCCATCTGTCAGTTTTATGTCATTCACTATATTTCCACAGCGCTCCCTCGCTCCCAGATCTGCTCTTGTTTATTATTCTCCTTTGGCCCTTCTCTTCCTCTCCTGGTTTCTGTGTCTCGGCCTCCTCTAAGTGGAGGAACGACTCATTAATACTGGAACAGCGAGGCAATACCTCGACTCGCTCTCGCCATAACCTGTCTGAGGGAAACTCTTTTCTTCTGCTTTATTCTCCTCTTTTAGCTGCAGTCCATCTGTAGATGGAGCGTAAATGTGCTCGACTCCCAGCATACCGGCTGAGTGCAATAAAACCCTGTTAATTACAGCAGAATGCGGGATCTGTGGGAAAAGAGGGAGATGAAGCGGGAAGAGGTCTGGCTCTGCTCAGCTCGTGTGATGCTGGAAACTGTTCACATTATAAACTTATTCAAGCATTGTTGTGTTCTAGATGGTGGGATAAGATGGCAAAACTCAAGTGTTTTCCACATACCATTCAGATAAAAAAGGTGGTTGAAGTTGAAAGCACTTGTTAGAGGTTCAAAACTTCTTTTAGCATTAGGCAAGTGCCTTTTACTAACATAATCCAATCTCAATTTAATTAATACATCATTCAACTGGACCTAACTGTTTTATATATATTTATATATAGGCTATATGTGTTTGCGCATGTGATATCAGGAAACAGTGTAATACACACATGATGACAGGGCGGTGATGGCAGTGTGTAAATCGAATTAGCCATTATTATTACAAACGTTCTGTGGTAAAATTACATTACTCCATCTACCCTTGTATAACTAACGCCGCCTTCACACTGGCAGTTGAAATCAGCTCCGATACGGCAGCGAAACAACCGGAAGTCATTCATTTCCTATGGAGATTCGCAGACCGCATGCGAATGGGTCCGTAACGGGTCCGACTGAGTGCGGTGCGAAGAAAATCGTGTCCGTTGGCCATCCGGATGCGTTCAAAAAATTGAACTCTTGCGAAAAGCTACGGACGGTTCCTATCCGACAATTCCAGCGGAAGTTAAGCGTTGCTATGGTACTGATAAACAAACCTGAATTCTTAACTTTTAATACAATAAATAATGATTTTATAACGATAAGTTTTCATGTCATTTTTTTTATTTTCATGATTTTAGAACGTTATTAGGGCAGTTAATACAATTAAAATGTAGGCTATAATCACATTTATATCCAACCTGACATTAACGTCCTGAGCAACTTTCCTCCACGCAGCAGCCTTCCTATTTATGTCTCTATAACCCTCATCAGAGAGATCATACAGAATTGTACATTCTGACAGAATCAACCTTTCTAATCTCTCCGCCATTTTTGTTCTACTCGCTTCCGACGCTTTTCACGGTGTAGTACGACGGCCGCTGGGAATGTATTGCGTATTACGGAGCTGATTTCAACTGCCAGTGTGAAGGCGGCGTAACCCTGTCCGAATAGGGCTATAGGCTACATCTACATTAATCCGGATACATTTGAAAATGTTTTCATTTAAAAATGCTCTCGGTCCACACTAGCGTTTAAGCGTTAGCGTCTCCTTCACACTGAAATGTTGGAAAACAAAAAAAAATCACCTTACTGTGCATGCGTAAACCCTCATAAAAACTCACTGACATGATACAGAGAGAACAAGACATAATAAAGTTATATTTAGTTATTTTATTTAGCAAAACATCACACCTTTTTTAAATGCATCTACTTTGAAGAGCATTTTCTAAAAGCTTTGTTTTCGTTAATATAAATGAAGTCTCAGTGTGGACGGAAGGACAAAACGGAGAGAAAAAAGTTATTTTGAAAGGAAAATGTACTAGTGTGGACAAGGCAAAAGACCAACTGGTTGTGATGGGCTTATATGCAAGTTCAAACCCTACGTTGATTAAAGCCGGTGTTTCTCTGAGGAAGAGCAGCAGTGAGAGAGTTTCATCAGAGTTTAATCCAGAAACTGCAGGCATTTCTTTAACATCATTTAACACAGCACTAACACCGTATTGTCTTTCACCATATTTACCATCACTTTCTGTCATTATTTTACTCACTTTTATGTTGTTCAAAACCTGTGTCTATTTCTTTTGTGAAGCACAAAATATTCTCATATATTTTGTAACTATAGAAATAATATGAGCACATAATCGATCACAGCTCAGGGTGTAGCAATATAAATGTATTGACTATAACCATGACAGGATAAAAAAAAAATATTGATATCATGTTAAAAATACACATTTCACTGATATAACTAAAACGGCAAATCAATTAAATTCTAATTTTTAGTTTTCAAGAAATATACACTCTAATAAGAGTAAAGGAATAGTTGACTGAAATATGAAGATGTGTTAAAGCATGTCAAACCTACAAATAGCATGATTACTTGTTTGACAGATAAGTATTGCCGCTGAATCTGATATGGTCTGAGCTCAGCAGAAACATGATTGGGTTGAATTGATACTGGGTTCAGGACGGTCCTGAGAGAAGCTCTTCTGCTTTTACAGACTGATGGCAGCACTGATGGCAGCAAAAATAAACAGCGTTACACTGAGAGCAAAGTTCAGACTACTGACACTGATAACAGAAGTCATTTCCAAAGCACAGTTAGAAGAGAGAGGAAGAGTTAGAAGAGAGAGAAAGAGTTGTTGGGGGCACAAATCGAAAGAATAGGTTGCAAAATTAAAACTGAACGGATTTATAGAAAAAGAAACTCATGAACATAGTCAAGTCAAGTCAAGTCACCTTTATTTATATAGCGCTTTTTACAATACAAATTGTTTCAAAGCAGCTTTACAGAGATAACAGGAAAACAATGTTGTAATAGTATTGTTCAATTGAAAATTAAATGTCCCCAACTAAGCAAGCCAAAAGGCGAAGGCAACAGTGGCAAGGAACCAAAACTCCATCAGGTGACAGAATGGAGAAAAAAACCTTGGGAGAACCCAGGCTCAGTCGGGGGGCCAGTCCTCCTTTGGCCAACGAAACAGTGTATGATTATGGGTTAGGCAGCATAATGTCAGGAGTCAGATGGGATCAGAACTTTCACAATATTATCCAGTTCATCTGGTTGGGTTGGGTCATCCGGCCGGTGAGGAGATGAGTGGTGAGGTGTCCATGGACCTTCACAGCCCTGATAATGCGTGTCGACGTGTCCATGTGATGGTCCTTCATCAGATCTGGATATGCCCTGGATCTGGCGGTCTGCGGTAAACCTCGGGATAAACAGAGAGACTAATATTAGCGTAGACGCCATCCTTCTTATGATGTACAAAGTACATCAGGAATTATGGGAAGTGTTCCCGGTTCCGGCTGATCTAATCTATGCAGCCTAACATTGAATTATAGAAATCTATAATGTGTTATGTGTATGCTAAGCCAAAGAGATGTGTTTTTAGTCTAGATTTAAACTGACAGACTGTATCTGCTCCCCGGACCGTGTTAGGAAGATTGTTCCAAAGTTTTGGTGCTAAATAGGAAAAGGATCTACCGCCAGCAGTCGATTTAGATATTCTAGGTATTATCAACTGGCCAGAATTTTGAGATCGCAATAGACGTGAAGGACTATAATGCGTTAAGAGCTCGCTCAAGTACTGGGGAGCTAAACCATTTAGTGCTTTGTAAGTAATCAGCAATATTTTAAAATTTATACGATGTTTAATAGGCAGCCAATGCAGTGTTGACAGAACCGGGCTAATATGGTCATACTTACTGGTTCTGGTAAGAACTCTAGCGGCTGCATTTTGAACTAGCTGTAGTTTGTTTAATAAGCGTGCAGGGCAACCACCCAGTAGAGCATTACAATAATCTAGCCTTGAGGTCATGAAAGCATGAACTAATTGTTCCGCATTTGTCAGTGAGAGCATATGACGTAATTTAGATATATTTTTAAGATGGAAAAATGCGGTTTTACAGATACTAGACACGTGACTTTCAAATGAAAGATTGGTATCAAAGAGCACACCCAGGTTCCTAACTAACGTCGAAGACTTAACAGAGCAGCCATCAAGTGTTAGACAGTATTCTAGGTTATTAGGTGAGGAAGTTTTTTGTCCAATGATTAGAATCTCTGTTTTTTCAGAATTTAGTAATAGGAAATTACTGGTCATCCAATTTTTTATATCAGCTATGCATTCCGTTAATTTTGTGAATTGGTAAGTTTCGTTAGGTTTTGAAGAAATATACAGCTGAGTATCATCAGCATAACAGTGAAAGCTAATTCCATATTTCCTAATTATATCTCCTAATGGTAGCATGTACAGAGTGAAGAGCAGCGGTCCTAGTACTGAGCCTTGTGGTACGCCATACTGAACTTGTGATCGATAAGACATCTCTTCATTTACTGCTACAAACTGATATCGGTCAGATAAGTATGATTTAAACCATGCTAGTGCAATTCCGCTAATGCCAACATAGTTTTCTAGTCTATTTAAAAGAATGTTGTGGTCGATAGTATCAAATGCAGCACTAAGATCAAGTAACACTAATAGAGAGATACAACCACGATCGGATGATAGGAGCAAATCATTTGTGACTTTAATGAGAGCAGTCTCAGTACTATGGTACGGTCTAAATCCGGACTGAAAATCCTCGCAGATATTATTTCTTTCTAAAAAGGAACACAGTTGTGAGGATACTGCTTTTTCTAGTATCTTTGACAGAAAAGGCAGATTCGAGATCGGCCTGTAATTGACTAATTCTGTAGGATCAAGTTGCGGTTTTTTAACAAGCGGTTTAATCATAGCCAACTTAAAGGTTTTTGGTACATATCCTAATGACAAAGATGAATTAATGATATCTAGAAGAGGATCTATGACCTCTGGAAGCATCTCTTTCAGTAGCTTAGTCGGTATAGGGTCTAGCATACAAGTTGTCGATTTAGATGAATTAACAATTTTGCAAAATTCTTCCTCTCCTATAGCAACAAATGAATCAAAATGTTCCTCACAGAGACTACAATATACTCCCTGATGCGATACTGTAGTAGACGGTTGCATAGTTATAATTTTGTCCCTGATATTATCAATCTTATAAGTGAAGAAGTTCATAAAGTCATTACTGCTGTGTTTCTTATAAACTTCTGGGCTTGAAGCTTTCTTTTTCGTTAGTTTAGTCACTTGTTCAAATAAATACCTAGGATTATGTTTATTTTCTTCTAATAGGGTTGAAAAATAATTAGTTCTAGCATCTTTTAAGGCCTCTCTGTAAGCAATCGAGCTCTCCTTCCATGAAATCCGAAATACCTCTAGTTTTGTTTTCTTCCAGTTTCGCTCCATTTTTCTGGCTGCTCTCTTAAGGGCCCGGGTGTGCTCATTGTACCACGGCGTTGGACTATTTTCTTTGATCTTCTTTAAGCGCAGCGGAGCAACTGTGTCTAAAGTGCTGGAAAAGAGAGAGTTAAAAGTTTCTGTTGCAATATCAAGTTCTTCTAAGCTATCTGGGATGCTGAGATTATGAAACTGATTTGGAAGATTATTGATAAAGCAATCTTTAGTGGCAGAAGTGATAGGTCTAACATATTTATAACATGGAGTCGGCTTTGCAGCCTTGGCTAAATGTAATTTACACGAGACTAGATAGTGATCGGAGATGTCGTCGCTCTGCTGCAGAATTTCAACGCCATCAACATCTATTCCATGTGATAATATTAGATCAAGAGTATGATTACGACAATGAGTAGGTCCTGACACGTGTTGTCTCACTCCAATTGAGTTTATAATGTCTTTAAATGCCAATCCCAATGCATCTTTTTCATTATCTACATGTATATTAAAATCACCAACAATTAGGACTTTATCTGCAGCCAATACTAATTCTGATAGAAAGTCAGCAAATTCTTTGATAAAATCTTTATGGTGCCCTGGTGGCCTGTATACAGTAGCCAGCAGAATTCTCAAACGTGATTTATTGTTTACACTATACATTTTTACATTAAGCACCAACACTTCAAAAGAAGTATATTTAAAACTAGATTTCTTAGTGGTTTTCAGAATATTACTATAAATTACAGCAACACCTCCCCCTTTGCCTTTCGGACGAGGCTCATGTTTATAACAATAATCTTGCGGGGTGGACTCATTTAAAGTAATGTAATCGTTTGGTTTTAGCCAGGTTTCTGTCAAACACAGCACATCTAGGTTATAGTCTTTAATCTTATCATTAACTATGAGCGATTTTGAATTAAGGGATCGAATATTCAGCAACCCAAGCTTTATCGTTTGCTCATCTGTATTATATCTGTTTTTTATTTGTTGAACATCAATTAGATTTTTAACCTTAGAAAGGTTTGGCAGTTTTTTGGATTTCCAAATTCGGGGAACAGACACAGTCTCTATATGATGATATCTAGGTGAAAGAGTCTCTATGTGATGGGATTTATCTGACCTTGGTGACGTGAGGCCGCTAGCAGACGGTCGGTTTAGCCAGTCTGTCTGCTTCCTGACCTGAGCCCCAGATTGTCATGTTTTATCTCTAAGACTATGAGCCAAATTACTAGAGAGAAGAGCAGCACCATCCCAGGTGGGATGAATACCATCTCTTTTCAACAGGTCAGGCTTGCCCCAAAAACTTTTCCAATTGTCTATGAATTCTATATTATGTTGCGGACACCAATTAGACAACCAGCCATTGAGTGAACACAATCTACTAACTATCTCATCACTCCTTCGAACAGGAAGGGGGCCAGAGCAGATTACAGTGCCTGACATCGTACTTGCGAGTTCAAACACCTCTTTAATATTAATTTTGGTGATCTCCGACTGGCGAAGTCGAACATCATTAGTGCCGACGTGAATAACAATCTTAGAGAATTTACGATTAGCATTAGCCAGCACTTTTAAATTTGCTTTGATGTCAGGCGCTCTGGCTCCCGGCAAACATGTGACTATGGTGGCTGGTGTCTCTATTTTCACGTTCCGTGTAATAGAATCGCCAATTACCAGGGCACAATCAACAGCATTCTCAGTGGGTGTTTCACTGAGAGGGGCAAATCGATTTGTTATGGTAATCGGAACAGAAGAGTGGTTTTTTGATCCGCGACTAGAGCGATTTCTCACCGACACCCATCTGCCTGGCTGCACAGGCAATAACTCAGCCGGAACCGAATCATGTAAATGGTTCACTATGCTAGGCGCATCCAAAGTAGTATCTAAAGCTCGAGCACACTTACTATCCTCAATTAAAGTTTGGATGCGTGTCTCTAATTCTGAAATCTTCTCCGTCAGCCTGACTGTCTCCTTGCATTTATCACATATAAACCCTATGCCGACGGGGAAGGCTATGGTAAACATATGGCATGATGTGCAAGTGACAATAACAGGACAAGACATTACTCACCGTGTTTGTTGACTGATTCTTACTCACCTGGGCTTTTTATGAACTCAGATGTGCGGGCGCGCACGAGAAAAATAAATAACTGAGCGCACGGGGGGCGCCTTAACAGGCTAGCGAGATACTAGCGTGTTGTGCTAACAATAACGGAAGCTAGCGATGTTAGGTAAGCTGTAATTAGTAGTATAAACAACTAGAAATGATAGTAAACGATGGTTCAAAACAGAAAGAAATGCGAGGCTTAGACGGAGCTAACAGCCTCGGAGCAAACACACTCACACACAACAGCAGGCAGCGAGGCAGACAGGAGCAATCGATCGGCAGAGACACACACCCTCCAAGCACACCCTTCTTTTCAGTGAGAGACTTACGACTAGTGGCATGCACATACACTCACCTAAAGGATTATTAGGAACACCTGTTCAATGTATCATTAATGCAATTATCTAATCAACCAATCACATGACAGTTGCTTCAGTGCATTTAGGGGTGTGGTCCTGGTCAAGACAATCTCCTGAACTCCAAACTGAATGTCAGAATGGGAAAGAAAGGTGATTTAAGCAATTTTGAGCGTGGCATGGTTGTTGGTGCCAGGCGGGCCGGTCTGAGTATTTCACAATCTGCTCAGTTACTGGGATTTTCATGCACAACCATTTCTAGGGTTTACAAAGAATGGTGTGAAAAGGGGAAAACATCCAGTATGCGGCAGTCCTGTGGGCGAAAATGCCTCGTTAATGCTAGAGGTCAGAGGACAATGGGCCGACTGATTCAAGCTGATAGAAGAGCAACTTTGACTGAAATAACCACTCGTTACAACCGAGGTATTCAGCAAAGCATTTGTGAAGCCACAACACGCATAACCCTGAGGCGGATGGGCTACAACAGCAGAAGACCCCACCGGGTACCACTCATCTCCACTACAAATAGGAAAAAGAGGCTACAATTTGCAAGAGCTCACCAAAATTGGACAGTTGAAGACTGGAAAAAATGTTGCCTGGTCTGATGAGTCTCGATTTCTGTTGAGACATTCAGATGGTAGAGTCAGAATTCGGCATAAACAGAATGAGAACATGGATCCATCATGCCTTGTTACCACTGTGCAGGCTGCTGGTGGTGGTGTAATGGTGTGGGGGATGTTTTCTTGGCACACTTTAGGCCCTTTAGTGCCAATTGGGCATTGTCTAAATCCCACGGCCTACCTGAGCATTGTTTCTGACCATGTCCATCCCTTTATGGCCACCATGTACCCATCCTCTGATGGCTACGTCCAGCAGGATAATGCACCATGTCACAAAGCTCGAATCATTTCAAATTGGTTTATTGAACATGACAATGAGTTCACTGTACTAAAATGGCCACACAGTCACCAGATCTCAACCCAATAGAGCATCTTTGGGATGTGGTGGAACGGGAGCTTCGTGCCCTGGATGTGCATCCCACAAATCTCCATCAACTGCAAGATGCTATCCTATCACTATGGGCCAACATTTCTAAAGAATGCTTTCAGCACCTTGTTGAATCAATGCCACGTAGAATTAAGGCAGTTCTGAAGGCAAAAGGGGGTCAAACACAGTATTAGTATGGTGTTCCTAATAATCCTTTAGGTGAGTGTATATTGCGTTAACAAGCGTCTTTCTGCTTCAAGAACCTCAGTTCTTCACCAACATGAGAAGATCTGAGTGTTTCAAGTGTCGTCTGATCTGTGTGTGTGTGGGAGGTTTCTCTTCATTCTTCAGTTTTATTTCAGGAGAGTCAGCATCACACTGTGATATCAAACATTCTTTACTTCAGATTCGAGTCTGTCTGTCTCATTGCGGGTGGCATGTATAGCTGAGAGAGTAAATGTAATGTCTGTCGGGGTAAACGCAGCTGAGGAAAACTGCAGGTTCAGAAGTTCAGCGTCACAAACAGCTCTTTTATCTCTGCCACAAACCTGCCAGCAGTGACAACACGCATCAAACACACACACAGCTCTCTGCCGGCTGAAAGCAGAGCTACAAACATGACCCTGGTACTGCAGTTGTACTACACACATAGTCATATAGCTCCACAATAAACCAAAGATTCACACAGAGATTTCGGAAAATATGCTGCTAATGTGTCCCGGGATCATTTGCTTTTGGTTCATTCACACTGCCTGTGATTTTCTGAACACACACATCCCGTAAAGATACCGTAAAAACACATGACATCAGGATATGACATGTCGACAGACATTTTTTTGTCTTTCCTTTGTTCCTTGATGAACACCAACTTTTTTCTTTGTTAATATGCCACATGAAAGTTGATCTGCATTTAAAACCCCCGGTCAAAGAGTCACTCAGTGGTTCAGAGAGCATTATGGCTTACACTGGGGTGGATGTTGGGGTTGGAACAATTATTAATCTACAAAAAAGTTTATCTACTACAATTATTAATCTACAAATTGAGCTTACATCACTCATTTATCCGGTGTTGGCCTGCTGGATTGTCTTTACTTTAAACTAGTGCTTCTAAAAATCTGTCACTACTTGTTTTGTCTCCTCATCTAACACACATGATTTAGCTCATCAGCTCATTAATAGAGACTCTAATGGATCTGAAATGTAGATGTAAGGTGACATTCAAAATGTGTAGTGTTGGTGTTCCTCCAGGAAAAGAGTTGGAAAACAATGCTTTAAAACCATGTTAATGAGTAAATGTAGTAGAACTTGACATACTGTATGTAGTTACACCTGGCTTCATGATAGTTTCATGTGTGAGGATGTTAGTGTATTGTTGACTTTAGTGTTTTATCCTCTACTGAACTACATTTGCAGATCCCTGATGCAATCCTACAGTCTGACCCTGAGAAGAGCTGCATTCACACTGTAGGGCACAGGTGTCAAACTCAAAGCTGCATTTAACTCCACTTTTAGACATAAATCCCACCACCATTTTGAAGTGCATACAACTTTGTCAAAAGGGCGAGAGAAGTGTATTTGGACAGACCCTCGACCCCTCAATTTTGACCGAGGGAGGAAGTCTACTCAATATGCACACTTCAGGCAGACCTATAGACCCCTTTTGCGCCAACGTCACAGTTAAGTCACGGCGCTAGCTGGAGGCAAAACAAACGGACAACTGGAGGCGGCCAATACAAACCAGCACAGATTCGACTATATAATAAGGAGCTTAAATTAATATTATTATTATTAAATGTCATCTTGTTGTGTTGTTGGGTGCAATAATCAATGAAAAATGAATATGCTGTATCTGGAATTTTTATTTCTAGAAAATATTCACATCATTAAAATTGCACTGTAATGTCACTGTGTTTACATTGTCGTCTTCTCTGCGCCGGCTAGGCAAACTGCGGATCGTACACACAAGCCTTTACATGATCATTCAGCACATAGTTATAGGCATCTAAAGATGTATATGCCCTCAGTTTCTCTTTACGCTCGGTTTCTCTACCAGGTAGGTGTAGAAGTACGGCCACTCAACTGGAGGTAGCGTTAACGTTAATCCTGTCAGATCATCCATGCATTGAGTGAGCGCGTACGGGTCGGCAAATCTGGTTCCGTCCGTTAAAATTAACTTTTGCAAATAACAATCGCGGTCCTGGACACTGAGTGACCTTCCACTTTAAGATAAAATCGGATTTTCTCCAGTCATTGTTAAAAAACAAGCTAACAAAACTTGCAAACTAACGTTAGGGAAGCGGCCAGAGGGATCCTTCTGCCTCCACTTAAGCTCTGCCCACAGAAAAACGTCACCGTGTTTACCAACTGAAAAGGCGTCTATAGACCACAATAGGGGTGGGAATCACACGACGAGTGCTGACTACTTCAGGATAGAGTCAGGCTATAGCTTCAGTCCGACTGTAGCAGTGGGGGTCTGCTTATTAGCGTGCCATATTATTCTGCAGATGAATAAGTCAGGGCTACGTCACCGTATTCCCTCATTTTTGTCTGCATCTCCTCTGGCTTCAAGTAACAACAAGTAAATTTTCCTCTTCGGTCGCCCTACTGGTTAGAAACTAAATTGTTCATTGCCGCTGTCGTAAATAATTTAGCCTACCGTCGCACGCACGCTCGCTGTTTATCCAGCACCGGCTTTAGAATGAACGATGTCCACAAACAAGGTATGCTAGCCTACATGATTTCATGAAAGGATGATGTAATGCGGCATCAGAAACGAAGAAAAACGAAATAATGACTATTGGAGCGCTTGACGTAAAGCAGTCGAGTTTTGTAGTTCTTTTTTGTGCACGGGTTCCTACCCGAAACCCGAAGTTACATAGTGCCAGTAAAAGCGATACAGACCACATCAGGCTTAGCCTCGTGAGACCATCCTGATCTCGCGAGCTTTCAAGGTTTCACTCGCAGATCAGTCTGGATACTTTCCGTTAAAGAAAATTTGGGAGCAGTTCACCAAACGAACGTCCAATCAGCGTTGGCTTTGAGGCGGGTTTAGGTGTGACGCAACGAGAAGCGCGACAGTTCAGTCTTAAGTACATGGCGGCTTCAGCGGATGAAACTAGCATCAGTGTGGCTATCGAGCAAGTTTTATCGGAATTACAGAGTTATTACTGAATTACAGAGCTAACGAGCCTTTACCTGCAGCAGCAAGAGTAGCCTGGCTTGTGGTTGTGTTTTCGTCGTCGCTCTCATATGCTTCGTTGATCTGATTGGTTGATTTGGCCCGTCTATCACCAACATAGGCCAATCAGCTAACCAGTATTTTCGCCCTTTACCAAAACTACTTCAACGGAAGGTTTCCAGATGGATATGCGGAGCAAATCCATCTGGCGGAGTCAGGTTACATCAGGCTATGGCAGACGTGTCATTTAACTTATTTTAAGTTGATGTACCATCACAAGGGTCTTGGAAATATATTATGAAGGTTGAAAAACTACATAGTGTTACTTTCAGGATGAGGGTTTTATTGTAAGATTGGCGGTCATCACAAAGACCTCGTTTACACTGCAGGTCTTGATGCCCAATTCTGATTTGTTGCCTATATCCGATTTTTTTGACTGTCTGTTTACACGTTCTTTCAATTGTGACCCATTTCCGACTCCTGAGTTTACACTTGACAATGACATCCTATCTGAAACAATGGGGTTCCTGCACAGATAGACGAACACGAAATATGCTTGATCCTAGCGATAAATGCGAAGTTCGCCAAACATCAGCATGATTTTGAGGTGGAGGAGGTCGAAAAGGGCCATCATTGCAGCTGCGCATGTGCTTCAGTTATTGTGTTGCGAGAGAGATCTCAGGACTGGTGGGAACATACAACGCGATCTCATTAAAGTGCGTATCTATACCACTCATTTTATTTCTTGTGCCATTTATATGCCAAAAATAGTTTTGCGTGCATGATACACACTGTAAAACCCTTGGGTGTGTTTAGGCGTGTGGAGTGCATGCGTATTACACGTCATAAAGTGCATATCATATGCACGCAAAAACTATTTTTGCCATAAATGGCACGAGAAATAAAATTTGTCCTATAGACACGCACTTTCATGAGATCTTGGCAGGCTTTAACGAAGAGCAGTGGGTCCGAAATTTTAGAATGAGCAAGCCAACCTTTGATATGTTGTGTCAACGTGTGTCCACACTCCTCTCCTACGACGACACGACGTTTTGCAGATGCACGTTGGGGTTGCTCTCGTCATTAAACGGAGACGTAGCCTAATGCCTCAGAAAATCTAATCTGCCTGCAAATATCTGATTTATATCTAAATTAATTTCCACATATTAACGAGGCCTAAAACCGATCACGAAATATCCGAATGCATGCGTTTTTTTCCTGTTTACACGGTCATAGAACACATCCGATCTGTGTCACATATGAGCAAAATTGGGTCTTGGGTCAAGAGTCTTGTGTCACCCTTGGGTCTTGGTCGGAATTGGGTCACATTTCACTGACAGTATAAACAAGGCCAGAGTGTTTCAACACTTCTCATCAAAGTTTTTCATTAAGTAGGGTGAAGTTAATATGGGTGCCTTCCCTCGTGATTCTGTATAGACTGCAAGGTTGAGCCTAGAACCAGGTGTAGGAGCTGGGTGAGGATGCAGAATGCCCCAGGTTAGTTTGCGTATCGCTCCTTTACTATTGCCCATCCTACCCTGAGTGTTACTGGTGTCAGCACTGTTTTGAGCTGTCTGTCGGTATATGCGAGGTTTCCTCACTATATCTTAGAGCCTATGCTACCTTGGATAAAAAACATGCTGGATGCTGGAGGATGCATATGCGCTCTCCCTCGGTTACTCGCAGTGCTGTTTCCAGGGGATGTGACTATGCTCCCTGAGCTGTTTCTCTCGCTCCTTAGCTATCAACTATATCATGCTGGGCGTAAAGGCACCGTTGCTATCACATTTATGTGATATTAGAAGTGGAGGTTGGTATCCCCACTCACTTCTCTATACTATACTATCTGCAATTATGTGCAGGAGAGTCTCCTTTCCTATTTTTACCTAAATTGTTGGACTTGGAGGAAGTTTTGACATTCCTTCTTCAGTCCCCCAGTGATCTGGAGGCGATGCCATTGACTGTATACTCTACGACGAGCGCCTAGGCTCGTGAAGGGAGTTGGACCGAGTGCAAAGCTGGCTTTCTTGTGTAAACGTATGGTCTGTCCTACAGTGCATAGCCCTTTCATTAGAGCTATGGGTGGTGGCTATTTAGTAGGAAGTGTTGAAGTACGTGGCACGGTGCTTCAGTAGCCCCCTCTGGTGGAGACCCGAGGTAGCAGCCCGGTGCTGTTTCTCCCTAACACTCCCCTAGGGTCCGGCAGTGAGTGCTATCAACTTTTGTGCCCTTTATTGTGGGGGCCCCCTCATTTGAGGTTCTGGAAGCACCTCTTTTTCTTGGATGACTGACGGTTTAGAGGTTTCTCTCCCAATACTAATTTATGCTCCCCATGGTTTGGTTGCTTATGCAAAATCCCCTCTTTCCAGAATGCTGGCAAGGCTAGGTTGAGACTAGGCTCTGCCCTAAGTGCTCCCTAGATCCTGGATCCTTGGTGTGCGGTTTGGTAGTGTTTGACTATGGACTGCCTCAGTAGATAACGCAACATAGTGAGCAACCATGTATGAAGGTATTTATGGTGCAAAACAACTGAACGCCTGTGACAGTGAAATTTGTAGTTGTAGAGAATATCCACACATGTGTATCAGTAAATTTGAAGTCGCAGGGAGAAATGTTTTAAGAGTTCCATACTTGTTTTTTCTCTTCCACAAACACAACACTACAGTTACACCTTCTCAAATTCTTCATTGCAGGTGCACAAATTCTATTCTACAAATCACAAATTAAGAAACTCACATTTGGTTGCTGCAGTGAATATGGTGCAAAACAAAATTTTGCTTATCCGCAAATCAGGATGTGAATTCATCCAATGAGAGTTGCACACTTGTAGAATATTTTCTCACAAATGTCTTGTATATTTTTCTAGCACAAACACGAGTACATAACTACAGCTGCTTGAATCTGCTGCGACGAATCTCAAACACTGTTTATCGTGTTTAAGTGACCAGTTTCGCGCACTCTCCCTTTTGCACCATATATCTCGCGAAATGTGGAGCAGAAGTGTGTTGTGCATCTGTAGAGGCAGTGGGCGGAGCCAACATTAATATTCATGAGTTGCCCGGGCATGCGCCTGGAACTGCTCATTTTAGTTCACACGATCGTTTCTCAGCAGGTTTATTGGATTATTTCAAAAAAGGTAAATATAGTTTCAGCGCGAACTTAAAATACAAGTTCATAACGATTTTATTAATTTGCATGCACATTTTGTGCATTCGTCAATGACTGAATGATTGCTGGCATTGACTTTGTGTAGGCCTATATAAAGCACAGCAAAATTCAACTCGTCTTATAAATTGCACTTTGCGAAGCTTTAAAACTGTCTTTTACTAATTGTTATCATTTGTTGATTGCAATAAATTAAATAAACCCTCATAAATGTATCTGTGGGCTAACACTTTTTTTAATATATAGATCTTAGTGTGATTGTTTTTAAATTCTTGTTAAATCATTTAAGACCACACAAGCATAAATGTGTTGCTTTAAAACATAAGTACAATTTGGATTAAACAAAATTTTATGGACAAAAGTGGATAAATTGTACAACTGGGTTACTGTAAATGAGGAAAAAAACACTTAACATTATTTTACGGAATAAGCAACCAATTTGATGTTCTAAAAAATATATTTACAAATACATACTAGCAAAATAATGTTACAATATATATTTTAATGTTTTGGTTGCAAGGTGTTCCTGTGCTGGTTTTAATATGATAATATATACACTACTGTTCAAAAATGTGGTATTAGAAAGGTTCTAAGGTAAGGTACCTCTACGTAAGGTACCAAGACTACAGTTATCTGAAAAACAGTAATATTGTGAAATATTTTTATCAACTATGTAATATTTTAATGTTTAAAAATAATTATTGTGATGGCAGAGCACATTACTCTAGATTGCAGTGCCACACGACTTCAGAAATCATTCTAATACGGATTTGCTGCTCAAGAAACATTTGAATATGATCACAGATAAAAATGGTTGTGCTGCTTAATGAAGTGTGGAAATCATTATGGAGCATTTTTTGATGCGGGTGTGTAAATGTGTTTTGCACCATATTCACTGCAGCAAAAATGTGAGCGTATGAGTTTCTTAATTTGTGATTTGTAGAATAGGATTTGTGCACCTGCACTGAAGAAGTTGTAACTGTTGTGTTTGTGGAAGAGAAAAAAAGTCTACAAGTATGCAACTCTTAAAACATTTATCTCTGTGACTTCAAATTTACTGATACACATGTGTGGATATTCTCTACAACTACAAATTTCACTGTCACAGGCGTTCAGTTGTTTTGCACCATAAATTCCTTCATAAACATGAGCCTGAGAGCCAGTGAGACCAACTGCGTCATGTAGATGAGAACAAACCTTTAATTGAACTAAATAATGACACTACTGTCTTCTACAGAGCTCTTTATAGCTGACTTTGAATTTACTGAATAATTAATGAATTTTGCAACATTAACAGTTTTTCTTTTTTTTAAACCTGAAGCTGTTTTAAAACTATCTGTATTGTATAAAATGCAATATAAATATATGTGATGACTTGGCACCGATTCATAACAAAGATCAGGATAACTCATGACGTCAAATGTATCAATGAATGTGTGCTAGAACAACTCTTTACATAAAGTACATACAAATACATACAAATAGACATGTGATCACACTGAAGGAACAAACAGAAGAAAAGTCAGCAAACAAATCACTGTTGATTATGTTCTTTAATGAATAACTAGTGGGACTAAAGGTGCTTGGGTAAATAATGTGTAAAGATCTACAATTCCTGGACGCTTTGTTTACAGACAGATCAACCAAACATAATTTAGCCAACTAACAGTTTTTCTTCCCGTCTGTTTAGATTTTTTTTTTGCCTGTCAGCTATGAGAGTGAAGAGCTGCCAGATGAACCACTCCACAGTCAGGAATCTGAACCCAACAAAGTTGGTCTGAAAATCAGTGGTGTCTCTAAGCATTGATAGTAAGTGCTAATGTGTGAATCAATGTAGTTAAAAAGAGGCTTAGCCAGCGATCCATCTGCCAGGAACATTAGTTTTGGAGGTACAAGCTTTATCTCAAACATTACAGTTGGTGTTGTGAGAAACTATTGTTGTTTCTTTGTTGTTTCTTTGGATCAGAATGCCTTTTTTGTAGTATCTGCTTATTTCAGCTGTGTTGTTGTCAGATTTTATTTTAAACTAACCCTCCAAAAAACTTTTCTCAGCTGTGGATATTGAATATTGTGCAGAACAGGAAAGACGTAGACATAGTCACATCATGTTAATAGATCAGATAATAATTTGAGTTTACATATCTCTTGAACAATATTTGGTAGTTATGGAGGGAAGAGCGATCTTGAGTGTTTCAAAGTCAAGCTGTCGTAGAACTATTTCAGCTGCTCAACTCAGTTCAGTTTCATTCCACCTTCTTTTGAACATACTTTACAAGAAGGACTGTGAGTTCAAGAGATGCCTTCCTCAAATGTTCACATTCTGTTATTTTAAACATCTGATCATAAACAACCAAAGTTAGTTCTTTCTGAATATAAAGCTCTCTCAGAAAGCGCTTGGATCCAACATATTCACTGACAATGAATTGGGTGAAATCTTCTTTTGTAAAGGAAGAAATTTTGTTATCTAAAGACAAAACGGAAAAAAAATCTAAATCCTACAAAAATAATACATTTATATTTAAATGTAATCATTTAGTAGATGCTTTTATCCAAAGTGACATACAAATGAGGAGAGCAATAGTAGCAATCAAACCAACAATAGGGCAACAATATGCAAGATCTGTTATTAGTCCCAGTTATTCTAGCATAGTACACGTAGCAAGGTTTCATTTTAAAATAGATATAGAATAGTAAGTGTTAGTATTAATGGGTCAAGTGATGATGAAAAGGATGCGCCTTCAGTAGTTTCTTGAAAAAGGCTAAAGACTCAGCAGCTCAGGTTGAGTTAGGCAGGTCATTCCCCCAGCAGGGAACAGTCCAGGTGAAGGTCTGTGAAAGTAATTTTGTGCCTCTTTGGGATGGCACTACAAGGCACCATTCACTTGCAGAACACAAGCTTCTGGAGTGGACATAGGTCTGAAGTAGTGAATTTAGATATAGAGGTGCAATTCAATGCCTTGAATTTAATGCGGCAAATGGTACCCAGTGGCAAATGGTACCAGTGCAATTTTATAAGGTGAGGTGCGATGTGAGCTCTCTTCTGTTCGTTCAAGATCACTCTAGCTGCTGCATTCTGGATCAGTCGCAGAGGTTTGACAGAGCAAGCTGGAAGAACAGCCAGGAGAGCATTACAATAGTCTAGTCTGGATAGAACAAGCGCTTGGACAAGGAGTTTTGTAGCTCCGAATGGATATGTTGTATAAGGCTAATCTGCAGTTCTAGTAATAGCTGCGTTTCCACTGCCGGGACAGGGCTAACAGCGAGCCGAGCCGAGCCAGTGGCCTCGGGCCTCAAGCACCAGGCTTGCGTTTCCACTGCTGGGCCAGTAGCCCCGCAGCGCTGCCCTAAACCCCGCCCCTAACACGCCTTTCTGGATCAAACGTCATACAACCCAACCCATTTCAGCGGGTATTATGAATTTATTTATTTTTTAAGTTAGGAAAATAGCATGTATATTAACTCACCGGCCGTGGCTGCAATAGTGTCCCGATTGTCTCGCGAGTCGCCACTAACAGAGGGACGGTGACCCAGCACACGGTGACCCAGCACACCGATGGTGACCCAGCACACCAACCATCAAGTCGAACTATGGAAAGTTCCTTCTCTGAGCTCCGCTTTGTCCATTGTGCGTTTTAATCGCCTTGTACAATACTGCGCCCGCAACTTTTTTTATATTTTTTTCCCGAACTTGAAGCGTTACTCGCTGAATGCTTAGCTTGTTCAGCATCGATGTATTTTATAACGTTCCCGTTTCTTCACACGCCGTCAAATTGACGTTTTACCCTTTCTTCTGCCCAGATGCTCAGAAGAGCTTTGGTATCTTCGACAGACCAGTACAGGCGATTCTCCATTTCGAGCAGCGATTATTTTGTGCGATATAAAAAAGTGAAATGTGCATCTTGCTTCAGATCATAACGTTCCATAACACCGATAAACTCTGCCTTTTACCTTGAGCATGCCTCTAGCCCGAGCTGGCCCGCTTTGGCCCAAGGTATTCGACGGGCCAGAAATCCTGCCGTTGGCCCCGAGTAAGCCCCGATCAAGCCGCGGAAGTGACAGTGGAAACGCGACTGGCCCTGCCTGGCATGCACTAGCACGGCTCGGCCCTGGCCCGGCAGTGGAAACGTGGCTAATGTGGTTTAACTGATCATCAATCACAACTGCAAGGTTCCTGGCTGTCCTGGATGAAGTAATGGTTGACAAACCTAGCTGAGATGTAAGATTTGAACCATTGGAGTGCGATTCCTGAGATGCCCTTCGTCTTGTGGATTGACTGGAGGATCTGGTGGTTAACTGTGTCAAAGGCAACAGAGCAGATTTGGAAGCTGCTCTTTCCAGTCTCAAAGCTTCAATTCTTTTGAAACCAGACTGATTGTTGTCCAGGAGGTTGTTCTGTCTGATACAGGCAGAGACTTAGTTGATCACAACTCATTGCAAAACAAATTTAAGCAGTGGGGTTATTTGAGCCTGCTTAAATGCTGTGGAAAAGATACCAATGTGAAGAATGATGCGAGTAAGTGCAGGTACAACTGAAGAAGAAATGGCTTAAAGTAGACAAGTGAGGATAGGATGGAGCAGGTCGGGTGATTGGAAAGGATGGATTTGGAGACTTCTGCTTCCGAGAGCGGAGGGGAGAATGTGTGTTTTTGCTGTTAAGATGTGCGTGTCAGTTTGTGGTGTGGAAAATTAGCCGCTGATCTTTGTGGTTTTATTTATGAAGAATGTGGCAAAGTCACCAGCTGTTAGAGTTGACAAAAGAGGTGGAGGAGGAGGATTAAGAAGAGAGGAGAAGGTTATTTAATATCATGCAGAAATTGTCATGGTCCAAAAATAAGCTTTATTTTATTTATGCAAACACATAAATGAATTAATAAAATCATAAGATGTTCTTAACTCTTTCCCTCTTAGTATCCTCTGGGATATATCTCACACACACACACACACACACACACACACACACACACACACACACACACACACACACACACACACACACACACACACACACACACACACACACACACCCTATGGGCTCTTCTGACCATTAGTGAAGTCAGTCTGATCCATAAAAAGAAGGGCTGCACTGCCACATTCCTGCTGTGAATATAGATGGTTTTCCACACAGGCCATGGCTCTTGGATGGAAGGATAAGTGAAAATCGATTCAGACGAAGAAAGAAGAAACAATGTCACTGTCCCAGTGTATCGATCCAAAGCTCCTCTGGCTAATGTTCTTGATTCAACAGCTTTTTGTCTTTAGGTCACCCGCCACCAGCAGAAAAGACAGACTATGGGATTTTATTGAGTGATGTAGTGATGTCATAATCACTGATTCTGTCCAAAGGTCAATGATATAGATGGGGCATTATAACAGGGGATCAGTTGTAACACCATCACTACAAGGTTAAAATTGTTATCATACATGGCCTTCCTGAAGTGACAATAAAAATCTAAAGACTAATAAATATGAAGGATTTACAGGATATATGACAAACTGAAAACAAAAATGGACGTGGATTCAAATGTATTTGCCATGTTAATAGATGTAATAATAGAGTATCTTGTTTAATTTGATTTATAATATTTACTCAAACCTTTCATCTAAATGTCAAGCATATATCATGGTGCATCATATGCCTGATGAAGAACATGGGACAGAACATTGCGCTTATTAAAGTATATTACCCGCAGTTGAGTGAAGTTACTTGCTCATTGATCTAAATGTAAATTAAAAATGAGATGTCTGAGCAGACAGGGAGAACTGCAATGTGAATTTCTCCACTTCTTCTGGACAACGATACAGAAGAAAGAAACAGTAGGACAGCTGACCTTTGATACAACTGTAAAAATGAAAAATAAATTGGTTTGCTGTTTTGGTTTCTGCATGGCAGTTTGAAATGATGTCTGACTTATTGTGTAAATACTCTTGCGCCAGTGATCAGTGAGCGGGCCACAGTTTTCAGAACTAGGAACTGCAGTTTCTTGAATATATAAAATATTAATATATATATATATATATATATATATATATATATATATATATATATATATATATATATATATATATATATATATATATATATATATATATATATATATATATATATATATATATATATATATATATATATATATATTAACCTCTCTCATCTGAAGGCTGATGACTTCATTACTGTTTTCATAGACAAGATAACAAACATCAGCCCAAACAACTCTCTTCTCTCTTTCTCTCCACTCCCAGAGGATGGAGTCCATAATCTTCTACTCTTCAGTTGGCCTTGACTCTATTCACTTTCCATATTCTCCAAGCCATTTCTCCTGCATTCCTATCAGATTCATACACATAAAAACACAACTATCCTCACTGGCACTTTCCAAACCTTATTTAAGCAGGCTTGGGTAACTCCACTGCTTAAGAAACCAACACCAAACCTTGCACTCATAGACAATAACATACCTATCCTTGTCAGAGTGAAAACACTCAAACAAGTTGTTTTCCTTCAGGTCTTCTCTTTCCTCCTTGAACACAGAACAACCTGCTGGGCAACAGCTGCTCAGGCCTCAAACAGACGTTCAACTGACATTGCCCTTCTGTCTGTCACTGAAGCCCTGTGGCTGGCAAGTGCTGTTGCCAGATCATCTCTCCTCATTCTGCTGGACCTGTCTGCAGCATTCAGTACAGTACATCATCAGATCCTCCTGTATACCCTCTGGAGACTGGGCATCACTACACTGGTTTAAGTTCTAACTTACAGGTAGATTTTGCAGGGTGTCTTGGAGGAAAGCCATGTCACACCAACTATCCACTGGGTGGACCTCAGGGTTCGGTGCTTGGTCCCCTCCTTTTCTCAATATACGCAACATCATTGGGGCTTATCACTGCCACTGCACTGCAGTTCTTTCAACTCAGTCTGAATAAAATAATACTATTTCCAACACAGTCTAGTAAAGTTGGAGTTTCTTGTCTTTTTAGCCAGTTAAGCAATTCAGCACAGTATTACTGTTAAGGAAGGAGCGTTAATGATAACATATTTAGGGTTCTTCGATTAACCCTAAAGTGCAGATTCTCAGTTCTTTACATCCTCTGTGGATTCAACAAAAAACTAAACACACTCTTATATGAACATTCGAAATATACTTACACTAAACTTTTCTTTTCCAAAATTAATAAAAGGTAAATAACTACCACATACATTGGGGGAGCACCATTAGATGACACAATGGCTTAAAGAAGTCTTAAACCATTACCTCCAATCCTATATATGTATTACATCTAAACAGTAGCGTCGCTCTAAAATTGAGAGAGAAAAAAGGCAATGAACCAAGATTGCATGAATGAACTGTAAAAATGTGAATAAGAAGTACAATGCAGTAATATCATACCCCTAATACTGTTCTCTGAATATTACCTGACAGGATCTATGCACTGTTGAACACTCATTGATTTAAGGAGTAGAACTCTTGTAAAAGGGGAATTAGACAAGCAGCCCAAAGGAACTGAAGCACTGAAGGAGGGTAATGCATCATTACCCAGAATTTATCCAGAGGTCCTGTTCTCTCACCCCAGCCCAGCCCAGCCCAGCCCAGGACATGACGGCCACATTAGCAGAGAGAGAGAGAAAATTCAGAACAAGGACATAAAAGGGAGGAAGAAGATAAGAAAACGATACCATGGCTTCTGCTCTTCTTAGGAGAGAGTGCCTGTTATTTTCGAGGCTATTTGCCGAATCCATTTACTGGACAGTGGAAATGTCAAGTCAATTAAAACAGAAGAGAAGAGAACATAGACTTGTTCCCAACACTCTGTCGTTTACATTAGCCAGATGCAGAACTAACAGATGAGAAAACTGGGCAACTGTAAATGGCTGGGAGATTTGCATCTGTAAAGGAGTCCACTGGAGGCGAGCTTGAAGAACCCAAGTGCAGTTATTTAATCATCAAAACAAAATCAAACATAAAACAGAGGCACGCCGTGACATGAACAGACCGATTACAAACAGTGGTTACGCAAACAATACTTGACAAAGACAAATGGCAAACATGAGGGCTTAAATACACAAGACTAATGACTAGACAAGGGACACCTGAGAACAATCAACCAATGAACCAATGACAACATGACAACACAGAACACATGGCAGGATCACATGACTAGAACAGGGGATCACATGACAGATATGAAACAAGAACATGAAACAAAACCAAAACGTGACAACATCAGAATCAAAGCCTGAGTGAACACACAGTCCAGACTTCAGTCAGGGGTTTAGATCCTGGCATTCATTAAAGACACCCAAACACAAACATGACCTCAACAGTAGAGCGATGTATACTTGTATAACAAATGAACAAGTGGATGTTTCAGTATTGACATGGCTAATTTAGGGGTGTGATGAAGATCTTTTATGACTATCTTCTCTTTTATCGTGGAGCATACAGTATAAATATATAGAAGTATTTAGTGTTAAGGACTTAATGTCATGTTGTCAGAGATGTTTTTTCTTTACAATAGCATGAACTAACGATTTGTTCACAATAACACCAGAATTTAGAACATAAATAGGTACAATTTAGATTTCATGTTGACTCATAATAGATCATAAATTGACTGGTTAAATGAGGGATGATGTCACAGTATCTGTCCCGAGTCACTACCATCATATCTGTCCTCAGGAGAACAGAGAACAGAACACAACATGCTCGCTGAAAACGAAGAGTAGGGTTTTAACAAATAATGTCTTATATTATGCTGAATGACAGGGGGAGGACGTATATATATATTAATTAAATTTCTCCAAGAATTGTCATCAGTCTGTTTTTGCATTGCAGTGAAACATCCAGCGGTTTCACAATATGTCCCGTCACGTCTGAAATCTTGGGATGTCAATTGACACTGTGAGAGGATAAGCCAATAATATTACTTTTCTGCCGTCCAAAAACTTTTTACAATAGAAAAGACAGTAATTTAATAGATTTGGCTGGTTTCTCAAGACAACAACTGTCTTGTCAGTAACTAAAGTAAGTAGTGGCATTCCTATGTGTTCCAATTATAACTCTGTCCTTATTTCTGTCCTGACAGTCCTGTCATTCCAGACCTGCATGAGTCTGATAGATGAATATGAATGCATACGATGTGTTGTTTTGAGGGTGTGGAAAGAGCTGTGTGAGGAACACAGAGATTTCTGGAAGCACAACAGGAGATGTGTATAGGTTAATGGATGCTGACTCCAGAGAGCACTGCGGAGTGTGCTTGTTAAAATCTCTCTCAACTTGTGATCGCATGGTGGAGCGTCACTCAACATTCTGGCAATACACCATCTCTACTGAAACTGAACGCAAGGGAACCTTCTCTGTGTGTGTGTTTATGCTGACATTAGTTCACACAGTGTGTTTAAACGCACAGGTCTCTGGATTTGCAGATCGTTTGAAACTGAAAGATTTTCCAGAGATAAAAGTTCCCGGTCATTAACCGCAGGTGGTAAGTAACATCAAATTTGTTAGCAATCGTCCCGTACGTGCATTCAATGTAAACAATACGAACGTGTAGAGAATCAAGGGTTATCCAGGGATAATGCGATGATGTATAGTGTGTGACTCTTTAGCTCCGCCCACGACACGCCTCCAGGAAAGAATCACTACAGCCTATATGTCTTTTATAAACCTGGTAAAACTAAAGACTCTTCAGATATATGAAGGGTGCAATACTACTCTATAGGTACTCAAGATTAACATTACATGGCAGAATTAACGAAACGGCAGAAACTGTGTGAGTGATATGTGCCCTTTGAGTGCAGTAACGAAGTATTATATTACAAACTTATTTCAGAGAAGTGTCCTGACTTCATTTTCTCACAGCGGCTGCTGTCGGTACACAGTCCACTTAACGCTTAACAAAAGAGTGAGACTGAGATCGAGAGTGCTGTACTGATCAAGTCGAGATCATCGAATCACAAAACACAATGTGCCTAAGATAGAGATAATTCTGAAATAACTCCCATTTCAGAGCCTGTTCTTTCTCTTTCTCAGTATTGAAGAATCAGTGTATCATTTTATCGAAATGACCTTGATTTTCCTCCACAAAAGTCGCGTCTGACTTCTGAATCTTCTCCAGGCTCCACACTGTGGACATTACAGGAGTCTGCTTGTGTCTGAGCAACAGAAGGAGAGGATCTGTTCACAGGCTGTGTTTACTGAACAAAACAAGATAATCCTAGACGACACACGAGGAAAATAAAAGGCAAAACGTAACAGCTTAACATATCTAGACAAGCCGAATAACTAAAACAAAGGGCTAAATATACACAGGATAGTGAGGGACTAAACAAGGAACAGGCAGATCAACAGGAACATTACATTTACATTTATTCATTTAGCTGACGCTTTTATCCAAAGCGACTTATAATTGCTATATATGTCAGAGGTCGCACGCCTCTGGAGCAACTAGGGGTTAAGTGTCTTGCTCAGGGACACATTGGTGTCTCACAGTGGTCTCTCACACCAAAGGCATGTGTCTTATCCACTGCGCCATTACCACCCCATCGGGGAATCAAACCCCAGTCTTCCGCATGACAGGCGGAGAGACTGTCCACTATACTAACGAGGAGTTATGAACATAATACATAATACTGCATACCATTTAAAACACGCAAGCTCAATTTCTTTTTGTTACGTTTGCTTAATCTGTGAAAGGATATCAGGGAAGGGAAGGTTTGTCTAGTCTGGTTTGTCTTTACATTAAATCATTTTATGCTAATAAAGAGCTGACTCCTTCCCATTAATCTGAGATTTACTACATTAGCTGCTTCTCTGGAAGACTTTAAAATAATTTCCATGTTCATGGTAATCCACAGTACGACACAAATACGTTCTGCAAATGGATAGTCCTTTAGTAAGCGGCAGGAACGCATGAATATATTATTAATAACTGAGATTACACGGATGTTCCCTGTGAAAAGTGATTAGAGGGAAGAAGATGAAGCCACTTACAGTACTTGCCTATAAGCTGAATATTGATTTAATTCAATGAAAGCTCAGCTTCTCATCTCTAGCGTTTAACAGCATTCACAATTAACCAGGAGCAACAGCTCCACCTCTCTCGTCTCTGATTGAGCCGTCTAATGTGATTAGTGTGTAATGACGATCTCTACAACCATGACAGATCCATGACCGGAGACTTTCTCCAGCTCTTATCGTCTTACCCATAATCCCCCACTTCACCGCCTCTCCTCCAGGTTTAGTGCCACGTCTGTCAAGAGGGATAAAAATAACACTTTTCCCACAATAGAGTTCTGCAGCTGCAATTCCCTTATCCCGTTTCCAGCAGCGTGGCCTTAATCAGGTCAGAACGCTTTACAGCACTTTCTGATGCCAGATAGATAGAGAGAGAGAGAGAGAGAGAGAGAGAGAGAGAGAGAGAGAGAGAGAGAGAGAGAGAGAGAGAGGAGAGAGAGAGAGAGAGACCTTGGTTTCGAGTGCTGTTTCCAGTCATCTGTCCCGCACGATTACAGGAAGATCTCATAGATGGACTCTTATATTTCACAGAGGTCAACCGCACAACAAAAGCCTCAGAGAAACATAATGGAAAAGAAGTGAGCTAGAGATTATTCTTATCTGAAGGTTTGTTTGCCTTGTTTGTTTTCTGTCGTGATTGTTAAGGCGTCTTTACACAGAAAAAGCGGCACAGAAACCAAATCTGAAGTGGCATAAAATCACAAAATGTGCATTTACACAGAATGTTTTTGCTTCTCTGAATGCATTTACACAGGATTTCAAATCGCGGGAAACAACGCTTTGAACATGACTACCGTTTTAACAACGTGTTATAAAATGGATTTAAAAAATAATGAAATAATAAACAATGAAATAAAACTCGAAATACAAATACCCAATTTTAAGTTAATAAATAGTTGATTTCTATTTCTTAATAAAATTGTTCCAGCTGGGACAAATGCTACAAAGAAATTCTGAATGATTACAGCGGTAGATTAAAAGAAGTCGAAAGTTTTTTCAAAGAGCCAGAGAGTTTGAGAAGGCAGAAAAGATGAACCGTGATGCTAGCGTTAGCGTTTCTAGCACAGCAGATGTCACCAGACCGTTGTGAAATATCGTCCTCAAGGAGATGATTTCTGGAATATAAAATAATATAACAATGCAATCACAGTGACGCCGATTGGGTTAAGCATTTACCGTATCAGAGAGAAATGTAGCCTCCGTTGATCTGTCTCTTCAAAGGAAGATTACAAACGGCGAGTCGGCGACTCTCTGCTGTTATTTTATGGTTTACTTCATGATGCGAGTACAGGACTCTTTTACTTCACTGCTTTGCTGGTAGACATTTTAATTGACTAAAACAATAATGAACTAGGCCTATATGTTTTGTCTCCGCTTCTTGACTCTCGCGCCGCTTGGGCTGACAGACGTGCTTTTGTACCGTAGTTTAGGGCGGCACAAGTTCATGTTCAAAAGAATTGACTTTTTCTTAGAATTAATCAGAAAGTGAATGACAGTTGAGGACCACTGAAAATACACACTAGGATTAGTAGTGTGGGGTACGTGGGTATTACACAACACAAACTGCGTATCATCTGCACGTGAAAACTGCGTATCATATGCGCGCAAAAAGTAATTTTCACGTATATATTGCATGATCAATACACAGTGCACACATCTCACACAATGCACACATCTCATGAGGTCAGGCTGGTGAATATAGAGGTAGGGGAGAGCCGGGACGAAACATTGAGATTTCCTTGAAAACCACTCGCGTCATGTACGTCAAATTTCGTCAACATGTACAGCAATGCCTCGCAGAGCCGCAAAACATTTCTTCTTTACGTCATGCTGTTTTAAAGTTAGAGCCGGAAAGCTGTTTTTGAGTGTGGTAAGTGAATTATTTCCTGCTGTACTGACAAGTTGTATTTATTGTTTCATGTGCCATTGTAATGATAATACGGCAGGTGTATTAGTACTGCAACACACCCTTCAGTGTGTAATATCAGAGCTTAGTTTAAGGACAAAACAGATTTAACTGGCAGGAGGTGCTGTCGGGACGGCTGAAACAACAACTCCTGCCACTTAAACCTGGGCATAGGAAAACACTCAATATGACTCAATCACTCAATATGACTCAATCACTCAATCACTCAATATGACTCAATCACTCAATATGACTCAATATGACTCAATCACTCAAGATGACTCAATCACTCAATATGACTCAATCACTCAATATGACTCAATCACTCAAGATGACTCAATCACTCAATATGGCTCAATCACTCAATATGCCTCAATCACTCAATATGACTCAATCACTCAAGATGACTCAATCACTCAAGATGACTCAATCACTCAATATGACTCAATCACTCAATATGACTCAATCACTCAAGATGACTCAATCACTCAATATGACTCAATAGGACTCAATCACTCAATATGACTCAATCACTCAATATGACTCAATCACTCAATATGACTCAAGGAATAAATGTAAGAAAATTAATTGTAAACGGATTTGTCTGTTTTCTTCAAAATAGATTATTAGAAAGATTGCAGAAAATATGCATAGGCTTATCGCCTATTGTTTATTGGTTACTTGTCAGGTATTGTTCATAAAAAGCAAGCATTAGATGAATAGTTACCATTTAAACTGTTACGTTTCATCTGTCCCACCCCCGTGTTTCAATCGCCCGCTCTGGAGGGACAAGCACAACTCCCGTTCAAAGTCAAATTTTACTTAAATCTATATTTGTACCGAATAACACATGATACTAAGAGAACACATATGTGAGTTGTTGATCACATAAAAAAAAAAATCTGTAACCTTATCTTAGAAAACGACGTTTATCTGAAAAGTGTTTCGACTGTCCCGGCTCTCCCCTACTACAGAAAAGCTGAAATGTGATTAAAATGATTAATGACAGGTTGTTGTTATTAAGATGCATTTGATGATTCGGGTCACATGGTAGTGTTAAATAAAGGTGTAAGCGGCCTCATGAAACAGTGTGTCTGGATCTCATCATGCGACAGCACATTACCCACAAACCCCTGGGGCGCCAGTCGATCACGATGCCCTTCAGGAGGAGCAGCTATGGATCTCTAGGGAGGACCGGTTTACGCGTCATTTTGCATAATTGCATAAAAGGCCTGAGAATACGAGTCAAACATTAACTGTATCCTTCAAAAGTCAAGGTGAGCACAAATCGCACATATCATTGGATAGCAGGTTAGAGGAGATCACTGGTTTAGATGAGGCTTTAAGCGTCTTCTTTTCAATGTATTGGGTTGAATTGCCTGATCTGCGAAGGATGGGAAAGGGAGCATTTGGGAAACGTGTTTCTCTTTGCTTCGGTTCACAGTGGGTTTATATGAAAGAGGATCATTGGAATATGAATTGTAGTCAAGGTCAGTGCGATGCTTCATATGGGTTACGAGGATTTGCTGCAATAAAGGCAGAATGAAGTATCTTCTGTTAGAGAGAGCGGTTGAATGAGATTCAGAATAATAAGCGAGGACACAAGAAAAAATACAAGTGTGCTAAGTTGTGCGACACAGCCTATAGACGGGCTTGAGTATCACAATCATCTCATGTAAAGCGTATGGATTCGCTGTGACCTCCCTCCAGGGGAAGAAGAAGACAGAGAGATGAAAAGTAATAACTGCATTTATTATCTCTCCGCTGTCGCTGTACGTGTCAGACCGTCACCAGCGGCACATTCCCTCAAGATCAATGATACTTAAGAAAAGCAGGATGAGAGTGACTCTAACAAAGGAGTGTTGGAAAAGATGACTAATAATTTACACATCGCTATTGTCAAGGAACGACAGATGGGTTCACATCTAATAATGGATCTGTTGAATATAGTTAGAAAGAGATAAGAGGAGAAAAGCTATTCTGTCTATGATAATGAAAGAGTTATGCAGATCTGAGGGCTGTGTTATACGTGATTTACTGGGAATCTACTGTATTCATTTCCCAGCTGTGCTTAATGCAGTTTACATGAATATAAAACTGAACCACAACCAGTTGAGGAAAGTGAGGTTTAAATAAAACTTGAAAATCAAAGTTCTCTAGTAAATGTAGGTTTGGTTGTTACAACTAAAAATCTTGTCATTGCAAGTCTGTATAACTTATGATGTTGTGTTGTGTGATGTAAAGGTTATGTCCAGCTTTCCTCCTAAGGAAAAGACTATGTAAATGAGTCTGTTCAGAATGACACATAAATATCTCGCAATGACGGAGGGAAGCAGGGTTCGTCTTAAAATGTATTAATTTTGCCATATTCACCCAGTAAGTTAAATGACACCCCCCAAAAAAATCATCCATTAAGTGAGCTAAGTGAGATCCGTTAGCCAAGTGAGGTTAAAAGGAAATTATTACAATATCTGTCTCACTTGGTATGCAACTGTAACCATATGTTACTTTGGCAACACACTCATTTAGAATGGTGATCAAACTGACTGAAACTGCCTGTGCATTATGTAAGGAATAATTGACGACAGGCCATTGAATTATTAGAAAAATAATGCACACCCGAGGTGGTTCGGGTGAATTTGCTGAAACATTCGAAGACTGACTGTTTCCATCGACTGTAGCCGGTCTTAAACACCAACTGTGAACAGACTGAACACGCGTTTGGGCATGATCAGTTATAAGTATCAAATTACATTCATAACTGGCCTTAGAGTAAGTGTGTCCCCGGCTTTATGCAGTTATTATTACACAGAGAGAGAGAGAGAGAGAGAGAGAGAGAGAGAGAGAGAGAGAGGAGAGAGAGAGAGAGGAGAGAGAGAGAGAGGAGAGAGAGAGAGAGAGAGAGAGAGAGAGAGAGAGGAGAGAGAGAGGAGAGAGAGAGAGAGATGCATTTTTTGCGTTTTTTCTTGTTATGAATTGTATTCTATTTTCCGTTATTACAGTTAACTTCGCGCAGTGATATGGAACTGTAATGCGGTCAAACCTGCTGGAACTACTTTAGCCGTGCGTTTCCCTGAAAATAATTGCACACCTTAGAACGTTCTCAACCAATCAGAATCAAGTATTCAACAGCCCTGTAGTATAAACGATTTTAATGCATATCTTTGATTGCAACATTAACCTGATTCTCATGTTTATGAATCTGCTTGGTGCTACTGCCTCATGACATGCTTTTAAAGCAACTTTTAGGCCTTCATATGTCTTAAAATGCACATGTACCCCCTAGAAAGCTCAATTTTAGGACCCCTCAGTATTTATAAAACTCTGCTTGCATATTGCTCTGTCTTTTAATTCAAACTCAGAAAGCAGTACTGAAGTGACCTTCATTACAAGATAATAAAGATAGTTTTGCACTGTGTGGCGTTCAGTCGAGTAAAGGAGGTATCGTCACACCTCTAACAGTGACTGGGTTAAAGGACCAGACATACGCGATCCCACAGCTTTAACTCAGTTCTTGCAGTTCACACAAAAGTTTGCCACAACGCTAAGTTCAGTCAGAGAGGTCAGACACAGTTCAGTCATGTGACGAGCGGGATAAACACACTGCGGTTCACACACGGTTCAGCGCGAGTCGCTGCGAGACACACTGACTGATCAAAGACTTCCTTGATGTTCTGTGTATGAGTTATGACAGAGGAATAGAGGATCAGAGATGCTACTTTCCTCTGGGGGTTTAAAAGAGAGCTGAACACCTCGAAACAGAAGAAGGGGTTTCTGGGAGGCTGAAGAAAGAAACATCCGTCATATGTCATCAGAATCCTCAAGTTCAAGCTTTGAATGATGGCTTGACAGAGACTTGGTCTTCTGGGCCGTACAAACAGATCTATCTGAACAGTCACTAGCCGACACACACCAGAAACACGGATCTATCAGAGCCACTGCATTTCTCTTTTACCCAGCATCCTTTACTATCAGCTGCACAACAATCCAGCCTCCTGTTTCTCTGTTGTGTTTGTTAAACGTCTCCTTTGGGAAACTTAACTGCACTCTCAGCATGTGTCCTTATTTTACCACCACAGTGCACTACGCATAAATTGGGCCAATTTCTGTCCTTGCCTGGCCAACTGTGTCCTGAAATAGCAGTATGGATGTAGTCAGTGTCCCCATGGTAACTGAGCAAGTACAGTCCTGAGAAGCCTCCATTACGGCTCGGCTGTGTTTCTCAGATAACAGGTCCGGCGGGAGCCGTTCCAGGCCGAGTGGGATAGCATTGTCTTGTCTGGAGGAACGCTTGCTTTGGCTTTAATTGGAGGCAAGAACAACATAGGAACATATCTGATTCTGTTTCCCCTCTAGTGCTTGTTTTTCTAAACCTTGCGATTTCTTTGTCATTTACATTGTCTCTGTAAGAGTGGTAGTCTGAAGACAGTATATAAAAAAATCTATCAGCTCTAATCCAACCTACAGTACGACAATTTCAAACATTGCTCCTTACACTTACTTGCATTGACCAGGTCTTTAGCTGGGAATATCCTGACTAATAGTTACTGCTAACCTCCCTGACAGCAACATAGTGTCGGCCCAGATCCGGCCCACATCTGGCCTGTGTGGAATGAACGTGTGCCAGATGTGGGTCAGATATGTGCCAGATGTGGGACCGACACCATGTCGCTGTCCAGGCTGCAATTAATCTCTTGAACATTACAGACCCATCCATCCTTATTTGAAAGAATGCATGAATGAACACTAGTCAATGAAGCTTGCAGGTTATTGCCAAGATCAGCCTGTTCAGAAGCCAGTCTGTGCTTGTCCGTATGTCTGAGGCTAATGGTGGAAGGATTGACCATCAACACTGAACTGACTCCAGCTGAATAACAACACTATTGTCTTTTTTAGAGCTGCTTTACAGCATAATTTAATTCTGTTAGCATCATTGACCATCATTTTCCTGTTATCACTGTAAAGCTGCGTTTAAAACAATCTGTATTATATAAAGCACTATATCAGGGGTGGCCAACGTCGGTCCTGGAGAGCCACAGTCCTGCAGAGTTTTGTTCCAACTCAAATCAAACACACCTGAACCAGCTAATCAAGGTGATATGGGTTACTAGAAAGCTATACACACAGGTGAGTTATCAGGGTCGGAGCAAAACTCTGCTGGACTGTGGCTCTCCAGGACCGGCGTTAGCCACCCCTGCACTATATGAATAAAAGCGACTTGACTTGACAATCCTGACACCACAAGACTTCATTTTAATCAACAATTGGACAAAAGCCTTTATGTTCCCTTGAGCCAAAAAGAGCAACATTATCCAGACAGACTTGAGCGAGCTCTTATCGCATTATAGTCCTTCACGTCTATTGCGATATAAAATTCTGGCCAGTTGATAATAACAAAAGTCCACACAAGACAAGGGGAACACAAGACAGGAATCACAACACATATGCTCTCATTGACAAATGCGGAACAGTTAGTTCATGCGTTCATGACCTCAAGGCTAGATTATTGTAATGCTCTACTGGGTGGTTGCCCTGCACGCTTATTAAACAAACTACAGCTAGTTCAAAACGCAGCCGCTGGAGTTCTTACCAGAACCAGGAAGTATGACCATATTAGCCCGGTTCTGTCAACACTGCATTTGCTGCCTATTAAACATCATATAAATTTTAAAATATTGCTGATTACTTACAAAGCACTTAATGCTTTAGCTCCCCAATACTTGAGCGAGCTCTTAACGCATTATAGTCCTGCACGTCTATTGCGATCTCAAAACTCTGGCCAGTTGATAATACCTAGAATATCAAAATCGACTGCTGGCGGTAGATCCTTTTCCTATTTAGCACCAAAACTTTGGAACAATCTTCCTAACACTGTCCGGGAAGCAGACACAGTCTGTCAGTTTAAATCTAGACTAAAAACACATCTCTTTGGTTTAGCATACATTTAATACATTATAGATTTCTATAATTCAATGTTAGGCTGCGTAGATTAGATCAGCCGGAACCGGGAACACTTCCCATAATTCCTGATGTACTTTGTACATCATAAGTAAGATGGCGTCTGCGCTAATATTAGTCTCTCTGTTTACCCGAGGTTTACCTCCGGATGCAGGGCATATCCAGATCTGAGGAAGGACCATCACCAGGACACGACGACAACGCATCCCTGAAGTGCCAGCCTCATCAACACTGAAGGCGCATGGACTCCTCAACACACTCATATCCTCACCGGCGTGATGACTCCGACCCCGACCAGATGAACTGGATAAATATCCTGAAAGTTCTGATCCCATCTGACTTCTGACATTATGCTGCCTAAATCATAATCATACACTGTTCATTCGTTGGCCAAATGAGGACTGGCCCCCGACTGAGCCTGGGTTCTCCCAAGGTTTTTTTCTCCATTCTGTCACTGATGTAGTTTTGCCTTTTTCGCCTTTCTTCACCATTGACTTTTGGCTTGCTTAGTTGGGGACATTGATGCACTTCAGTTTGCACCCTGGTTGGTGAACCTGCCCCCCCCCTCCTTCTTCCTATCTGTGCTTCACTGCCTTATCTAATAAAGCAAGCATGAGCAGTCTTGTCCTGGACGCCTAGTGTCCTGCTCCCCGTCTGACAGTGTTCAGGGGTCCCGAAGACCTCGATGAGCTGGTTCAGCTGTGTTTAACTGGGTTTGGAGCTGAACTAGGACAGTGTCCCTCCAGGAGCAGGACTACACCTCTGCCATAAAGGAAACAATATCACTAAAAAAACCCGTTCACCAGATAAGAAATATGTAAGGGTTAATGCCCTTCGAGGTGTCCATTGTCAGGTATTTATGGACGACGGCGAGGCGTAAACCGTCCGACGCGCAGCAAAGTCCATTAATACCTGACAATGGACACCTCGAAGGGCATTAACCCGCTTATACCATGCTCACTTGCCAAATAACACATTTAAAACATTAGTTTATATTTTAATTAGTTTTACAATCGAAATCTAAAGTTTTTTACAAACAATAACTTGGATTCTCTGGTTACGCCTGACGGTTTATTTAGCAACCGGAGATATTTATAGTCCGCTCAGCTCGTAGAACCCTGCAGTTTATTGACTGCCTGTTGCTATGGTTACTCATAGCTGATGTAGCCAGCCTGTTGCTGTGGTTACGCACAGCTGTTGTAGCCAGCGCATGTATTCATTAATTTCGAATGGTAAACAGTCAGTTTCACCAGAACTCCTTTACTAAGTGTCCTCTATCACTTTATAATGGACACCCTGCGGCCAATCAGAATCGAGTATTCACCCAGACCATGGTATAAAAATAAGTACTGTATCTCTATAGCCCTATTCAGCGGGGTTTGTTTTACAAGGGTAGATTGACATGACGTCTGAAATAATAATGGCCAATTCGCACGGGATAAACTAGCAGAAGTGTGAGAGTAACTCGATTTACACACCACCGTCACCCTGTCTATTAACACGGGATTAGCATCACCTGAGGTCATTTTTCCAGAAGGTAAAAGTCACTGTAATCTTTACTGATGTTGTCTGTAATGATCACTGAGATGCACATACAGACGGGACTAAAATCTCTGAGAAGCTCTGGTGATAATTACTCTACCCCCTCCTCTCCATGTTAAACTAACCCAGTCTGAATAGAGCTCAAGGTTAAATCATGTGTTGGCTGTCCGGTTTATAATGTGAGCAGTTTCCAGCATCACACGAGCTGAGCAGAGCCAGACCTCTTCCCGCTTCATCTCCCTCTCTTTTCCCACAGATCCCGCATTCTGCTGTAATTAACAGGGTTTTATTGCACTCAGCCGGTATGCTGGGAGTCGAGCACATTTACGCTCCATCTACAGATGGACTGCAGCTAAAAGAGGAGAATAAAGCAGAAAAAAGAGTTTCCCTCAGACAGGTTATGGCGAGAGCGAGTCGAGGTATTGCCTCGCTGTTCCAGTATTAATGAGTCGTTCCTCCACTTAGAGGAGGCCGAGACACAGAAACCAGGAGAGGAAGAGAAGGGCCAAAGGAGAATAATAAACAAGAGCAGATCTGGGAGCGAGGGAGCGCTGTGGAAATATAGTGAATGACATAAAACTGACAGATGGCTGGCAGAGATAGAGAGAGAGACAGGAGATAGACTGATGGAGAAGGACAGCAGACGGCTCTCTGTAGAGATGACAGGCTGCCGAAGCAGTGCATTGTGGGATCAGACTGTAATAGAGACCCTGCTGTGCACGACTCAATCCCTGCGGACAACACACACACTTCCACTGGCTGAACACTAGTGTTTTATGGGAACACTATTAAGTGCCCGCTTAGACATCACACATGATATATATGCAGCGTTCACCATGCAAACACTTGTCTAATGCTGTCTACGCTATAACTGCGCATTCATATCCATATCCATATTGCAATAACTGTGTGCATGTGGCCATTTATAATATGGACGTGCAAGGCTTCTCGTGTCATTTTGCCTGTACAGAAATAGTGAGTTATCTATTGGAATTGGTTTCATATTATTTTAATTCACTATCATAAACAAACACATGGGATTATCCTGCTAGCCTAGAATAGCTAAGCACGTGAACACACACTCATGTTGTTGTTTGCTGTTGCAGTTTATAGTGAGATCTCATCATCGGCCTAATAAATCTGCTTCTTCCTTCTGTACGTTACGCATCACATTATGTTCTAATTGGCCGTAGCAGTTTCAGTGTGCACAGAAAAACTGCTGGTTGGAAACTTGTCGTAACTAGTTAAGATCAAGAAGGTTTTTTCTTTTTCTTTTACATCACACTTGTTCATGTTGATAGCAGTCACTCGGCTGTTGTGAAAAGAGGAGGCAAAGTCGTCACTGTTGGTTTTTAGTCCTACTTTATTTTAGGGGCATTTATGTCAGAAAAAAAATAACTCTTAGGTACAATGTTGTGTTGTTGTTGTTGTTGTTGTACTGTACTGTTGGTTTAAGGGTGAAGGTGTAATAAATTACAGACATAATTTACAGCTGTAATTACATGCTTTATTTTTTAAATACAGTATATGTGTAAAAACGTGTATGTAGACAATAAGTGCATTGCATCAAAATGGTTTATTTAAAGACTCTTAATAAAATGTGGGCCTTTTTTTATCCAATGTAAATTCGTGTTCCAGTTTCACTTAATCTTGACACATTTTCCAGGTGAATGAATAATAATAATAATAAAAAAGACACAGGAGAAATGCAAGAAAAGGCAGAGATGAATAAATGTGGGTTGGAGAAAATCTCACATCCGAATTTGGATGGTAAACAGCATTAGGCCCAATATGGCATGTTGTCACACTCATAAGCAGAATGAACACAGGCCAAGCAGAACGCCGTCAGCAAATGTCCCGCTAAATGACAAGGATATGAGTAGTAACAATCCAGGCTCATTCCCAATCAGATTAATGAATGGCAGCAGACTCCAGCGAGGATGAGCATTTTAATGAGCCGACTGTCACTCATAAACCTGCCGATGTCAAGATTCAGGAGATTCAGGAGACGCCACGCTCAACACAACTGCACACTGTCAGTGAACGCCACAACTGGCATCACAACCGGGTCATGTGACCACACCTCACGTCAAAATTGAGTTCTGGTTGAAGTCTGTCAGGCTACGATCTGTCCTGTTATGGGTTTTGCCTCAAATATATATAAAATGATATCAGATCAATCAAAAAACTTTTCAAGTAGTAAAGTCAAACTATACGCAGAGCAAAGTTAAAACATTTACTCATTCTGGGCACAATATACTGATAAAAAGATATCTTCTGCTTACTGAAGCTGAATTTATTTGATCAAAAATACAGTAAACAAGGTGAAATATATTCCAATGTAAATCAGCTGTTTTCTATGTGAATATCTAATAAAGTGTAATTTATTCCTGTGATCAAAGCTGAATTTATCATCATTACTCCAGTCTTCAGTGTCACATGATCCTTCAGAAATCACTATAATATGAGGATTTGATGCTTTCTTTCTTTCATGCTGTATTGTTTAAAGTGCAGTATTAATTAATGCGATCTGATTTTCTTTTTTTTCATAATTTGATCATTTTTAAGCTTAATACTGTAGAAAGTGCTTTTCCTCAAGATTCTTTGACATTTTCTAACATTTAACATTTAAAAACATAAATGACTTTATTGTTATTTCATTTAGGGAATTCAGGTTAATTGTCTGACGTTTCCCCAATCATCTCAATTGCAAAAGTGTCCCATTTAGCCTGAATAAGCCTATGCTGCTGGTTGAGTTCACACAGCAGTGAAGCCAGGTCTCCGCACTACATCATGTTTGGATGGACAGAAGTTGTGATTACATAGACAGATTCCTGTAGAGTTTGGATGGACAGAAGTTGTGATCACATAGACAGATTCCTGTAGATTTTGAGGTGATTTGAACGAGGCCTGTAAATGTGAAGGCTCAGTGTGATTTGACGTGTTTATTCAGTGATCTGAGTTGTGCTGTCAGAGGGAACGTATCGGGACACACGGGGAATCAAGAGGAGCATGTCTATCTACACCGGTTTCTTTGATAGCACAGGTGTGTGACACTTTCTGACAGATGGATTATGGTAACAATAAGGGCGTGTTCACACTTGGCGTCTTTTTTGTCAAAAAAAGTTGACAAGGGTGCTTTTTTTGTTTGTTTTTTAAAGAAAACAAAAGAAAGCTGGCTGTGTTTTGTTCCAAATAGCAGTCTTTTGTTGCTATAAAAACATGCAACATAGCATTGCAAGAAGTACAATTGTTGACAGCTGCTGTTATTTGCTGGTTACGGTATTGTTAACTGTTGCTGAGCGAACGTTAATGTTAGCTAAAGTTAACAGGTAAGATTGTTAACGACAAGTAGTAGATGATACACTATTACCTGAACAACACAGCCTCTTATACTATAGTAGAGTTTTGTGCTCATGTCATATAACTCCTTATGCCCGACAATAGTACAATAAGTCCATCTACCAGCACCTTCGCCTTTTGTTCTTGTTGTTATGGAAACGACAGGTCTCGCTACTCGCTTGTCATTGATCAGCTGTCAAAAACCTATGCATGACATAGGCCGTTTTTTTTTCAGAAAAGTAACTTTATTCAACTTAAAAAGACGCTCTGAGTTACAGAAAAAGACATCGGCGTTAGCGTTTAAAAAAACGCTCAGGACTTTTTTGAACCCACGGTTTACTACATAGGCTTATAATGTAAGGGTGGCGAGCAGGATGAGGTCGAGGGGCGTGAGTGCTGATGAGTGACTCCTGCGCGACACACGGTCTCGTATCTCTCACGGAGGAGCGGAAGCATAACAGGAGACGTGACGTCAGTGAAGGTCGAGAGAGGACCAGGCCTGGACTTGTGTTGAGTTCGCTTTGTTATATGTGACAGCAGTCGTCCGTGAGGGGCTGCTGTCTTTTACTTTCCTTTTTTTCATTGTTTTATTTTTGGTATTAAAATCTGTTGATTGTTCGCCGGTTCCCTCCTCCTTCTTCCCATAACAATGAACTGCGTTACAAATGGTGGTAGCTTCAAAAAAGATGCCAAGTGTGAACACACCCTAACCATTCAATGCAACCTGCGTGAATCAATGACTTTCCCTCATTGCTGATGCTAACTATCGACATTCTGTAAATTACTGACTTAACATTCATTTAATCTAGACCCGATATGCAAAGTCACCGATTTGCACATATTGTTTCTCTCTTCACTGTAGTTTCTCTCACCAGTCCTGTGGTTCTGGGGAAACACTCACATTACAGGTCCAGAGAGACCAGAGTTGCTGAGTCTCGCAAAAATAAATCATTTAAGAAAAAGCAACAAAGTTTGACAAAGCAAGGCCAACACAAGCCAACACAACCATGTTTGAGTATCAGCTGTAGACAAAGACACCGTTCTAGATTAAAGGGGGGGTGAAATGCTGTTTCATGCATAGTGAGTTTTTTACACTGTTAAAGAGTTGGATTACCATGGTAAACATGGACAAAGTTTCAAAAATGAAGTTGTAAGTTTGATGGAGTATTTCTGTTCCAAAAATACTCCTTCCAGTTTGTCACAAGTTTCGAAAAGTTTTTTTCGAATACGTAACTACGTGACGTCAGAGTGGGCGGAATTTCCTTATACGGGTCTTAAGGCACTTCTCCCGGAAGGGCGCGCGCAGCTGTAGCCTAGAGCGTACGAGAGCGTCCATCAGAGCGCTGGGCTCTGCTGCGCTGCAATCAAAACAATGGCACCAAAAAGTGTGTTTTTGGTTGCCAGGGCAAGACAACACTGCACAAATGTCCAAAGAACCCAGCGTTAAGGGACCTGTGGATGGATTTTTTTTTCCAGAGCAGCAACGGAGTTGCGCAATTGTGTTCTTGTTTGTTCCCTTCATTTCGGCGGTAGCTGCTAATAGTTTTATAAACAAGGCACAGTTCGACGATTTGCAGATCGCCTAATACTTAAAGATGGAGCAGTCCCAACGATAAAGGTTCACGGAACCGCAGGCGGTGAGTAAAACTGCTTCAAATGTCTGTGTGTTGTTAACTATCGGCGTGTAAGCTAAGCACAGCAAGTAAACAACATGATCACGTACAGTTAATGTATCGATGGAGCATGTGATGTATGGTGTGTGTTGTGTTTTTAAATACAGTTGTTTAGCTGGCCACTGTAGGTGTCAGTTTGTTTATTGTAAAACTAAATCATGTCCTCATAAACCACGAGTCTGTCTGTTTACAACACGCGCAAAAGCTTCGCGCGCTCCCGCCCACACGGCACGCCTCCACCCGCTCTGGTTTTTCCGGAAAAGACTCGGTACAGCCTATTTTTCTTTTATAAATATAATAAAACTAAAGACTTTTTGGAGATATGAAGGATGCAATACTACTCTATAGGTACTCAAGATTAACATGAGATTGAGTGAAACTGAGTATTTCACCTACCGGTTTACATGCATTCTGACAATGAAGTCTTCCACAGTGTTACCTCTCCTTCAGAGATGAGCTCCAGACTGAAGAATATCAATAAACTATTTTATTTTCGAGGAAGTATGTATATTAAGAAAGTGTACGTGCTTTTATAAATCATACTTTTGAAAGGCCACAGAAAATGTTTCAAGTTGTCAAATAGTGAAGCTTCCACACTTCCTTTGAACACTAACTCCCGAACGACACTGTTTGAAGAGTTGAAGTTCATGAACTGTGAAAACTCAGAGGAGGAAAAGTGTCTGAGAGAATCAATTTAAACAAGCCACAGAATTACATTTCAGAGAGATGTTCACTTTTCACAGAGCATACAAAGACAAACTAATGAGGATGTGTCACATTACACATACTCTCGCAAATCTGCTGCTTTGTTTCTGATTCGGATGCACAGATCTAACACATGAAGATGAGATTTACACTGTTCATTTGCACTGTGCACTCCCTCACTCGAGAAGAGGCATTTGGGCTAAAGGAGAGTCCTCTTGTTCTGATACTGGCTGCATTAGATACTGCATACTCATGGAGAACGTACTTCATTTCAATAACTAACAAGCGCTTAAAGAGTACATACTAAAAAGCGTGAAGTATTTAAATGCGATCCAGACATCATTCGCCATATGGACGTTATCATGTGACCTACGACGTTATCACAAGTGCAACATCTTAAAAGATATGAGCAACACGGTTTCAACACCAAATTTAGGGTTGATATAAATTCTTATATTTTTAAACCTACTAATGTGACCCACAGTTTTATCCTTAAATATATTATTTTTAATTGGGAAACCCCAAATCGCCATCTCTTAAATATGTTGTTAATTTCATTATTTTATATGGAAACATTTTCATCCACAAGCAAAAGTGGCTTAAATCTTCTTGTTGATTTTAACTCTGTTTTCATCCATCAGTTTTATAATTAACAAAAAAATATATTTTTATATGTATTATGATGAATTATTCAAATATATATAACCTAGTCATTGTGTGTTTTTCTCCATGTCGCCAACTGTTTGAAATCTGAGCTTTCGGAAATACTACTCTTTACTTACACTGTTTTCTCCTACTGTATAGTAGGTAAGTAGGAATATTCAGACGAAACATTACTATTGTTGTGATTCCTGTCTTGTGTTCCCCTTGTCTTGTGCGGACTTTTGTTATTTGCTGTTTTGTGCCATGTTTTGTAGTCCTTTGTACTTTTTCTTGTTTATTAGTCTCCTCAGGTGTTTCTGATTAGCCACGCCCCCTTGTTATCTTGTTTAGCTTGTTTGCCTTTGTATTTAAGCCCTGTGTCTAGTTCAGTCTTTGTGAGTTCCTGATGTTGTATGTTGGTTGTCCTGTTCCCGAGTCCTGTTCCTGAGTTCCTGTTCCCGAGTCCTGTTCCCCGAGCGCTGTTCCCCGAGCGCTGTTCCCGAGTCCTGTTCCAAGAGTCCTGTTCTCCGTGTCCTGTTCTCCGTGTCCTGTTCCCCGTGTCCTGTTCCCGTGTCCTGTTCCCCGAGTCCTGTTCCCCGAGTCCTGTTCCCCGAGTCCTGTTCCCCGTGTCCTGTTCTCCGTGTCCGGTTCCCCGTGTCCTGTTCCCAAGTCCTGTTCCCCGAGTCCTGTTCCCCGAGTCCTGTTCCCCGAGTCCTGTTCTCCGTGTCCGGTTCCCCGTGTCCTGTTCCCCGAGTCCTGTTCCCGAGTCCTGTTCCCGAGTCCTGTTCCCCTGTCCTGTTCCCCGAGTCCTGTTCCCCGAGTCCTGTTCCCAGAGTCCTGTTCCCAGAGTCCTGTTCCCAGAGTCCTGTTCCCGTGTCCTGTTCCCCGTGTCCTGTTCCCCGATTCCTGTTCCCCGATTCCTGTTCCCCGATTCCTGTTCCCCGTGTCCTGTTCCCCGTGTCCTGTTCCCCGATTCCTGTTCCCGATTCCTGTTCCCGATTCCTGTTCCCCGAGTCTTGTTCCCCGAGTCCTGTTCCCCGAGTCCTGTTCCCGTGTCCTGTTCCCGAGTCCTGTTCTCCGTGTCCTGTTCCCCGTGTCCTGTTCCCCGAGTCCTGTTCCCCGAGTCTGTTCCCCGAGTTCTGTTCCCCGAGTTCTGTTCCCCGAGTCCTGTTCCCCGAGTCCTGTTCCCCGAGTCCTGTTCCCCGTGTCCTGTTCCCCGAGTCCTGTTCTCCGTGTCCTGTTCTCCATGTCCTGTTCCCCGTGTCCTGTTCCCGAGTCCTGTTTCCCGAGTCCTGTTCCCCAAGTCCTGTTCCCGAGTCCTGTTCCCGATTCCTGTTCCCGATTCCTGTTCCCGAGTCCTGTTCCCCGAGTCCTGTTCCCGAGTCCTATTACCGAGTCCTGTTCCCCGATTCCTGTTCCCGAGTCCTGTTCCCCGAGTCCTGTTCCCGAGTCCTGTTCCCGAGTACTGTTCCCCGATTCCTGTTCCCCGATTTCTGTTCCCAGAGTCCTGTTCCCAGAGTCCTGTTCCCAGAGTCCTGTTCCCGAGTCCTGTTCCCCGATTCCTGTTCCCCGAGTCCTATTCCTGAGTCCTGTTCCCGAGTCCGAGTTTGTTAAGTTTTGAGTTTATTTAATAAAGTGTGCTGCACGTGGATCCTGCTTCCTCCTATGTTTCAACCGCATCGTTACAAGTATACGCACATCCGAATCTCTCAAGAAATAGTCCAAAACCCCGGTATTTCTCGCTTACTCTTTTATGAAATCTGATGATTCGGACATACTAATAATAGCCTACTGCTTCGAGCGCAGCTGCTGAGAATGGAGCAAGCCTTCTCTCCTCTTCCTACCTTTCGTTCAGACAGGGATGTGTGGTTGCATTTGCTCTGCCCGCTTTAAGCGTTTGAACAAGCAAAAGCCACAGATGAGTTATTCATTTGTTTCAGAGACCGTATGAGGAGTCTAGCTGACTCCAGCCTCAGTGTGTGGACTCAGTCTAAAGACTTTTCTTTCGCATCTCCTCATGGTTCTGTAGTCTGGATGTTTTGTCATAGGCTTCATAGATTTGTAAAACTGTATCATCTTCCGGTGTATTTGCTAGCACTCTGAATGAAAGCGAACTGTTTTCCTGCTAAAGTTAAGCCGGGTCGAGTCTGGCCAGTGCTTGGATGGGAGTCCGGCGGGGAACAGAAAGGTGATTCTGTAAGAGGTGTTCATGAGGCCAGCAGGGCTTCCTCAGCATCAGCTCATAAAGCCACCGTTCACTGATGGAGAGTGGGAAACTATAATGCTCTCAGTGATCACAAAAAAAATTCCATAGATGTGTTTTGTAAAGATGGCTCCATCACTCTTCACTAATAGCTGGTGTAAGTGGGCTGTGTGGAGATCTTCCCTTCTTACTGTGTAAACTGCTCTATAACTGTTACTACCAGGGGTGTAACAATATATCGTGTCACAACATATCGCAATACAAAAATGCAAAAATATGTATCGTGGATAGTGACAATATCTATTGTGAATAGTTCAAATAGAATGCCTGTGTGACAAAAAAATTCAAGTTTACAGAGATTTAGTGTCAGTACTACATTAAACTACTTTATGTAATGTTGAATATATAATGTATAATAATGCAGTGGAGGAAAATATGTGGGTCCTGATAATGCCAAATGTATATCTAGATGTAAAATGTAAAATGTAAAATATATCTAGCCCATGACTGAGTGAAAGCATACTCGTCTAAAATAATTCTGTATTTTCAGCTTCAGAATCATGAATATTGTTATTCTGGTGTCTCTATTGTCCTGTGCTTTGGGTTCCAGCACCAAGTCCAAGACTATTCATTTACACACACAATGTAATACCAAGTGTAGCATTTTAACAAATGGTAATTTTTTGTTAACCTTTTACAATGTCTTGGAGTATCGCAATAATATAGTATTGTGAGTTCAGTTTCGTGATATTTATCGAATCGTGACATGAGGGTATCATTACAACACTACTATTATTAACAATAATGTGTCTCTGATGTCGATTTCTGAACTCTTTCAGTCACAATTGCAAGAGAATAAATGGTGTCCATGCTAAAATAATAAAACTGCGATTTTTTCCATCAGAATAAATGGTGAGTCGACCTGTCCAGGGAGTCCAACAGTTATTTCTCTATTAAAAATCCCCCAACACAGACTACATCAGTTACACACAGGTATGATCACTGATGCGTAACTCCTACTGATCTCGGCTGGTTCTCTAGTCATGTTCAGCTGAGTGTGTGCTGCGTTCTGCTTGTCCTAACACTGCTGTCATGTGGGAAACACACTCACGGACACGCCGCTGTAGTCACACACACAGCTAATGTGCCTCTACTGTAAGTCGCTTTGCATAAAAGCATCTGCTAAACTTATAATGTGAATGAATCACGAAACTCGTGAAACTCAGTTTACCATGTAAGAGGTATGAGTCATTATAAGAGAAACATAGAATACAGATCAACACAAGATTAAGAGGAACTCACTACTGTTTCAATCATGTGTTCAAATCTTCTTTTATTGCACACTTTAGTCACTTCTTAATTTGATCAGTAGTAAACATAAGTTGACTGACTCCAATAGACACATATATGTGCATGTCCTTGATTCAGTAAATACTTTACATTGTACATTTTGTCACCAGAATGTTTTAACAGTCTGTGCTCAATTTTAAACACAATACTCCCAGTGAATAAGAGAGCTTCTGTCTGATCAGCTGGGTTCATTTTCCTTCATGGTTTCTGCAGGATTTGGAAACTCCATGAGTATTAGAGCAACACAGCATGAAGGAAAATCCACTTCACCGACTTACAGTTACAGACCAAAGGCTCTGCATGTAAAATTCATCAGTGTGCCCACACACACACACACACACACACACACACACACACACACACACACACACACACACACACACACACACACACACACACACACACACACACACACACACACACACACACACACACACACCACACACACACACAACACACACATTATCTTACATGGTGGGTCTTTCCTTGACTTATGTGGTGTATAATATTGTGCTATTCACAGAAGGTGTTGTATTTATACTATTTGACAAATTCTTAAAAAAAAAATCTTAATTTGTGTGAATGTTAGGATACATGAGTTTGTGTGCATTCGTTATTTTTGGTCTATAATAAATGTTATTAGTTAGATTGCACCTCGCGTCATGTGTCCTTTTTATGTTGCTTACCACTTTTAGCGAGTGTTTGATTAGGGGTTCGTAACATCCTATTGATCTCAGTCCAACTTATGGGACCATGCTGGAATCTGAATATTTTTTTCTCTGTATTCTTTAGTCCATTTTTACAAATCTGACCACTGGTCCAATTCAGACCTATCATCTGACTATCATGATGGAATTACCCATTTTATTCATCTTCTAATGCTAACATATCAAATGCAAACATATTCTTTGAATATCACTTGGATCATTTAACAAACATGGCCGCCAGCACCCAATGAAATTTTAGAAGCTAATAACGTTAAACCAGAATGGCAGACCATTACAAAAATGTATATATCCGTACATGTACTGTCAAAACAAGACTGTAGTAATAATAATAAACGTTTTCAATGTCACTGTACAGGAAGATAATGTATAAATGACTCTAACACATTGTAATCTAGCAATTGTTATAGCCAGCAGTCCAATAAGAAGCGAGTTACAGTAGTCAAGACATGAGGTTATCGGAGCCTGAACTAGAGTTTCAGTGCCTTTGGGGCTGAGAGCAGTGTGCAGTATGTAAATATTTCAAAGCTGGTAAATGAGATTGAAATGTAAGTGAATAATCAAAATGTAATATCTTTATTAGTTTGAGATGGAATTTATAATGCCCCATCAATTGAAAAACTTAGTTCAGACGTTTTTAAAAGGAGTGGTGGACAAAAAACAATAACCTAAGTTATGTAACCAGATTTTGATATCAGCAATACAGGCATTTACCGGAGTAAGGAGATATGTAAAGTTGCATAGTAATTATAGCTGACACCATGACGGATAATATGACCAAGAGGTAAGAAATAAATGTTGAAAAGAAGAGGTCCAAGAACAGAGGCTTGAGGGACACCTTGAGAGAGAGAACAAGTGGAGGATTCGAAGTTATGGACAGAAATGAAAAATCGGAGAGATAGGATGTAAACCATTAAAAGTAGTTGAGAGATAACTATCTAATAGGATACAGTGTCAAAAGCTGCTATCACAGTTTTTCTAAAATGCTAAAACACTAAATATACCCATTCTCTGAACCAAATTCTCAATAGCCGAAACCAATCTGTCGAATAAATCACTCTTTCTCCAAAACCTTAAACAAGTTTAGGCAGTTAGACACCGTTTCAAATATCATTTTTTTTGCAAAACTCTAAACACATTCTCACTCACTAAAACGCAATTTGCAGTGTGATCAACTTCTTTTACAAAACACTAAACACAGGAAAGCAAAAGTTAAGCACAACTGAAACACAGCTGTCATCGTTTATACACAACGATTCAAAATTGTTCACACTTTTTTCTAATAATGTGATCAGAAGGTACAAAACAAGGTGCACAGATGGCACAGGTGCATCCATCAACAATGGATAACAATATGAGAGGTAGAGGAAGAGTGCGTATACGAGGTGGTGGACGAAGAGGACGAAGAAGAGCAAGGCCAAGAATAGTAATTTCAGATGAAATTAGAGCTTCTGTGATCATCCATGTTCTTGTCCGTGGAATGACAATGAGGCAGGCAGGACAAAGAGTTCAACCTAATTTGAGCAGATTCTCTGTGGCCACCATAATCAGAACATTCAGAGAAGTGAACAGGTCATTTTTTTACACTGTATTTTTCATCATTTCAATTCATAATTCACTTTGTCAATATACTGTAAAGTGGACTGGGGAAACAAAGAAAAGCTTTCCTAACATTCAACATTTTATGTATTTTACTGTAAGTAATTTTTATTACAATTTTTACTACATGTGTATGTTTGTTTTTTTATATTTTGTAGAATTGCAAGTCTGTCACAACAGGGTGGAAGATCTGCTATGTTCTCCCAACAGCAAGAGGTTCTTATTGTTGATATGGTCCGTCAAAACAATGCCATCCGACTCTGTGAAATTCAGCAAAGAGTTATTGAGGACAATTTGAGTTTTGAAGGAATCAACAGTGTTTGGCTTTCTACCATTGACCGTGTTCTCCAACATAACTGCATACACATGAAGAACTGATAACAATGTACAGTAAATGTGTACCTTTGAAATTCAATGTAAGTCACTTGGGATAAAAGCGTCTGCCAAATGCATAAATGTAAGCAAGTATACAGAGTACCCTTTGAGCGCAACTCTAAAAGGGTCAAAGATCTACGACATCAGTAACGCTCAGACATTTTCAGTGTGATGCTTACAGTACAATTCTGATATTCTTGCCTACAGTTACTGTATCAGGAGTGTATACAATAGTGGAAGTCTCTGGCCAGCGTGGAGGCAATGTTATCCTTTGTGCAGCCATTGGTAATCATGGGGTTCTCTATGCACATGCAACCCTGGGGCCGTACAATACTGAACATCTTCTCACACTTCTGGATGGACTAAGAAATGTTTTGTTTGAGCGAGATCAACAGCAGGCAGTGCAAACGGTCTATGTCATGGTTTGAGACAATGTCAGTATTCACCGTAGTGTCCGAATACGTGAGTGGCTCACCAAAAATCAGCAATTCATAAATGTGTTCCTTTCACCATACAGCCCTTTCCTCAACCTTTTGTTTTTCTCTGCATGGCGGTGGAAACTCTATGACCTAAACCCATTGGCAAGGGACAACATTGCCTGCGATGTAGATGAAGTTAGTTGTGTGTGTGGGGTGGTTTTTTTTTCTTTATTTGCAAAATGTTTACTATGTACAATAAAAATTTTTTTACTTACTACATGCCCTGGACACTGTGTTCTCCATTTTTCTCTGTAGTGTTTAATTAATGATCTGTAGTGCATATATTATTGACTGATGTGTCTGATCTGAAAGCATTGTTTGATTTTGGGTACAGGTAATGGTTTCGAAGCAAATGTTTGATTTTCCCTGAAGAGTCAATGCTTTCGTGAATTTAGTTAGAAAATTTGGTTTTGTGTTTAAGGTTTTGAGAAAATAAGTGATGGTTTCAAGATATGTTTTTTTAGCAATTCAGAAAACTGTAAATCAAGCATGATGAGAACAGTAAGACAGCAAGAATCAACAGATAGGAGAAGGTCACTGGTCATTTGAAACAGTGTTGTTTCATTGCTATGGCCTGATCGAAAACCAGATTGATAGTGATAAAGAAGATTGTTGACAGAGAGATGAGTAACTAAACTATTTTTGAGCAATTTAGAAATTAAAGGAAGATTGGATATAGGTCTGAAATTATTCATAGCAAAATAATCTAGCCCTGATTTCTTCAAAATAGGAGCAACATCCGCAGCTTTTAAAGACCCAGAGTAAATAGAGCAGTTGATCATGTGGGCAATAAGAGATGAGATTGCAGATAGGCAGCCTAGAAGTGAGGTAGGTGCTGGATCTAACTGACAAGTGGATGAGCTAATTTGAGCAATAAGGTCACTAACAGAAGATGGGCTGGTGAGAGTAAAGCTAGACAAGACATGCTTTATGGCTTGAGATGGAGACCAGTTAGAGGAAACTTCTGCTGCAACTGATGAAAATGTTTTATAAATAGATTTTACTATTCAGTAGAAAAAATGAAGGTCGATTGAAACCGCAATATGATGTGCTGGAGAGTTAAAAGGTTTGCTGACAGTAAAAAATAACATCTTAGGGCTACCTTTATCAGTGCTAATTATGGAAGAGTAATATGATGTATGTGTGGCATTGAGTGCAGTCTTGTGTTTCTGCTGATGATCACAGAAATCCTGGTAATGCACTTCAAGTCCACTTTTCCTAAACCGGCGCTCCAGACGTCTGCCTATGTGTTTAACCACTCAGAGCTCAGGGCCGTATTCACAAAGAATTTTATCTTACCACTAGGAGTACTCCTAAATCACACTAAAATATTTTAGCTAGGAGTTTTCTCTTAAAAGTTATTCACAACGCCTTTCAGACCTACTCTTAGTAAGGAAAAATGACAACTCCTAAACTAAGAGTGAGTCTTCGTTGCTATGGATGACGTCAATTCTCATGCACGAGCTTCCTCGCAATGATCACGGTGATTGGTTGTTAGATGAAAGGGCGATCATGCGGATCATAACACAGACACAACAAATCATGGAATTACGACATCTAAATATGTCTGTATCCTACACAAAATAATAATAATAGTAATGTCATCGAAATGCATATCATGTTTTTGCAGGCCCCAGTGAAGTGTAATTCTAAAAAGGCAGAGAGAGAGAAAAAAAGTCATGAATTAAATTAAATTAAATCAAGGTAGCCTAATACCCTAATGAAAACCGCCACTTGCCTAATAATGCAAAACGTCTCAGGTTACTATTGTAACCATAGTTCCCTGAGAAACAGGGAACGAGACGATGCGTCGAACGACACGGTGGGAACGCCTCTTGCGTGATTGCGTCTGAAGCATCTATGCCAACTAGTCCAATGGAATGAGAGAATGAGCGTCACGGGCGGGTGACGTCATGAACCAGGAAAGGATAAGAGCACTTCCGCTGCTCGCCGGCATTTAGCTTCGACAGTTGCCGAAGCAAGCCGATCGCAGGGACGCAGGAAGTATGGCAGGGGACGCATCGTCTCGTTCCCTGTTTCTCAGGGAACTATGGTTACAATAGTAACCTGAGACGTTCCCTTTATCGAAAAAGGGAACTTCGAGATGCGTCGAACGACACGGTGGGAACGAGAATACCCAACCCGCCATAATTACAAGTACCTGAGTGTCAGTCTGTTGATCTAAGCACTCAGCACCTGAGAACCTGGGGCAGCATCCAGGTCCAAACTGTAAAATCTCACGAATGTGAGCGGAGAGGACCAGCCCGCCGCATCACAAACATCTTGAAGAGATACCCCCTGCAATATGGCTTTAGAAGCCGCCATACTCCTGGTCGAGTGAGCTCGGACCACCAAAGGACAAGGCTGGCCCGAGTACTCGTATGCCAGTGAAATAGCCTCGACTATCCACTTACTGACTGTCTGTTTGGAAGCAGGAAGACCTTTCTTAGGTGATCCAAAGCAAATCAGTAATTGGTCGGACTTCCTGATTGAGGATGTCCGACGTACATACGTGTCCAATGCTCGCACTGGACACAAGAGGTGCAGTCTTTCCTGGTCCGCAGTTGCAAAAGGAGGACAGAAAGCCTGCAGCACAATAGGCCTCGGAGTCAAGGTTGGAACCTTAGGGACGTATCCCTGTTTTGGATATAGGAACGCCTTGACCATCCCCGGTGCAAATTCAAGGCAGGCGGGGGAGACCGAAAGAGCCTGAAGGTCACCAACTCTCTTTAGGGACGAAATAGCTAGCAGAAAGAAGTCTTGAAAGTAAGGAACTTTTCTGAGACCGAATCTAAGGGCTCGAATGGAGCCCTAGACAGGCCTACTAGAACTACAGTCAAATCCCAAGCTGGCACCTTAGTGCGAATTGCAGGCCTCAGCCTCAAAGTGCCACGAAGGAAACGTGTAATCAGGGGGTCTCGACCCAAAGATATACCTCCCACCATGGTATGGTAAGCCGCAATGGCTGCCACGTAAACTTTTAGTGTGGAAGGACATAGACCTGACACAAAGCGCTCCTGCAGGAACTCGATTACTGTGTTGACAGAACAATTAACCGGATCCCACTGATGTCGGTGACACCATAAGGAGAAAACTCTCCATTTAAGCGCATACAGTTTCCTCGTAGCTGGAGCTCTGGAGCTTAGGATGGTCTCAACAGCCTCAGCTGAAAGACCACTATCTATAAGTTGGGCCCCCTCAGAGGCCAAACCCAAAGATTCCACATGTCTGGTCGAGGGTGAAATATTGTGCCCCCGGCCTGAGACAGAAGGTCCCTCCTCAAAGGGATCTCCAATGGAGGCCCGTCTAGCAGAAGGATCAGGTCCGCAAACCAGATCCGACTTGGCCAGCGTGGTGCTACTAGCAGTAGGCTTATTCCATACCGACGGACCCTCTCCAGAACTCCTGGGAGCAGAGCAACAGGGGGAAAGGCGTACAGACGTAGCCTCGGCCACGTCTGCACCATGGCGTCCAGCCCCAGGGGGGCTGGGTGCGTCAGAGAATACCAGAGAGGACAGTGCGTCGTGTTCTGAGACGCGAACAGATCCACCTCTGCCTGACCATATGCCTCCCAGATTTTCTCCACCGCCTCGGGGTGGAGTCTCCAATCCCCTGGCCTCAGCTCCTGCCTCGACAGGATGTCTGCTCCTATATTCTGGTCCCCAGGAATATACACTGCCCTCAGAGAGAGTACCTTCCCCAGAGACCACAGGAGGATCTGGTGCGCCAGTTTGCAAAGCGGACGCGAGCGCAGACCCCCCTGGCGGTTCAGATAAGAGACCACTGGTGTGTTGTCTGTTCGAACGAGCACATGATGGCCTCTTAGGTCCGGAAGGAAATGTCTCAACGCATTGAAGACGGCCATCATCTCCAGGCAATTTATGTGCCAAGAAAGATGATGGCTTTTCCACAGACCCTGAACCGAGCGGCCTTCCATTACCGCTCCCCAGCCGGTGAGAGAAGCATCTGTCGAGATCACTACTCGATGGCAAAGAGCTCCCAACACCGGACCCTGGGTTAAGAACCAGAATTTACATATAACTAAGGCACGAAAGCATCGCCGCGTGCCTTGATATGCAAAGTGGGTTTCCCCTCGGGGAGAACCTTCTGGTCCTGAGCCAGCACTGTAAAGGTCTCATGTACAGCATGCCAAAAGGAATTCCATTGGACGCTGCTGCCAGTAGACCCAACAGTCTCTCGAACTGTTTTACAGTGCGTGACTGGCCTAGCCTCAGCTCTTCTGTGGCTGTTAGGATAATAAATCCCATACCACACCAAGGAAAGTGGTTCTCTGTACTGGAGAAAGTACACTCTTCTTGGCATTGAGCCTCAACCCCAACATCTCTATATGAGCGAGAACGACACCTCAGTGCCGAACCGCCAACTGCTCTGATTCCGCTAGAATCAGCCAGTCGATATAATTCAGAATGCGTATGCCCTGAAGCCTGAGAGGGGCTAAAGCTGCATCCATGCATTTCGTGAACGTGCGGGGTGACAAAGCTAGGCCGAAAGGAAGAACCCGATATTGGTATTCTTTGCCCCTGAAAGAAAACCTCAGGAACTTCCTGTGCTGAGGGAGGATGGAGATATGGAAGTATGCATCCTTTAGATCTATCGTGACGAACCAGTCCTCGGATCTGATTTGGGTCACGATCTGTTTGAGGGTCAGCTAACTTGAACTTTAGTTCTGAACTGACCGAATAAACAGGCGAAGATCTAAAAGGGACGCAACCCTCCATCCTTTTTTGGAACAATGAAATAATGGCTGTAAAAACCCGACTCTCTGACGGGTGAGTACACCTGTTCTATAGCTTCTTTGCTAACAGGGCCTTTACTTCTTGTCCCATTACCAGAGCCTGCTCGGGATGCACCACTGTGGGCAGCACCCCGCTGTAATGAGGAGGACGAGAGCCAAACTGGATTCTGTATCCCTTCTCTACAAACTGCAGGACCCAATGAGAAATATTCGGCAGAAGCATCCACGCTGCCAGAAAATTTACTAAGGGAACCAGCCCCTCGAGGCTGGTCTCTGGTGTTACTGAGGGAGCCAAATCTGGAGCCTGAAACATAATGGCAGGAACTACCTGACCTGACTACTCAAAAGCCCCCCTCAGAGGGCGCGAAACCAATGCTGTACCGCAGCATAGCATCAGCGACTCGCTGGAGACCGCTGCGCCCTGAAGCACCGGAGGTGGCAGGGTTGGCAGGAGGGTCTCGTGAGGACCCCGAAATGGAACGGGCACCGTGAAATGAGGTGTACACCACTCTACTTCGGTCGGGGCTGTCCTCACAGGCCTGATGCCTAAGCATCAGGACCCTTTTTTTTTTTTTTTTTTTTTTTTGAACCGAAGCTTTCTTCGCCTGAAGAACGGTCCTCAGATCCGGCTTAGGCTTAGGCGACTTCGGTTGAGAGGGTTGCGTCTGTCTCCAGTATCTACATGGAGGAACACGAGACGCAGCACTCTCTTTCTGTGCACATAATATGATGAACTCGACGGCTGGGGCTGCTCACGCCCAGCAGCCCCAGGGGGGCTGGACACAGCGAGGGAGAAACCTTATTATATATATATATTTTTTATATATATATATCTTTTATCACCTAACAACGACCGCATGGAATGCGTCGCCGAAGAGACCCGAAGGCTCAAATTTCGCTATATCCAGAACCCCAGCAGATCGGCCTGATAAGCCTGGAGCATTATAATATAGATTTCTATAAACATTCTCCAGCTGACCTGCTGCCGTATAAGCTTTACCCATAAAACCAAAGTAGTTCTGCTTAAACCTACGCGCTGCCTCGGCAAACGCGAGATCCCAGCCACAGAATCTTATTTTTGCAAAATACACTCGAAATCTAAGCGGTGCCTCGGCAAACGCGAGATCCGAGCTAGATTCTGATTACAACATTAAACCTACACGCTGCCTCGGCAAACGCGAGATTCTTTAGTATAGGCTTATGAGCAAAGCAGAGACTTAAATGATGATACTGGACCAGGTGAAAAAATAGCATTTTCCTATTTTTATTTCTGTTCAGCCTGGGGCATCATATCAAAACCGTAATCTTTCAACCCTCTAATCTTGAATAAACATTTAACACGAGGGCTGAAAGAGGTGATAAATACGGTTTATTCCATAATTTAAATATTCAGTGTGTAAATAGGGAAAAAATGGAAGCCTCGTGGTGGAGATAATGTGATAGAAATAAGAAAACGCTCGTCAAGTTTCTTAGGACGAGCGTTCCTTTTTCTCAGCTGGCCATTAAATATTTAATTTACTAACAGCACGGGACAAAACCTCCACCAGTTCATCATATACTGGAAAAATAGATGGCGAATCTAATTCAACAGTGTGTGTGCTTGCTTTCACTTTCAATATTCTCATTTACACAAACCTCCTCGGAGGAAGAAATGAAGGAAAAAAGGGCTCTCTCTCCCCGAGCGGAAGAAACCGCAGAGCGTGCTTCCAACACCGGGGAGATAGAGCTGGATCTTCCGGGCAAGGAAGAAGAAAAGGCCCTCGGACCGTTCTCCCACCCCTCCAAAAGATCCTTTTGCGATCCCCAGGAATGCATTCTCCGCGCCGCCTCGGCAAACGCGGGTCCCGCATCCCGTGAGAATCGCGAGCCTGCCACTATCATACAGAGTGACAGGCGAGGAGCAGAGCATGCTAATCTGGTAGTTTCACTTTCACAATGTTAGCACTCAGCATGCTCTTACTCTCAAACAAAATGCCACAAAGCTGTGTGTGTCCCCACCCGTTTAAATAAACGCGGGCAGGGAGGAACACACTGTTTGTACATTTGTTTCGCCATAACGTTTCCGACAATATTGTAACAGACAACAATAAATAGACAGAGACAGTTTGACACAGATCGCTTGCTGAGGCAACAGAAGCTAAATGCCGGCGAGCAGCGGAAGTGCTCTTATCCTTTCCTGGTTCATGACGTCACCCGCCCGTGACGCTCATTCTCTCATTCCATTGGACTAGTTGGCATAGATGCTTCAGACGCAATCACGCAAGAGGCGTTCCCACCGTGTCGTTCGACGCATCTCGAAGTTCCCTTTTTCGATAAAGGGAACGACACTTGCATTAACACTTTGCATTAACACATTAATTGACATTCTATTAGCCTAAATAGACTACTTAAAGCAAGGAAATGTTGCTCCTATTGAAGTAATGTAATAGTTGAATGACGGTGGATTATGAACTCACCAAAACGAAAAAGAAAGCCATAACGCAGGATCAGTTATGGTGTGTTCACACCGAACGCGAATAGAGCGTCAAATACGCGTCTATCGCGTCTAGTTAGACGCTTGAACATTCGCTCGAGTTCAAATTTTTTAACCTGCACGGAAGACATTCGCGGCAAACGCGTCGCTCAATTCGCGTATTCGCAACGCCCGGCGCGAATGATGCGTCTATTGGCGTCTTTGAATTGACTTTGTATGTAATCTACTCGCGCAAATAATTAAACTTGCGTTCGGTGTGAACACACCATTACTGCTGCTGGCTCAGTTGGTGCTGAAAAAAATTAATAAATTGGTAATTCGGCACTGGGATATCAAGCAAAACACATGGGAGAGAATTTGTTTGCAGATCAATGCATTCGCAGCATTCGCAGCAACTGCGAGAGGCGGTGGTGTGCGCTACAATCCTTTGTGAATAGGTCTTAGTGAGTTAGGAGTCCTCTCGACTTCTTTTAAGCTGTCCCAGACTTAGGTGCTACTTTTAGGGCTAAAATGCTTAGTGAATTACTCTTAGTGAAAAAAATTAGGAGTCCTAAAGTTAGGAGTGACACGCCCATTATTTTTAAGAGTTGCTCCTAAATTCGCCAGTTAGGAGCTACTTTTAGCCTTAAAATTCTTTGTGAATACGGCCCCAGGTGTATAAAAAAGGAGACGCATGAGATGAAGGAACCTGCCAAGTTCCCTTTTAGTCGGTCACGTTCAACGTTACGTCGACGTGCCAACATAATTGGGATCGCTTTGAGAGATCTTCTTAGAGTGTAATAAAATGAGCCAATGTACATTGGCATGTGATAATTGAATCAGCTGCTCTGCCTTCCAGCGCAAGAATATAATGAGCAGCAGGTGCGTCACATATTTGCTTTTTGCTTCAGAGCCGAGCGGTTCTACTGTTCCATCTCTACAATCTTTCTGACATAGTTTTAACTTCAAAAAGAAGAAAACGAATCTGCTTCTTCAGGAGAATGCCTCTTCAAAGCTGGTGTTGGATTAAACAGCGAAAGACAGTGCTGGCCGCAATCTCACAGAGAGCCGGCAAAACAGTTGTTTTCACAGCTCAGAATGTTGTGCCTTCAATGAGAATGTGATTGCTCACATCAGACTTATTTCTGAGAGCAGTTTCCTGAGAGAGCACACACGGTTTGACACTGTCTTTTTCAAGAGAAAAAGTCGCAGTGTCACTGTCGTTCCTATCTTTTGTTGAACTATTCTGTTCCCCCACTGGCGTCTCAGCCAGCAGTATGCCGCACCGCACACTCATCCCCACTTTGGGCCGCTTGCAGTCCGAGTCGGGTCCCTGCCCTCCACCTTGGTGCACCACTGCGGGGTATGTCGGTAGTCCCGTTGGTCCCCTGTCTCGGTGCCTGGGAGCCTGGCTAGCGCTTCCCACCCCGTCCATCAGACTCATCCATACCATCAGACTCGGCTATGCGATATAGTTCGCCCGCCGTCCCCCGGCCTTCAGGGGCATCCACTTCCCCCACGTACTGGCGGACAGTGCTTTGGGTGGAAATCACAGTCCTACTGGCGAAGGATGCGATAAAACTGGTCCTTCCAGCCGATATGAAGACCGGCTTCTACAACCCATACTTCAATGAGCTGTCGCCATCCACCAGGTGGTGGAGAAGTGTCGAGCCATCCACCGAGGGCTATTCAGCACCACCGCCAGGCACCACGGAGAAGATTGTCCAGCTGGTGGAGGACCAGATGGCAGTGCGTTGTGGAAACCGAACCGGTCCCCCCGGAGAGGGAGGATGAGCAGGATGAGGCTGAGGGCCGTGAGAGAACGGCGCAAGGCCAGTGCGTGATTGATAATGAGCGACACCTGCGTTATGCACCGGTCTCGTACCTCTCACGGAGGAGCGGAAGCATAAAGGAGGAGCGACTAAATTTAAGACCGGGAGATGCCAGGCCTGGGTTTATGTTGTGTTTTGTTATATGTGACAGCAGTCGTCCGTGAGGGGCTGGTGTCTTTACTTTTTTTTTGTTGTTGTTTATTTTACGTTTATTGAAGTCTTTGAATGTTCTCCGGTTCCCGTCTCCTCCTTCCCTTAACATCTAACCTCACTACACTAACCTTTCATTGAAGTAAAATAATTGAAAGTGGGGGGTAACTCACATTATGAAATAAATGCTTTTCTCCAAAACATGCTGGCCATAATTATTGGCTGCCTGTAATTAAATACTTTTTGCCACCTCATTTTGCCAAGATAACGGCTCTGAGCTTTCTTCTATAATGGCTGATGAGTTTGGAGAACAACTGACAAGAGATCGGAGACCATTCCTCCAAACAGAATCTCTCCAGATCCTTTCACAAGTTCACGTTGGTGCTTCTTCTGTTCAGTTCAACCCACTAATTTTCTATAGGGTTCTTAATTTCTTAAATTCTTATTTTCTTAATTTTGTGCTCAGTTATCCATTTTTTTGGACCGTTGTCCTGATGGAAGATCCAACCACGACCCATTATAAGATTTCTAGCAGAGGCAGTCAGGTTTGGATTTATTATCTGTTGGAATTTGCTAGAATCCATAATGTATCTGAACACTGGAGCCCCTGAGCTCCCGGACACGCCCCTACTTGATGACACACTGGAGCCACTGAGGCTGGGCGCTGAGCCGCTCCCCTAACAATATTAATAGAGTACATTCGCGCATCAGTTTGCCGCTCAATCGCGAGTTACTGTCAGTACTATTATTAGTTACTAGTACTACAGCCTACAGTTTGCGAGTTAGCTATGCCTTCGTCACGGAAATGCGTATTACCTAAATGCGATCATGTACAAAACAGATCGGTGTCCTTATTTAAATTTCCTAAAAATGATCACATCAAGAAGAGGTGGATTAGTTTTGTGAAGAGACACCTTGTTGGAGAGCTGAGGATCAACACCAAACCCGTCTCTGTAGTGATCATTTTACACGGGATAGTTTTAAAAACTTTCGTCGGAGACAACTGGGATTCACTGATAATCCGCTGTTACTGGTGAATAGGGCCGCACCGACTATCTCCCGCCGCCTCAGCCTTCATCCTCCCGTCGCGCCGACAACTGGTGCCATCATCGGCAGTGCGTGCCCACCAATGAGTGTGTAAGTTGCCTTGTGTGCTTATGTTATAATTATAGTTGGTAGTCCACAGTAACTCTACTGCTGCTGTAGCGGTGACAGTTGTGCGGTGACAGTTGTGTGGCGACGGCAGCTTTCCCGTGAGTGGGCGTGGTTTCAGCGCAGCCATTGGACACGCCCCTAGCGTTTGAGAGCAGAGACTACTGCTCATTTTTTCAAGATTTTGATAGCTTATTTTATATACTTGCTTTTTTTACCATTCAAATTTGGCTGGGTGACTAATAACACATTTTTCTGTGGTATGACAAACTCAGAACACATACTTAATTTTGACTTTACAGGGACTTTAAGTCAGAATACAACACTTCACTTGGTCCAATAATATATACAGTCCAATATGCTTTCAGTATGTCACCCATCATATAAACATGACTGCTATAATGCTATGATCTTGGGAATATACTGGTTAAAACAAGTTTGGACCTGACAATAGACAGAGCTGAACACACACACCCGGCTGTGTTAATAATTTAATGACAGCAGAAGGAATATGAGTAGATTCAGAAATGAACCCAATGCTCTGCTCTTGCTCTATTCTTACATTTACAGATTCATGTAATACAACAATGTCACAACAATGTCAATGGTCCTAAAACAGCTTCAGCAAATGTTTTTTTTTTTCAATGATCTTTAAAGGGTAACTAAACCCCTGGTCAGAGCCTGACTCCACCCACTGGCAATATTTGAAAATGCTGGAAAAGTGGGCGGAGCCTAGCGGAGATAGAGGGATGAACTGAGGGCAGTTAAATACTCTATCCTGATCGTTTTCAATACTTTCAATTCCAACTCCTGACTCACTACAGTGGTTTTGACGAAACAAGATGGTTTTTACACTGCCAAGGGCGTGGTAGCTCGTACCAAGAGCGTTGTTATGATCCTCGGTATTTGTTATGTGTTTTGTGGGTCGTTTGGTAGTCTGTGTATGTGTGCAGGTAATGACTTGCAGCTGGAGGACCCTGATTGGTGGATCCATTGATGCACCGCAGCTAAAAGGGAGCCGCTTACTGAAGACGGGGAGCTCATTCTGGCGTTGGCCTGGTGGCGTGCGGAGCTCCGGATTCCTCCTCCCGTCGACAGATCCCAAACCTTCCGTTTCTGTTATGATTGTTTACTGGTGATGATTTACTTCTACTTTGTTGGTATGATTTGAGAACGTAGGGGTGTCCTGCCATTTTATTTGACTTCGTTTGTGATTTGTTTACTTGTAGGGAGTGAGGGAAGTTATTTTGTATTTTGGTTTATTCCCTGTTTAGGTAATTTAAATGTTCTTTTGATATAAGTTTATTTTGTTTGTTATTTTGGCCTTGGGGCACCCTGAAGCCATTTTCTCTTTAATTATCATACTTTCCACTATAATAAAATCATGTTTTGTGGAATTTAGATTTTGTGTCTTTGGTGATCTGTCGGCTGGGGTTGGTTTCCTTTTTTTTAACATCAAAAATACTTCACGTCCAACCGTCCTTATAATAAGGGACGTAACAAATGGGGGCTCGTCCATTCGTAACGAATTGGGACACGTTATGGTAACAAGTTCGTCTTATGGTATGTATACATCTCTTTTTCTCCTTTTGCTGGTGCAGGCGTTTTATTGGCAGTTTTTTTTTGAAAATCGGGGAATAGAATGGATTTTAGTATTGAGGAGTTTCGACAAAACCCTTCTTGTGAAGGGTTAGAATTATGTCGTAAAGCGGATTTATATTTGATTGCTGATTTTTATGACATTTCTGTAGTAAAATCAGCTCGTAAAAAAGAAGTGCGGGACGTAATACAGGCGGCGTTGATGCAACAGGGTGTCTTAACCGCAGTTAAAAATCCTGAAAGTAAGGGTAGGGAGACAGAGGAAAGCGCAAGTGATGAAGAGCAGGGTTCAAGCAGTAAACCGGTGCTTCAATCACTTAGTGGGTTAGATACGGAAGATTTAAAACTCGCTATCCAGTTGAAACAACTTGATTTGGAAATTAAACGTCAAGAACATACTACCCAACTTTTGCGTTTTAGACAATGTGAATTGGAGACACAAGCTGGTCGACCGCTCGGTGAGTCTAAACCAGGGCTACCTGCTCGAACTAGTCGGAGTTTACATGTTTCTGATTCATTGTTGCCTATTCCTTCTGCAACTCCTTCGGATTTTGACATTAGTAGACAAATCAACCTCGTACCACCGTTTCGGGAGGCCGAGGTTGATTCATATTTTGGTGCGTTTGAACGCGTTGCCGCTGCTGTGAATTGGCCGAAAGAAGTCTGGCCTCTTTTGTTGCAATGTCGTTTAACTGGAAGGGCTCAGGAAGTTTGTTCCGCCTTGTCCCTTAACGACAGTTTAGATTATGAGAAAGTAAAAACCGCTGTGTTGAGAGCATATGAGCTTGTCCCCGAGGCTTATCGCCAAAAGTTCCGTCTGCATGTGAAAACTGCCAATCAAACGTTTGTGGAGTATGCGCGTGAGAAAAGCGTACTTTTTGATAAATGGTGTCAGGCAACCAAAACGATAGACTTTGATCAGCTTCGTGAGCTCGTTTTGATTGAAGAGTTTAAGAATTCGTTACCCGATAAAATTGTGGTGTACTTGAATGAACAAAAAGTTCTGACTCTTGCGGAGGCCGCTGTGTATGCTGACGAATTTGTATTAACGCACAAGAACGTATTCGTGGCACCTGCTCGTCGAGAAACATCCAATTTTGTGAGTTCTGAGAGAACTTTTAAATCGTCTAAACTCTTGAAACCCGCAGTGCAAACTGATGATCGTGAGTGTTTTTATTGTCACGAAGCGGGTCATTTGATTGCTGTATGTCCCGTTTTGAAGAAGAAAAATAAGACTAAACCGTTTAAAGGAGTTGGTTTCGTGCAAAATGTTACTAAACCGTCGAACCCAGAAATTGATGCTATTTTTGAACCTTTTATTGGTCGAGGAATGATTTCCTTAAGTGATCTGGAAACTGACCAAGTGCCTGTTGCTATGTTGCGTGATACAGGGACAGCGCAGTCGTTTGTTTTGAAAAGTTCGTTGCCATTTTCGGAGAAAACGTATTGTGGTTCGGATGTATTAGTGCAGGGAATTGTATTAGTGCAGGGAATTGCAATGCAGGTGGAAAAGGTTCCCTTGCATAAAATATATATTCGGTCCGAGTGGGTAACTGGTTTTGTAAAGGTGGCTGTTCGTGCTCAATTACCTATAAATGGCGTAATTCTGATAGTTGGAAATGACTTAGCAGGTGGAAAAGTTTTCCCTCTCCCTGAAGTCATCGAGAATCCACTAGATGAAAAAATAGTGGTGTGTAAGCAAGATGTGGTGGATTTGTCTGTGTTTCCTGCCTGTGTGATTACTCGGGCTCAATCACAAAAATTTCCTACTGTGGTTAATCTTTCTGACACTTTTCTTAGTGATGAAAACGTGACTGATTTTGGTCCATTACTGTCTGAGTCCGCGTCTAAACCGCTGTCCACTAGCAGTGGTGCTGAATTTGGTTCCGCTGATTTGTTGCTTTCAGTAGATCGTACATTATTAGTTGCCGAGCAAAAACAAGATCCGTCGCTCGAAGTTTGCAGAGATTCTGCTGTAAGCTCAAAAGAAATTGTGAAAAAGCAAATTGGTTATTACCTCATGGATGGAGCATTAATGCGGAAATGGACACCTTCCGTGTCTGATAATTCAGGTTGGGACACATTGTATCAGTTAGTAGTTCCCAAATGCTTTCGAGAACAAGTGTTAAGTGTAGCACATGATGGTGTGGCTGGACATTTAGGTGTGGCTAAAATGCTTTATCGAGTTTTACGTCATTTCTTTTGGCCTAAGATTAAGTCAGATGTTACGAAATATTGTAGATCGTGCCATGTTTGTCAAATGGTTGGAAAGCCTAACCAGGTTATTTCCCCAGCACCTCTTAAGCCGATACCTGCTATCGGAGAACCATTTGAGCGCATAATCTTAGATTGTGTCGGGCCGCTGCCAAAAACTAAAGCAGGTCATACTTACTTGCTTACGCTTATGTGCACAGCAACTCGTTATCCTGAGGCAATACCGCTTCGTTCGTTGAGAGCTAAAACCATCGTGAAAGCTTTGATTGTGTTTTTTTCTACTTTCGGACTCCCGAAAATTGTCCAGACGGACCAAGGAACAAATTTCATGTCACGGCTGTTTAATCAAATTTTGGCTCAGTTGAAAGTTAAACACATCGTTTCCAGCGCTTATCACCCTGAGTCTCAAGGAGCACTGGAACGATTTCACCAGACCTTGAAAACAATGCTACGCACTTATTGTGTTGAGTCAGAAAAGGAATGGGACGAAGGGTTACCGTTGCTGTTATTTTCTGTACGTGAGACTGTACAGGAATCTTTGGGGTTTAGTCCCGCAGAGCTAGTTTTTGGGCATACGGTGCGTGGTCCCCTTAAACTGCTTAAAGAGAACTGGTTGTCTGAAACAAAGCCATCTTGCAACCTCTTAGACTATGTAAGCTCGTTTCGAGAACGTCTGCATACAACTCGAGATTTGGCTCGGTCAGCTTTAGTAAAGACTCAAATCAAGATGAAGGAGAGTTTTGATAAGAAGGCAGTCGTTCGTTCCTTCGTTAAAGGTGACAAGGTTCTGGTTTTGTTACCACTCCCTGGCTCTTCACTGCAGGCAAAGTTTTCAGGACCTTATGTAGTAGAGCGAAAGCTCAGTGAAACTGATTATATCATCTGTACCCATGATCGCCAGAGGAAAACTCGTGTGTGCCACATTAACATGTTGAAGCGTTATGTTGACCGTGGTGAAATGAGAGAATCAAAGAGCTCTCCTGTTCCAGTTGCTTCATTATCTGTGGTACCACCTTCCTGTGGTGATGAAGACGGGTTAAATCTACGGAGTATGCCAGTGTCTGATGGTAGATTGAATAATTCTGAAATTTTGTCAGATCTTAACTCTCACTTATGTCATTTAACTACAGATCAACGATCTGATATTGTGAATTTGATCCAGTCTTTTCAAGGACTGTTTTCAGATGTGCCTACGCAGACAAATGTTATTCAGCATGACATTGAAGTGAATGATCATCCACCTATTAAGCAACATGCGTATCGAGTTAATCCAGTGAAACGTAGAATCATCGAGTCTGAAGTTAAATATCTACTGGAAAATGATTTTGCTGTTCCGAGCGCAAGCGCTTGGAGTTCGCCGTGTCTACTGGTTCCGAAACCTGATGGAACTCATCGATTTTGTACGGATTACCGTAAAGTAAATGCGATCACGAAACCTGATTCATTTCCACTACCGTTGATGGAAGATTGTGTAGATAACGTAGGATCGGCTCAGTTTGTTACAAAGCTCGATCTTTTGAAAGGGTATTGGCAAGTTCCCTTAACTAAACGTGCAGCCGAAATATCTGCTTTTGTCACTCCTGACAACTTCCTGAATTACACTGTGATGGCTTTCGGACTTCGGAACGCGCCGGCAACTTTCCAGAGATTAATGAACACCATCTTGGCTGATGTTAAGAACTGCAAAGCATATTTGGATGATATTGTGGTGTATTCTGATAGCTGGAAAGAACATCTAGACACCTTAGTCACTGTTTTCACGCGTTTGCTAAATGCTTCCCTTACGCTAAATTTGTCCAAGTGTGAGTTTGCCAAGGCAACTATTATGTACTTGGGAAAACGGGTTGGACAGGGACAAGTCCGTCCTGCAGTCCAGAAAGTGCAGGCAATTGTTGGTTTTCCTGCGCCTGAAACCAAGCGTGATCTTCGCCGTTTTCTAGGAATGGCTGGTTATTATAGAGCATTTTGCCGAAATTTCTCTAATGTGGCTCTACCATTAACTAATCTGCTCCGTGCCTTACAAAAGTTTGTATGGTCTGATGAATGTCAACATGCTTTTGACGCTGTAAAAAGTTTGTTGTGTAGTGACCCAGTGTTAGCTGCCCCGGATTATTCACGTCCTTTCAAATTGGATGTTGATGCTAGTGCTGCTGGAGCTGGAGCAGTTCTCTTACAGGATGATATCCATGGAGTTTAACATCCAGTAGCTTACTTTTCGAAAAAGTTTTTGCCATATCAGTTGCACTACAGTACTATTGAAAAAGAAGCCCTTGCTTTACTACTGGCGTTACAGCATTTTGAAGTGTACGTGGGGTCAAGTCCTATTCCCGTGCTTGTCTTTACAGATCACAATCCACTTGTATTTCTGTCCCGAATGCGCAATGCTAATCAACGGATTATGCGATGGTCCTTGTTTATCCAAGATTTTAATCTTGAGATTCGCTATAAAAAGGGTAAGGATAATGTTTTAGCAGATACCTTATCTAGGTCTTTTGGTTTTGTTTAAAAAAAGAAAAAATTATTATTATTTTTTTTTTTTTGTGTGTGGGGGTGTTATGATCCTCGGTATTTGTTATGTGTTTTGTGGGTCGTTTGGTAGTCTGTGTATGTGTGCAGGTAATGACTTGCAGCTGGAGGACCCTGATTGGTGGATCCATTGATGCACCGCAGCTAAAAGGGCGTCGCTTACTGAAGACGGGGAGCTCATTCTGGCGTTGGCCTGGTGGCGTGCGGAGCTCCGGATTCCTCCTCCCGTCGACAGATCCCAAACCTTCCGTTTCTGTTATGATTGTTTACTGGTGATGATTTACTTCTACTTTGTTGGTATGATTTGAGAACGTAGGGGTGTCCTGCCATTTTATTTGACTTCGTTTGTGATTTGTTTACTTGTAGGGAGTGAGGGAAGTTATTTTGTATTTTGGTTTATTCCCTGTTTAGGTAATTTAAATGTTCTTTTGTTATAAGTTTATTTTGTTTGTTATTTTGGCCTTGGGGCACCCTGAAGCCATTTTCTCTTTAATTATCATACTTTCCACTATAATAAAATCATGTTTTGTGGAATTTAGATTTTGTGTCTTTGGTGATCTGTCGGCTGGGGTTGGTTTCCTTTTTTTTTAACATCAAAAATACTTCACGTCCAACCGTCCTTATAATAAGGGACGTAACAGCGTGGTTAGCTGGAACCTGCTTACATCAGCTCTCACCGCTTACATCATGAACTACCGTAAAGATCCAATAGGAAAATTCAACTGCAGTAGCCACCGTTCAACCTGAAGAGGGCAGCACTCAGACGTTTTTACTCCATATATTGTAGAATTAAAACACTTTATACCCAAATGTCAAAAAAGTTATTTGAATCAATGATCAGCACTAATAAAGCCCCAGTCTTACAGACCATTAACTAAAAAAAGTTGGTTTAGTGTTTAGTTACTCTTAAAGCTTGGATTGGAATGTTTTGGTGAGATACACACACCCATCAGCATCTCTACAGCAGTGTGTTCGCAGATGTTCAGAAGAGACAATCAGATGCTTTCAGTGTGCTGCTAAGGTCAGTCAACATGAATGGTGATATTGATGTCACAGCTGTGAAACTATTCATACACAGTGAGATTTGAGCATGATAATGGAGATTATGCTTAAAGGGATACTCCACTTTTTTTGGAAATAGGCTAATTTTACAACTCCCCCAGAGTTAAACAGTTGGGTTTTACCACTCCCCCAGAGTTAAACAGTTGGGTTTTACCGTTTTCTAATTCATTCAGCTGATTTTCTGATATTTAGAAGAATATAAGTAACCAGACAGTTTCTGGTCCCATTGACTTCCATAGTATATATTTATCCTACTAGATATTAAACAATGCATAAATAACTGGACTCTGTTAGATAATAAGATGCTAGTTGATTTGTGCTTTCATTTGCATAATTTCACATGATGAACTGATTTATATTAACAGTGCGTCACGTTAGTTGAATCATTTATGTTTGGTCACCACATATCTCTTTATCTCTCAAACACACATATATTCTTTCTGTCAAAGTATGCCATTTTATATATTATACTAAGGACGCTTAGACAAAACATTAAACATACATTTTTTCCCAAAAATTACAGTATATAAAAGAAAGTGAGCAACGACTACTTTTCAATAGGGGCTTTCGCACTGGAGGAACCTTTTCATAGTTCCAAGAACTATTGGCAGAAGTACCAGCTTTTTGGCATGTTCGCACTGCAGGAACTGGAAACGAATTTAGTTCTAGGAACTCTTTTTGGAGGAACTAATTTAGCTCCTACTTCAGAGTAAGGTCTAAACAAGCGCTATAGGAACTACCAGTGACGTAAGTGTTCGCTGAATGTCCGAATGCACGCAAAACACCAGCACCCGCCATTTATAAAAAGCCATGTATATATTTACTCCAGGAAAACAGTGATAGATGGACCTCTCAACCTTTATCCTAAAGAGAAAATCCAATGCAAATGAAAGGGGACCAAGCGAAACATGATTACATATTTCTGCTCAGCTAGTGATATTGGGCATCAACCACATGGCAAATGCTAATACTTTTTCATTTACTCTCTACTTTCTTTGTATGATAGTTCTATCTTCAGGACTGTTAAAGATATCGTAAACTAATGAAGACGGAGAATGGAAGCGCTGTTTCCTCTGGCTCTGGTCCATCAAAATAAATGTCTGGCACACTGTCAAATTAAAAGTCACAACAACAAGCGCGGCTTACATACACCAGAGTGCCTACTGGTGGTGCGAATGCAGCCAGAAAAACGGCCCTAGGTGAACATTTAGTTCTCTGGAAACTATTCTAGTGACTAGTTCCTATAACTAAGTTCCTAGAACCACTGACCTTTTTCATCTGAGGTGTTATTTGCCCAACATGTGGCAGGCAGTGTAAGACTTTCCACTTACAAGCTACTGGCCACTCAGAACTTCTACTACTGTAGCTAAAACAATATCAGAAATTAACCACAGCTTGGTCTCAAGTCACAGTTACATTTAAAGATATTTAGTTCCCTTTCAAAGTAGAACTCGCACTGAACATGGTGTTGACAATACTACTTACCCGAACCCGACGTGCATAAATAATTTTTTTTTAAAGAAAAACCCGACCCGAGACAGACCAGATAAAATTAGACCCGAGTCCGACCCGACCTAACACCATTTCCTTTAGAACCCGACTGGACCCGAACGTAAACGGCATTTACATTGTGCACAGCCTGCAGTGCTGCGTTTCTCAAAAATGCACTTAACATAGACTCGCAAGTGTAAGTGCGCTGAAGTGCTAAAATGTCAATCACACATCACTGTAACCCATTACGTCCTATAAAATTTGGCATAATGTTATTTACCGGACCATACGATGATTAGAACCACCACAGGGTAAAATTTATCGATGGCTGTTTTTCAAATGTAGCCTATAACAGATTTTCAATCAAATTCTCCCAGTCATTGGATTTAACTAAAATTGTGTTATTTAGCCTACAATCCCGTGGTTAAAAAGTTGTTCAGATAAAACCAGATTAAAAACAGGGCATTAGAACCACCATAGCAGGTCAAAATTACGATGTAGGCTTTGGAGCTCTGCATCATTTTTTTTGTGCCGACATGATCACTGGTGCTTCAGCAAATGGGACGTTCCAGTTTTAGCTGAATCAAATCTTAATATGGTATTGCATTCAACGCATTTAACTGCACCAGTCTTTTTTCCTTCCTTATCAACAATGATCACAAAAGTTGCCCACACCGATGACGACCCTGGATGTTTCTGTTCCACATATTCGTTTTCCCTCACCTTTTTTGTAATGTCTGTTATCGCCTCCATGCATTTCTGACAGTGTCGCGTAAAACTGATCAACAGGCCTGGCTTAACGACAATTCAAATACTTGCATTTAGTCAAACATCAATCCACATGATGGCACACTAAGTTCTTCTTGGCAAAGGGAGGGGTTGGTTTATGTAACTGAGTAAATAAATGCGGAGGCAACCGTGAGAGAAAAGTGTCATAGAGTTGTTTTAAATATTGCAATTTTGTTAAATGCCCAATATAGTTTAAAATAATTCGGGTCCTCTTGGGTCCATTTGGAAAAAAGCATATTTATTTTAAATTACCCGAGACCCGAGGCCACTAATACCGAACCCGATCCGTGTCCAAGACACTTGTCGGAGTTTTGGGACCTCGGGTTTTCGGATCCAAGTGGACCCGTGAATACCTCTAGTTGGAACACGAGTATATGAAGATCATCTAGTGTGGCATCTTCATGTAAGGCTGCTGTCCTCAAAGCCTTACCAATTTACATCAAAACTTGTGGCAAAGCGTCCGCGGTGACGAGCCATGTCGGCGGTGCCCTGCACACCATGGTGGTGTTGCAGGCGTAACCAAAGTCCTGAAGGACGTCGATGCTGTGGGGGTGTGGCTCCAGACATGATCAAGGAGCTCTGTCACTGACCTTGCCCTCCATGCGACCAAGCTTGCCCTCTCATGCCACCGGCCACTCTATTGCTGTTTTGGTCGCAACAGTCAGCAGCGTTTGAGCTCTACATTCCCCACCACAGACAGTGTCCTTCAGTCCCTCTTCTGAGTCTGTCGGGATCTGATTATTCGACGGGAGCCTACAGATCACAGCATCGGATAAAGGAGCCATGCTGGCCAAAAGACGTAAACGATTCTATCAACCCGACCGGGAGGGCCCACGCAGTATCTGACAGGAGCCTGCAGCTCACAGCGCCGAATGGGTGAGCCCTGCAAGTAGTCAAAGTGTGTTTACGAGCGATTTCACCTGTCCAACAATATCGCTGGACCAAATGTTTTTCCTGGGCGATAGGGTCAGCGAAAACTTTTTGCACTGTGAGGAGATGGGCGACTGGGATGGCGTCAGGAGGTGAAATTTTTTAAAAAATATCAAGCAGATGAATGAGGTAAGGGATTGCATAGTTTTTAGACAGAATCCAGCATTTGGCTTCTGATAGAGAGTCAAATATTTTGGGGCTGCTTTTGCAGGTGAAAGTTAGAAAATAAGAATTTTCCGGACCACCGTAACCTGAATAAATGCCATGAATCAGGGTGGATGGGTATCACTTTAAAATAGCTGCAATCAACTTGGCAATTTGACTCAAAGTCAAATTGGAAGCAAAGTCAGTAAGGATGACAAATCTATCACAGCACCCCGATGTTACTGGTCACTGGGGGCGGTTCCAAGGCGACAGCGTTCTGAGGTACGGGCATCGGCGTTGCTGTAAACAGAGAAAATTATGATTTTGCCTGTAAAACAGTGTTAGGGGGGCGGGGCTGAGAAACTGGGAAGGGAAATATGGCATTTGTGATTGAGACGCTAGCGGAGGCATCCTCGCGTTAGAGTCCGCAACTGGAGCTGACAAACATGAATAAGGGAGAGGGTTAGGAGGAAAAGGCAGAGATGGATGTGCCTGTGCCGCTAGCGGAGGCCGCCTCATGCTAAGGCATGTTGTTGGAGCTGGAGGCCATGAAAAAGGGGGAGGGTTGAAGATGGCTGAGGAAAAAGGCAAAGATGGCTTAGCTTGTGGAAAACATCATATGAGGCAGACATTGCACTCTGAGGCGCCACGGCGGGGAAGGAGAGCAACGATTTTCGGCTGCGGAATCCGGGGTGCGGCTCAGGCTTGCTGAAGGCCTAACACCACGGCCTGACGCTCAAAGAGTGCTCAGGATTGCGCCTGAGTGAGATGGTGTCGTTGTGTGACGTGAATTCGGTGCCCCATGGGCTTTGCTAGTTCATTTTGTTACCTTGGGAGTGGGAACGACTGACTGTAAGGAGACATGGATAAAACAGACTCAGACTGACATAATCGCAATTGGGTGGGGCCAAATGCAGGAAAACTGTCTAGGAATATAGGTGAGTCGGCGACATATTTATAGGCCTCCTCTCATGCTGATTGGATTTGAACGTGCTCCTCCCGAACTTTGTTAATAAAACATCATATACGGAGATAGAAGTGTATGCTCCTTTTATGTTCGCATAGGGTTGCCAGACGTACAGTGCTCAGCCTAAATGGAGTTCACCCCAACAGATTTCTCAGAAAAACATCTTGCTTTTAAATTAACACTTTTTAGCCCCAAAAGATTTATTTTAGTTTTTTGCTCTGATGGGTTCCAAACTGTATGGTGTCGCAGTGGTGAGGAGTACAATGAAACATGCATGGTACCAACAGTTAAGCATGCAATAAAAGCAATAAAATTTGTTATGCATCCACACCATTATTTTTTCCAGGTAGGTAGCGTTTTCTTAATGTGCTTTTTCTTCACAAAAAGAGCATATACATTCAGGTCATAGTATAAGTAGGCAAATTGGGACACAGCTCAGGTTTTTGATCACTCAACAGACATCACTACCATGTAAACATGTTTGTGTTCACGTGTTTGCAATAAATGTGTCGATGCCATTTATATCCCTCATTTTAGCTGGATCGACCTCCTTTTTTTTAAGAACATTATGTTTTTATTGTTGTTAAATGAGAACACATTTACATAGAGTATATTACACAGATATTTATAGCATATATTTCCCTTCCTTTAGTGAATTGATTACAACAAGTCTGGAATAAAAGATGATTCTTTAGTTATGTCAATCATGTCTTAATAATATTCATTAATCTGGATGTGAAGCACACCTCAAAGCAATTTGAGATCTCCTTATAATAAATGGAAATGGTGAGGTTGTTTAATAGCGCCCCCTACCCATTATGTTTGCTAATGCAAACTAAAGATTCTGTGAGTTAAATTATTTAAAGGTCCTATATTGTCAAAACTGTAATTTCCTGGATTTTTTCATGATAACAGAGGTCCAGGGGCAATGAACAAGAGGAGCGATGCAAGTCTAGAATCGTATAGCATGTGATATGAGTGGAGATTTTTTCAGGGGGCCCAGAATTTTTCAGATTTTTTTCAGAATCTACTAGCTATGGCCCTGATGCTGAACACATCTGAAGAAACTCATTTTCAGATTAACTATTCCTTCAGAATCCATCTATTTGTTCATCCGGTTTCAGTTTTCTGCTGAGACCACACCCAGTTATCGAAATGCTTTGTTGAGTTGAAATGATGTAATTATGACAAATGAGCACGCTGCATCTTAAACGCTTTCAGATAATTAATGATCACCATCTCGGATCAGCTTGACTTTCCGTCCTGAGGACATCCATCTCTCCTGGTCTTCTTCTCCGATGAAGTATGAATCCGTAATCGTTGTATTATTCCCAGCGGCTCTGAACAGACAATCACGCTCACGGCTGTAATGAATAGAGCTCCGATCATAATCATATCAATCAACCTTTAATATCAGCCACATGCCCAAGCACACCGCAGTGAGCGATGAGAGCGCGATCAGATCGATACACATCAGGTGGGCTCGTCGCCAGGGGCCCCGGGGCCACACACAGATATCACTGCAACACACACACAGATATCACTGCAACACACACACAGATATCACTGCAACACACACACATATATCACTGCAACACACACACAGATATCACTGCAACACACACACAGATATCACTGCAACACACACAGATTATGGCAAGCCGTTTTAACATTTAATCATTTTAACCTACTAGTCTTATTTTCATGCTACTAGTACTTATTTTTTAGATACTAGTATCTGATTTCATTAAGTACTAGTACTTATTCATTAGCTACTAGTGCTTATTATTTAGGTACTAGTACTTATTCAGTTAGATACTTAGTCTTATTCATTTAGATACTAGTGGCCTTTTCTTTAGACACTAGTTCTTATTCTTTAGATACTAGCCTTATTTATTAGATACATATGCTTATTATGGCAAGCCGTTTTAACATTTAATCATTTTAACTACTAGTTCTTTTTTCATGCTACTAGTACTTATTTTTTAGATACTAGTATCTATTTCATTAGTACTAGTACTTATTCATTAGCGACTAGTGCTTATTATTAGGTACTAGTGCTTATTCATAGATACTAGTACTTATTCATTAGATACTAGTGCCTTTCTTTTGGATACTAGTACTTATTCATTAGATCTAGTCTTATTATTAGATATCTAGTACTTATTCATTAAGATACTGTACTTATTCAATAGATACTAGTACTTATTCATTAGATACTAGTCCTTATTTTATAGATACTAGTACTTATTCAATAGATACTAGTACTTATTCAATAGATACTAGTGCCTTTTCTTTAGATACTAGTACTTATTTATTAGATACTAGTTCTTATTCATTAGTACTAGTACTTATTCATTAGATACTAGTACTTATTCAATAGATACTAGTACTTATTCATTAGATACTAGTACTTATTCATTAGATACTAGTACCTATTAATTAGATACAGTACTTATTCATTAGATACTAGTACCTATTAAATAGATACTAGTACTGATTCATTAGATACTAGTACTTATTTCGAATAGTCACTAGTAACTATTCTTTTGTTACTAGTAACAATTTTTTTTTTTTGCATTGACTTCTATGGGATCTGTCATTAGATATCAAAATTCAGTTGACTAGTATCTATTCCAATTGTGAATAGTACTTATTCATTAGAACTAGTACTTATTCATTAGATACTAGTACTTATTTTTTAGATACTAAGAATTATTCATTAGCTACTAGTACTTATTCAATAGATACTAGTACTTATTCAAATTAGATACTAGTACCTATTCAATAGATACTAGTACTATTCATTAGATACTAGTTCTTATTCATTAGATACTAGTACTATATAAATAATACTAGTACTGATTCATTAGATACTAGTACTTATTTCGATAGTCACTAGTAACTATTCTTTTGTTACTAGTAACAATTTTTTTTTTTTGCATTGACTTCTATGGGGATCTGTCATTTAGATATAAACTATTCAGTTCTGACTAGTATCTATTCCAATTGTGACTAGTACTTATTCATTAGATACTAGTACATTTGAATAAGACTAGTATCTAATAATATAGGTACTAGTATCTATTGAATAATACTCGTATCTATTAATAAGTATAGTATCTAATGATAAGTACTAGTATCTAATGAAAAAGTACTAGTATCTATTGAATAAATTCTAGTATCTAAAGAAATAAGTACTAGTATCTAATGAATAAGAACTAGTATCTATTTAATAGGTACTAGTAACTAATAAATAAGTACTAGTATCTATTTAAAAGGTACTAGTAGCTAATGAATAAGTACTAGTATCTAATGAATAAGTACTAGTATCTATTGAATAAGTACTAGTATCTATTGAATAAGTACTAGTATCTAATGAATAAGAACTAGTATCTATTTAATAGGTAGTTATGGCAAGCCGTTTTAACATTTAATCATTTTAACCTACTAGTCTCTATTTTCATGCTACTAGTACTTATTTTTTTAGATACTAGTATCGATTTCATTAAGTACTAGTACTTATTCATTAGCTACTAGTGCTTATTCTTTAGGTACTAGTACTTATTCATTAGATACTAGTACTTATTCATTAGATACCAGTGCCTTTTCTTTAGACACTAGTGCTTATCTTTAGATTACTAGTCCTGATTTATTAGATACCAATGCTTATTCATTAGTTACTAGTACTTATTCATTAGATACTATACTTATCATGAATACTAGTACCATAAATAGATTACTGTAACTTATTCATTAGATACTAGTACTTATTATTAATAGTGACTAGTAACTATTCTTTTGTTACTAGTAACAAATAATTTTTTTTTGCCATTGACTTCTATGGGGATCTGTCATTTAGATTATCAACTATTCAGTTCTGACTAGTATCTATTTCCAATTGTGACTAGTACTTATTCATTAGATACTAGTAGTTATTCATTAGGTACTAGTGCCTATTAAATAGATACTAGTACTTATACATTAGCTAAATAGTACTATTCAATAGATTACTAGTACTTATTCATTAGATAATACTACCATTAATTAGATACTATACTTATTCAATAGATACTAGTACTTATCATTAGATACTAGTACTTATTATTAGATACTATACTTATTCAAATAGATACTAGTACCTATTTATTAGATACTAGTATTTATTCCAAATGCCACTAGTAAGAATTTTTATTTTACTAGTAAGATTTTTAAATGAACTATACAGTGGCCGTTCTGACTAGTCATAACATAAGACTAGTAAAAAAGCATTGTGACTAGTAAAATAAAAATTCTTACTAGTAACATTTGGAATAAGTACTAGTATCTAATAAATAGTTACTGTATCTAATGAATAAGTACTCGTATCTAATTAATAAGTACTAGTATCTAATGAATACGTATTAGTATCTATGAATAAGTACTAGTATCTAATGAAAAATTACTAGTATCTACTGATTAACGTACTAGTATCTAATGAATAAAGTACTAGTATCTATTGAATGAGTACTATAGCTAATTGATAAGTACTAGTACTATGAATAGGAACTAGTATCTAATGAATAATACCTAGTATCTAATGAATAAGTACTAGTAACTAATGAATAAGTACTAGTATCTATGAATAGGTACTAGTATCTAATGAATAAGAAACTAGTATCTAATGAATAATACTAGTATCTATTGAATAGGTACTAGTATCTAATGAATAAGTACTAGTATCTATTGAATAAGTACTAGTAGCTAATGATAATTCTTAGTATCTAAAAAATAAGTACTAGTATCTAATGAATAAGTACTAGTATCTAATGAATAAGTACTAGTCACAATTGGAATAGATACTAGTCAGAACTGAATAGTTGATATTAAATGACAGATCCCCATAGAAGTCAATGGCAAAAAAAAAAAAAATGTTACTAGTAACAAAAAATAGTTACTAGTGACTATCGAAATAAGTACTAGTATCTAATGCATCAGTACTAGTATCTATTTAATAGGTACTAGTATCTAATGAATAAGTACTTGTATCTATTTAATAGGTACTAGTATCTATGATAAGTACTAGTATCTAATGAAAAGTACTAGTATCTATTGAATAAGTACTAGTATCTATTGAATAAGTACTAGTAGCTAATGAATAAGGAACTAGTATCTAATAAAAAAGTACTAGTATCTAAAGAAAAGGCACTAGTATCTAATGAATAAGTACTAGTATCTATTGAATAAGTACTAGTACACACAGATATCACTGCAACACACACATGATATCACTGCATGCACACACAGATATCACTGCAACACACACAGATATCACTGCAAACACACACACAGATATCACTGCAACACACACCACAGATATCACTGCAACACACACAGATATCACTGCAACACACACAGATATCACTGCAACACACACAGATATCACTGCAACACACACAGATATCACTGCTAGTACACACACACAGATATCACTGCAACACACACACAGATATCACTGAACACAACAACACTGACACACACAGATATCACTGCAACACACACAACATGAATCACTGCAACACACACACAGATATCACGCTCGCACACACACAGATATCACTGCAACACACACACAGATATCACTGCAACACACACAGATATCACTGCAACACACACAGATATCACTCGCACACACACAGATATCACTGCAACACACACACAGATATCACTGCAACACACACAGATATCACTGCAACAACACATCACACAGATATCACTGCAACACACACAGATATCACTGCAACACACACACAGATATCACTGCACACACACACAGATATCACTGCAACACACACAGATATCACTGCAACACACACACAGATATCACTGCTGCACACAACAGATATCACTGCAACAACACACACACAGATATCACTGCAACACACACACAGATATCACTGCAACACACAAGATATCACTGCAACACACACACAGATATCACTGCTGCACACACAGATATCACTGCAACACACACCAGATATCACTGCAACACACAGATATCACTGCAACACACAAGATATCACTGCAACATACACTGCAACACACATGATATCACTGCTGCACACACAGATATCACTGCAACACACACAGATATCACTGCAACACACACACACTGATATCACTGCAACACACACATGATATCACTGCAACACACACACAGATATCACTGCAACACACACAGATATCACTGCAACACACACACTGATATCACTGCAACACACACAGATATCACTGCTCAACACACACAGATATCACTGCACACACACACAGATATCACTGCAACACACAAAAGATATCACTGCAACACACACAGATATCACTGCAACACACACAGATATCACTGCTGCACACACACAGATATCACTGCAACACACACACAGATATCACTGCACACACACACAGATATCACTGCAACACACACACAGATATCACTGGCACACACACAGATATCACTGCAACACACACAGATATCACTGCTGCACACACACAGATATCACTGCAACACACACACAGATATCACTGCAACACACACAGATATCACTGCAACACACACAGATATCACTGCTGCACAACACAGATATCACTGCAACACACACAGATATCACTGCAACACACACGACAATATCACTGCAACACACACACAGATATCACTGCAACACACACACAGATATCACTGCAACACACACACAGATATCACTGCAACACACACACAGATATCACTGCAACACCCCAGATATCACTGCTGCACACACACACAGATATCACTGCAACACACACAGATATCACTGCTGCACACACACAGATATCACTGCAACACACAGATATCACTGCAACACACAGATATCACTGCAACACACACGATATCACTGCAACACACACAGATATCACTGCAACACACACAGATATCACTGCAACACACACACAGATATCACTGCAACACACACACACAGATATCACTGCAACACACAGAGATATCACTGCAACACACACACACAGATATCACTGCAACACACACACAGATATCACTGCAACACACACACACAGATATCACTGCAACACACACACACACACCAGGCCTTATTCTGACGCAGTCCACAGACTCAACATATTTCATGAGACTGTCCTGAAATTAAAAGATCCAGGTGACTTTATCTGTTCTATACTGATGCTTTAACACTGAGACAATAAAATACAATTTTATCAACAACAAAAGAAAAAAAGTGAAAATATTGTTGACATTTTTCAGCTAACTAGCCAAACTTTACATGCTTTCCCATAGAGGATTTCCAGCACTGCTCTACCAAGTGCTGTGTTTTACTCCAAACCAAAAATTAAAGAAGAGGTTGGTTCTTTCAAAAACACATTAAAAAGCTATAGAACAAAATAATGACATTTAAAAAGCACCCACAGACTCCTGCTGTACGTTCATGAGGAAGATGATGAAGATCACAGTCACAGACTGACCTCTAGTGGAGTCAGGACAACTTTACATCAGTTCATATCAGAGATATATGGCATGATCAACACACACAACAATAACAATACTCATGATAATATATTAATGTTGTGCAGGACCATCACTGCCAAACATCTCATCTAAACACATCTTCCAGCAGGTTTGAGCAGTGTAAATGTATTAACATGTGGAGTGTGTAAGTATATGAGGACGGTAACTGTGACAGGATGATTGACAGGATGCATGTAACTATGCAGCAAAGTGCAGTTATGACATTATCTATCCCAGAGCTTTCCTACGCTTCTGCTGCACATTCAAAAGTACATGATGAAGATGATGAAGATTATTTACATCTCGCTTTTCTCAGACCCAAAGCACATCGCAGGTGACAAAATACAATAAAAACAAAACAGAAATAACAATAACTCAATGACAGTAAGCCTCTTTAAAAAGATGGGTATTTAAAGGCTTCTTAAAACAGTCCAGTTTTGGGGAATTTCTAATAGCCATGGGAAATTTGATCCACGATCGTGCAGCTGAAGCAGAAAAAGCCCGTCCACACACACACACACACTTCAGTTTTACAGTCGAGAAAGTCAGAAGAGCGGAGGAGAGAGCGAGTTGGAGTGCGAGGAGAAAGTAAATTACAGAGGAACGCCGAAGCTGTAGAAGAGCCGTATGTGTTCAGATCAAGATTTTAAGATTGATACGTGCCTGATCTGGATATGCAGTTCATGAGGAGCCGGGGAAATATGCAGTGAGTTGTATGTCAGTACACGCTTATACTGAGGTTTCTTATATACACGGAGACCAGAATAAAGTGCATTACTATAATCTAGCCTCGACGTGACAAAGGCCTTTCCACATCCGGCAGAGACAGAGAAGCTCGTAGACTGGAGATATTTCTGAGGTGGAGAAACAGATATCAAGGCCATTTTAATATGGGCATCGAATGACAATAGCGAATGAAAAATAACAGTAAGGTTGCGCACTTCTGATGATGGAGACACTCAGTCAGAATCAGGCATAGCAACAAATACAAGTTCGGTTTTTGATTTGTTAAGTTTAAGATAATTGTCGTGAATACACACTGTTATTTCTTCCATGCTTTTTCTTCCAAAAAGAGATTTAGACCACAGTATAAGTAGGCAAACGGTGACGCCGGCCAGGTTTTAGATCACTCAACACATGTCACTGGCATGTAAACGTGTGTGTGTTCATGTGTTCATGTGTCTATAGGGTTACATGCAATACACCGCAAAAATCTATTGTCCATTTGAGCTGTATTTGATATATATATATGGGTCAGCTAAAGAAGAAGCTTCTTCAAGTGTGTGTGTGTGTGTGTGTGTGTGGTGTGTGTGTGTGTGTGTGTGTGTGTGTGTGTGTGTGTGTGTGTGTGTGTGTGTGTGTGTGTGTGTGTGTGTTGTGTGTTATGCTTCTCTGTATAATAATGCCTGAACACAGAGCATCTAGTGGTCATGTTTGAGATCATCAGAAAATCACATTCCCAAAGTTTCATCGTCAATAAAATAGTAACATATTTTCAGCACCGAGAACAACTGTTGCTCCTCTACCATGGTATTCACAAAGTACTTTAAATAATACCAGATACTGCCAGGGAAATGTCCAAGAAAGGCTTTATCAAAGCATCTGACCCTCCACAGACACACAGAGCATTTAGTTTCACACAGCGGCAGAACTTCATCAGGATTCAGAAAGACACAACATGCAACGAATGTTGACTTCAGTAAGAGACGTCAGAGCATGTAGCGTTACTCTACACACACTTCCACACACACAACACACACACACACACACACACCACACACAACACACACACACACACACACCACACACACACACACACACACACACACACACACACCACACACACACACACACACACACACACACAGACCGAAGCAGATGAACACGCCAAGCAATGGCAATTTCAAAACACTGCTTCTCGAAGCTTCGAAAACTTCACGAATCTTTTGTTTCAAACCGCCAGAGTCATGTGATTCCAGTAAACGGTGCTTCATTACGTCATGCCTTTCGAAACACTTCTAAATGTCAATGTTTGATCTCTGTCAAGTCACTGAGAAACAGTGAACCAGTGTGTTTGCTTTACCTGATCGCTTTAAACATGTGAAGACTTTTTCATTAGAAAAGAACATGAACACTTGATAATCTTATTAGATGATTAGATCATTGCATTTGAAAGACTCCACTTTCAATAAAAAGATTTGTAAAAGGTGTTTTTCTGCATGTTTTTGTTGCGTTTACACTGTTCTGGCCACTAGGGGTCAGTGTGGAGACGGTGTCGGATTGCTCCGACTCAATACGGCACATTTGCTTCAACCGTTTCAGTTACGAAGCCTCGATCTGCCCACCACTAAACACACCGATCTGAACTAAACGCACACACACAACACCTCAAACTCCCGCACCACCCAACGAATCCCAGTCCTGGAGATCTACGGTCCCGCTGGGATCCACTCAAACACCTGAGGTGAGCAAGAGTTGCCAGAGATGCTTCGGCATGATCGGCTGTGATCTACACACCAGGCTTTAGAAGAGAAGAGAGGCGGGGCTTACGGGCGTGCTGCCGTCTGATAGGGTGGCCATGCTGAGGGAGGAGCTCATCAGAGAGGAAGGGGAGGGGCTTCTCTTCTCCAGGATATCCTGCGTCAGCAGGAACTCCCGCCAATCATGCTGGATCCTGACATAATCACAGACAACTGTATAATACACAAACTACTCATAATACAATAATGCTCACGATAACTGATTAAAAAGCAATTACTGTTAACAAAGGAAAATCAATCATTACTGATAGCAAAGTGGTAGCGATAATCACAGATAACACGCCATATTCATTATTACCTATGACAAAGGAATATACAGATGTGAATGTGATAGTGATGATTAGCTATGGCAGTGCGATATCTCAAACTGCAGATAAAGGACAGTGATCATCAGTCCAGTCAGAGAGTTATGAGGATATTAAACTCACATCAGCACTGTCGTCTCCAGTCGATGTGTGTTCACTGTCATGTTATTCTCCACGTCTGTCGCCATCTGCTGGCTGAAACACACACACACACACACACGCAACACACACACCACGACACACACACACACACCACACACACACACACCACACACACACACACACACACACACACACACACACACACACACACACACACACACACACACACACCACACACACCACACACACACAGGTACTTTACTGTAGAGTATAACGGGGCTAAAGGCACACCTTAAGAACAATGTGTTTTTCACTATTCCCCATAGTGTATGATTGCAGAAAATACAAATGTGTGTATTGTAAATTTGAACATAAAAATCATATAAATGTATGAGGTGGCGAGGTCTTTTACCCCACAGACACACAGAGTAAAAGACACACAACTGATACAAATACTTCAGCTAAAATAATATGATTTTAAAGTTAATACTTGATCAAAACAATCAGTTTAGACTATTTTCTGTTTATCTTGATAAATAAAATAATTCATTTTTGTTCAGTAAATATACTGTCATTAAAATATGTTTATATAAAAATTTATTTAAAAAATACAGAAACAAAGTTATTTAAAAAACTTTAGATTCTGAAAGTATTGAAGGAAATCCGGTTATAATTTAATTTAGATTTACAGTAGTAACAATAAATAACAATTAGTATCATATTTTTAAATATGATGTTTTCATTATAAACATGGTGATGATCTCTAAGATGGATATATGATATTTACATCTGAATCTGACCATGCGTTTCCCGATAACGTTGTCTCTTGTCTTGTCGCGCTACGAAGACTCTTAAAGGGATAGTTCACCCAAAAATTAAAATTAAGTCATTACTCTCCCTCATGTTGTTCAACCCCGTAAGACTTTCGTTCATCTTCGGAACACAAATTAAGATATTTGTGATTAAATCTAAGAGCTGGATCACTCCTCCATAGGCTTCTAAGGGACTGAAACTTGACAGCCCAGAAAGTTATTAAAGACATCGTAAAAATAGTCCAAGTGACTACAGTGGCTCAATCTTAAGTTTATCGAGTTACGAGAATAAACTTAAGATTGAGCCACTGTAGTCACTTGGACTATTTTAACGATGTCTTTAATAACTTTTCAATCCCTTAGAAGCCTATGGAGGAGTGACCCAGCTCTCAGATCTAATCACAAATATCTTAATTTGTGTTCCGAAGATGAACGAAAGTCTTACGGGGTTGAACAACATGAGGGAGAGTAATTACTGACAGAATTTACATTTTTGGGTGAACTAACCCTTTAAAGGTGCTATGTGGAACTTTTCTACTAAAATGAATCCTTTTTTTATTGCCTGTGTGTGAAGGGGTTGTAATCACACATTACAATGATCCACTTTTCGAGTTTTGCTATTACCTCTGAAGGCCAGTATTCCTATTTTTATGTGAAGTCTCCGGGTCGGATTTACCGCGAAATCCATAGGATGTGACGTGCATGCGCGCTCCCGAGCCCCTCTCCTTGTTTACAGTCTATGCGACCGACGGCACTTCAGCTAACGACATGGAGTCTGATAACACCCCAAAACGACCTGCCTCCAGCACAACACAGACTCCACAAATATATAAAAAACAAAACAAAGTTTTATCTGCTGAAGTTCGTCAGGCCAAACGTGATTCTGATCAACGAAAACACAGATCAACATCGGCAGAGCTTTTGAATCATTAGTAAACTCTAATGAAATAGCAAGGTAAACTACATGAGACATGAAATGAATACAAAAGACTGTTCCAGGGTAACAAAAAGTAGCTAGGTGTAACTTATTTTATGTACTAGATCTACTGTCTACCGTTGTAGGAGCCACATTTAATTTTTTGTTTTTGTGTGCATTTTGTGAGGGTGCACCCCCTTTAGGTGGTAACTGGTGTCACCCAATCTGGATAAAAGAGATGTCACCTGCGCATGATAGGAGGAGAGCAGGCCGCAGAGATACCGTTCTTGACCTCGCCCGCTCAAACACCTGCCTGACACGCTGCTCTCGTGCTGACATTGTCTTGCAATTTAACTCTTATCATTTTTGCATCTCATTGCATCTTTTTGTTTGTATTTTATTTTTTTGTAATAAAAAACCGGCATATTCTCGGACAAAACCATCTCGTTGGATTATTGGGTGCGAGTCAAAACACTGTGAATTACCTGCCTTCTCAACTCTGGGAAAAAATGTATAAAGCTACAGAATAAGCCAGAATCCATTTTTTATTATGGCCAGTACATTAGTCAAGAACGCCTGCGATATGGGATTATTTTTGACAACTTTGGAACTTGGACCAGGAAGAAAGCGTTGCACTGCGCGTTAGAAGGAAAAAGGACCTCGGCGTGCACGCGAAAGTGGGACAAAGGAATTGGAATCACTTCTTTGAGGGTATGTACGGCGAAATACCAGACAATTAAGAACTTTTTCGTTGGACAAAAATCACGGGATTGTTTTAAAAGAAGTTTTGTTCGTGTTTTTGAAGAAGATTTTTTGTAAGTATCGAATTTTGTAATTCATTGAAGGCCAAACAATTGAAGCGGCAAATCAGTTTATTGTTTAAGTTTGAAAGGAAAATACGTGTATTGGACATTGAATTACCTTTAAAAAAAAAAAAAAAAAAAAAAAAAAACTGATTTTTTGAGACTTTTTGGAACTTTATATTTTGAACAATGAACGAACAATTACTTGAATCAGAGACACTTGTTGCAAGTAGGTCTATGGAGGACGAAGCCGTGACTCGTATGCGAAAAGCAAGGCAAGGAAAACTGTCTCACATTACCAGGAGAATTAACTTTGTGATTGACTTAATGACAGACAGTGAATGTATTGATGATGTTAAACTAAATATGACAAAGTTTAATGAGTTTTTTGAAGAATTCAAAGCCTTGCATGCATCATTTGCGGATATGCTTGATGAAACCGCACGCATAGAAGACGAAGAAAATTGGTATAGACCGAAGCTCGCAGATATTGTTGCTTTCATTAATAGAGTGTATGAATGGATTAAGTCTGTCGAAAACTCTAGCTCCCCTTGCACAATTGAAGTGACTTCGTCTGCCAATGAAGCACATGCACCTGCCCCATTAGTTCCCGACAAAGCCCAGGCAGAGTCGGATTTTGTAGATGCGCAGTCCCATGGGTCCAGCGCTTCATCTGGCAGGTCTCGCGCATCCACTCGATCATTGCGCATCAATGCAGAGGCAGACCGAGAAGCTTTACTGGTCGAAGCGTCAAAACTGCAGCAAAAGCATGCACTTGAGGAGCAGGAATTATTGCTGCGCAAGCAAAGGGAAGCACTTGAGCTTAGCGTAAAATTGGACGCATCAAACGCAAAAATTAACTATTTAAAGGCTGCTGAAAGGAACACACATGGTCCCATTCCTTTTGATTTCGACACAGCTCATACATCAATGGATAGAGGAGCATCACAAACTACACACATAGAAGAGCTAGAAAGTGCAATTTCTTTTCTGGAAACCCCTTCAGTGAAATCCAAAGCAAACACTGTTCATGTTAATGTTCCTCTGCTTAACCCAGATCACAGCATGCCTACATCACCCAATAGGCCCATCAGCAGTGATTGGTTGTACGCCACACAGCTGCAGTACACCACACTGCCTAGTCTCCCCTTTGGAGGTGATTCAAACATATCCTCAGTTCAAATTCAGCCAGCTGTTGGTTTAGCTCAAGATGCTCTGCCTACCCAGTTCACCACTCAGTCATCCACAACTGAAACTCAGCCTCAGCTACAAGCGCCACTGCAGCCTCAGTCTTATCAACTGCCTCAAGCTCATCTGCAGCCAAAACCTCTTCAGCCTCAGCTTCGACCACAGCAGGCCTTTCAGCCTCAACCGCTGCAGCCACAGCCACCGCAGGCTAGGCCCCAGCTACCAGCTCATCTGCAGCCAAAACCTCTGCAGCCTCAGCTTCGACCACAGCAGGCCTTTCAGCCTCAACCGCTGCTGCCACAGCCACCGCAGGATAGGCCCCAGCTACCAGCTCATCTGCAGCCACAGCCACTGCAGCCTCAACTCCAACTACAACAACTGCCACAGCCACCGCAAGCTAGGCCCCAGCTACCAGCTCATCTGCAGCCACAGCCACTGCAGCCTCAACTCCAACTACAACAACTGCCACAGCCACCGCAGGCTAGGCCCCAGCTACCAGCTCATCTGCAGCCACAGCCACTGCAGCCTCAACTCCAACTACAACAACTGCCCCACCCATGGCAGGCCCAGCTTCAGCCCCCACTGTGGCCTCAGTCACAGCCTCAGCTTCAACTGCAGCCGCAGCCTCAGTCCCCAGCATGGCCTCAGCTTCAACTGCAGTCTCAATGGCCACCTCGGCAACCGCCACAGTTTCAGCTTCAGCCTCAGGCTCAAACACCCTCTACAGGTACGCCCAGCTCGCTGCATGACAGCCATATGATCAAAGTGTTGGAAAATCAAAATGAACTGACCAGACTGCTCATGAAACAACAGTTGTCATCTACCTTACCACAAGGCAGCATTCCGGTCTTTGATGGTGAGGTCCTTGAATATAAGTATTTATTCATAGCTTTGAAAATATGATTGAAAGCAAAACTGACAACCAAAGAGATCGTTTACAATTTCTCATAAAGTACACAAAGGGACAAGCTCAGCGGCTAGTTAAAAGTTGTGAATATATGGAACCATATAGAGGATATCAAAAGGCACTAAAACTATTGAAAGAAAACTTTGGCAATGAGTATAAGATCTCTTGCGCCTACTTGGAAAAGGCCCTATCATGGCCTCAGATTAAACCACAGGATACCAAGTCCCTGCAGGAGTACTCCATGTTCCTGAGGAGCTGCTGCAATGCAATGGAGGAGATGTCATATATGGAGGAACTGGACACGATATCCACCATGAAAAGCATTGCTGTGAAGTTGCCCTACAAACTCAGGGAAAAATGGCGCAACAAGGCATTTGAGCTACAGCAACAACGCCAAGGCAGGGTAAAATTGTCGACTTCGTCCTTATGAAAACAAGCTCCAAGCAGGTGACCCATGTTTGAATCTCCAAATCAGTCAGCTTAAGAAAGCGAAAGCTCCTGTTAATACGCCCCCAGTGCTCTGTATACTATTACTATTGGAACAACTGCCACAGGAGCAGAATGCCGACCCATCGTGTTTTGCAGCTCCAAACATGCACTAGACTTATGCCAAAGTCATGAGAAGGCCCATAGAGCAAGCTAGCTTTTTGAAACTAAGGGATCTGCTATGGAATGCTCTGCCCAGGCACATTAGCAAAGGATGCAGTAGACGTTCAAATTACCTGCAACGTGTGCAAGCGAAATCATCCCAGTATCCTCCACATTGCAACCAAGGAAACAGACAGTCCATCTTGTTAGCGTAGCAAAGTCTTGTGCTCATATAGGGGCCGGAGACCATGAGAGCGTTCTCTCCATTGTACCAGTGAATGTCAAGGCAGCAAAGGGCAGCCATGTCATACAAACGTACGCTCTGCTGGATCCTGGGTCTTCTGCCACTTTCTGCTCAGAGGAGCTCATGACGCGTCTCAATCTGAGAGGAAAGAGAACACACATACTTCTGCGCACCATGAATCAGGAAACCTCAGTCTCAGCGCATGTCATATCAGGGTTGGAGATTTCAGCATTGGACAGCGACACATTCTTCCATCTTCCTGACACCTTGACCCAAAAGAACATGCCAGTAACCAATAGCAGCATCCCCAAGCAAAGTGACCTGGCGCGTTGGGCGTACTTAGGTAAGGTCACAATTCCCTTCATTAGTTCAAAGGTGGAACTGTTGATCGGCACGAATGCTCCACACCTACTTGAACCGTGGGAGGTAATAAATAGCCAAAATGGAGGTCCTTACGCAGTTAGATCAGTTTTAGGGTGGATGGTAAATGGGCCATTAAGAAGTGCTGCTGGTGTTGGAGGAAGTGTGACCGTCAATAGGATCTCCGTTGCGAATCTGGAAAAGCTGCTAATCTCGCAGTACAACCAGGGCTTCCAGGAAAATGCAGTGGAGGAAAAGGCTGAAATGTCTGTTGAGGACAAGATATTCCTACACAAGGCGAAGGAGGCAGTACTGGAAAATGGTCACTACAGTCTGAGACTGCCTTTCAGGAAAGCAAATGTGCACATGCCAAGCAATAGGCAAATGGCAGAACAGCGTCTGTACAGCCTAAAAAGGAAAATGTCAAAGAATCAGCAGTTCAAGCAGGAATACACGGCATTTCTCGCTGACATCTTTGAGAACAACTACGCTGAGGAAGTTCCACAAGAGGAACTTGTGCAGCCAGCAGGATCAACCTGGTTCTTGCCACACCACGGGGTTTACCACCCTAAGAAGAAAAAACTCAGAGTAGTGTTCGACTGTCCTGCGTCATTCCAAGGTGTGTCACTCAACACTGAACTGCTGCAGGGTCCAGACCTCACCAACTCTCTCCTTGGAGTCATCATGAGGTTTCGCAAAGAGCCCATTGGAATCATGGCTGACGTCAAATCAATGTTCCACCAGGTCAGAGTGGCAAAGTCTGATGTTGACTACCTGCGATTCCTTTGGTGGCCACAAGGTGACACCAGCCAGACCCCAAAGGAACACCGTATGCTTGTGCACATCTTTGGCGCTGTATCTTCCCCGAGTATTGCAACCTATGCTCTCCAAAAGACTGCCACTGACAATGAAAGCTGTTTTCCCCCTCAGGTAGCAAAGACCATCAGGCACAACTTTTACGTCGACGACTGTGCCAAGTCAGTGTCCAGAGAGTCTGATGCCATTCAGTTGGTAAAAGATCTCACTATATTGTGCAGCAAAGGTGGATTCCAGTTAACACAGTGGGTGAGCAATAGTCGTGCCGTGCTATCATCCATTCCCAAGGAGCACAGAGCCAAAGACCTTAAGTCACTTGATCTTGACAAAGACAGCCTGCCAGTTGAAAGAGCATTGGGACTGCAATGGTGTGTAGATTCAGATAGCTTCAAGTTTAACATCAACCTAAGCCAAAAGCCACATACACGCAGAGGCATTCTGTCTGTTGTCAGCTCTGTTTTTGACCCTCTTGGCTTTCTTGCCCCTCTCGTTCTGCCTGCCAAGCAGTTGCTACAGGAGCTCTGTCAGGCGGGCTTTGGATGGGATGAGCCTGTGCCACAGGCCATATCAAAGCAATGGATGGAATGGACCAACAGCTTGGAGATGATCAAAGGCTTCAGTGTGCAGCGATGTCTGAAGCCAGAGGGCTTCGGAGTAGCCAGGTGTGCCGAACTGCATCATTTTGCAGACGCTAGTGAGAGTGGCTATGGCTCTGTGAGCTACATCAGACAGGTGAACCAGAAAGATGTAGTGCATGTCACCTTTGTACTTGGCAAGACTAGAGTGCTCCCTTTGAAAAACATCTCAGTGCCAAGACTGGAGCTGGCGGCCTCTACTCTGTCAGTCAAAGTGGACAGAATGCTGAGGAAAGAATTGCACCTTGACTTAGAGCCCTCGGTTTTCTGGACAGATAGCCAAACGGTGCTTAAATACATCGCCAATGATCAAGCCAGGTTTAAAACCTATGTGGCAAACAGGGTTTCATTCATTCGAGACAACACAGAGCTGTCACAGTGGAGGTATGTAAGCAGCAAAGACAACCCTGCCGACGACTCATCCAGAGGGTTGAATGCCAAAAGGTTCATGGAGCAGAGGAGATGGATTCATGCTCCAGAATTTCTATGGAAACCAGAGGAAAATTGGCCAGTAGTGCAGGCACTGGGCCCCATGCTTCAAGATGATCCAGAGGTTAAGAGAACCGCTACTATGTTCACAACCATGGTGAAATCTAGAACCCCTACTGATCAGCTTATTTTGCAATTCTCAAACTGGATCAGCCTTTTAAAGGCTGTAGCTTGGTATCTCAAGCTGAAGAGAAATTTGATGAGGAAAATTAAAAAGGGAAAAGAGTTTGCCCCACTCACCCGCTCCGACAGGTCACAGTCAAGCCAAAAGGTGGTAGACTTAAAGCCCCATGTTGAACAGTACCTAACTGTGACAGATCTAGCATATGCAGAAAGAGCAGTTGTCATTTACAGTCAGAGACAAGTTTTCTCTCTTGAATTCTCAACATTGCAGATGACACCTCCCAGAGTATCCAACAGCAGTAGGCTTTGCAGACTCGATCCTGTGCTGGATGATGGCCTCCTGAGGGTAGGTGGCAGACTACACAGATCGGCAATGCCAGATGATACTAAACACCCCTGCATATTACCCACAGATTCACACATCTCAGTGCTGTTGTTGCAACATATTCATGAACGCAGTGGACACAGTGGTAGAAACCACATGCTCTCGGAACTTCACAAGAAGTACTGGATTAAAAAGGGCAACTCCGTAGCTAGGAAGGTGCTCACCAAATGCGTCACCTGTCGTCGTGTGAGAGGCAAAGTAGGTCAGCAAAAAATGGCAGACCTGCCACTGGAAAGAGTCCTACCTGACCTTCCACCCTTTACCAATGTAGGACTGGACTACTTTGGTCCAATTGAGGTGAGACGAGGGAGGAGCACCATCAAAAGGTATGGAGTCATCTTCACTTGCATGTCTAGTAGAGCAGTACATTTGGAAATGGCTTATACTTTGGATACGGATTCATGCATTCATGCCTTGAGAAGATTTGTGTGCAGGAGAGGCCAAGTCAAGCACATCAGGTCTGACAATGGGACGAACTTGGTGGGTGCGCATGCAGAGCTGAAGAGGGCCCTGATGTCTCTCAATCAGAAGAAGATTCAAGACGCCCTTGAATGGCCTTCAAACCCTGTTCTGTGAGGTGGAGGCAATTCTGAACAGCCGCCCCCTCACCACTGTGTCCTCAGACCCCCATGACCTGGAACCGCTGACCCCCAATCATCTCCTTTTGATGAAGATCATGCCAACGCTGCCCCCTGGAGTCTTTCAGAAGTCCGACATCTACGCCAAGCGGCGCTGGAAACAGGTCCAGTACTTGGCTGATCTCTTCTGGCTCCGATGGACGAAAGAATATCTTCTCCTGCTTCAAGAGAGGCAGAAATGGACAGGCATGAAGAAGAACTTCAACATCGGAGACCTCGTTCTGGTGGTCGATCCAACTGCTCCACGAGGGTCTTGGCCATTAGGAAGAGTCCTGGAGACGACAACAGATTCAAGAGGCTTGGTCAGGTCTGTGAAGTTGAAGACTAAGACTTCAGTCCTTGAGAGGCCCATCACCAAATTGTGCCGGATCCTTGAGGCTGACGATGAATCATGATGACGACTCCAATGATGTCCCTGATAACACTATATAGGGAAGTAGTGTTTTAATCATTGTATGTAATTTGCATACTTAACTTTTCATACTTGCCTTTGATTAATTTGCATATTCAACTTTTCATACTTGCCTTTGATTGATTTGCATACTTACCTTATTGGAACTGTCCCATTTTGGCTCATTTTTGCTTGACATGGAGAATGGATACTTTATTACTTGGCTCCTTTTTGAATATTGTAAAATAATTGATTCCTGGAGAACAATTAGGGGCCGGTGTGTAGGAGCCACATTTAATTTTTTGTTTTTTGTGCATTTTGTGAGGGTGCACCCTGTTGTGAATTAATTTCTTCTAAAGTGTAGAAACTCAGAAGAGCGAAGACCAGGAGACTCGAGTGTATCTTTTAAAGCAGGATTCTTTATTTGCTGTAGTCTGCTTCGTCCAAGCGTCGTACCCAAGTCTAATCTAAAGTAAAATGCAGACTGTTCATATACCTTACAAGGGGGAGGAGTTCATTCTATCAAGTGAAAACAGGTTAGGCAGGTTATCTGGCTTGACCCAATCAGCATAACACTATATTGCATTGCTAATCCAATTAGCATAACTATTCAACGTCTGGGCCAGGGGCTCCGAAGGCCAGTTGCAGAACAAAAGGTGAGAGTTTCAGTGATCTGACTCATTTAACTCACAATAGAGAGAAATAGGATTGGCCACATTCTCTTGTTTCACCGCTGATATCATTTACATTCCACCCTTAAATGCTACATTCAATGTTCAGAATATTTCTCAGTTTATATACTATTGTATTGGAACCTAAATTAAACATTTTAATAAATTTGTAATCCTTCAATCCCCTCTTTGGGAGTTCTAAATAACTCCCACATAATATACAAATTTAAACACTTAAAAGTTCATTCTTGTAACTTGTGTAAGTTACAGGCACATATCTTGCTCTGTGTTGATGTTTCTGCAATTGCATGTTGACAGAAACAACACATGCAATTAGAGTCCGTGAGTCTTTTCTGGTTGGAACTGTGATTTTTCTCGTGATCAATCAAGTTTCTGAACCATGAAGAATTATCTTCAGTCATCTTGGTGTAATTATGCTGAAAGATCAAGAATGTCTGGTTGGACTATCATATTTGTGCACAAGTGAGTCCTGGAAGGCAGTCATCTTCGGATGTGACATGCAAACGTTCTTTCCAGCAAACAAGGCGTTTTTTACATATTCATCAGCTCTAAGAATATGTTGTTTCTGGAGTCTGGACTTGTGCGATCTTCATGATGTGTAGTAGTAGGACAATCTTGATCATGTCGATGGATGACTGAAGGTTTCGTCGTCTCTGCGTTGTGTATATTTTTTTTCTTTTCTTTATCCTTTTGTGATAGTTGGCTCGGGCAGTAGGTCTAGTTGATTCTTGAGGTTATGTCTTCATACGCAGACGAGGAGGTCGGTGCATATGGGTCTCAGGTCAGCAAGTAGTATCTGTACAGAGGAAGAGAGAAAACAAAAGACAGGAGCAGTAATTTGTTCAAACACTAGTGTTGTAAACTTTTCAGAGTCTGCTGTTGTTGTTCTGGTATTGTTGTTCCATCTTTCCCTATTCTCTTAATTATTTTGACACCTAAATAGAACCAGTGAGGTGAGGAATGGACTAATGGATGGGGGAAATGCCTATCAGGGAGTCTTCATCCGAAGGGTTGGCCCCCGATGCCTGTTGCAATCGGTTCTTCCTTCAGCCCCTCACTGTTCCTGTGTCCTGTCATTTCCCTGTGGGAGGGGGAGCAACTTTTACAGTGTGACACAATCTGTCCAGGATTATCCTGACACAATACTGCAACTGCTGTAATTAATATCACTTGATGTGCCACTTAGGCTCTAATGGCTTGCAACATTCTAGAGATTTCTTGGACTACCTGTCCTGTGACGTGTGTAATCTTCATCTGAGTTATTTCTCCATCCTCTAACAACTTCAGTCATAGCAGACATCATACATGAGGATGAAACAATGTTTGGCATTATTGTGGACACTGCATGAGGGCATTTTACGTTTACAGTCTGACCTAACACTATTAATGATGAAGGGCCTGTGCTGTAAAATAACATTTAAGGCTGTGAGTTTATTTTAATTAGTGTCCCCCAAAGGAAAAACTGAGACAGTCACTTTCCTTTTGTTCTATTAAACAAAAAAACAGAAGTCTTTTATCTCTGTTGTAAGTTAGTGGGGAAAATAAGCACTCACAGCCCAGAATGGTTAACAACTAAAACAGCTTCCCAACTGGGTTACTGACGATGGGAGAGGCTGCTTCAGAGTAGCAAGCAGATTGAGCAGAAGCTGAGTAATATTGTTCACTTCTCTAACATTCTTTTTGTTTTTTCTACATTCTTTTCCAAAATGTCCATGTTTACCACAATAATAACAACTGATGCCCTCTCTCTTGGGACATTTGCGTTTCTGCTGCTTCTCTGGGTTGACCTTTAAGGAAGCTGCTGCAATTTTTTACTCTCTCCTTGACATCAGAGTCTCTTTCCCAAGTAGCTAAACTTTCCAAATTGTCTTGCAAATTTCTAGTAGCCCATGTGATGTTTAAGAAAGGCAACGCCTTTCTGTGTTCTGGCAAAAGACAATGAGACCAGGTGCGAACCAAAGGGCCATTATCATTTAACACCTTCTCTGGAGTGTCTGCAATTCCACTGTAAGCTGCAGCTGTCTGACAAAATCTTTCTGTGTACTCACTAACAGTTTCATCATTCTTCTGTACACAATTAGTGATCTTTGACCAGTCTACTTTCGGTCCAACAATGCTTGTTAACACTCTCAGAACTCCCTCTCTCAAGTCATCTTTTCTGGCATTTTGAAACTCAGAATTGTTTACAGCATTTTCAAAATCATTGAATTCTGACTCAGTCAAGATCTGTGATATTAGCTGGGTGACTTCAGCTAGAGACATATCGTACAGCCGCATCTTTCTGGACAATTCTCTCCTAAATTCAGAAAAATTTCTTTGCACTGATGGCAAATTTTCAGCGATTCTCTCGATTTCTTTAGGACCTAAAGATAATTTGACTGTTTGTAACTGCAGTGTGGGGGTTGCAGATTGAACAGAGTCAATCCCTTTTGCCCTAGTCTGAGCCTTTTGTCTTGCTCCACACACTTCAAAAGCATTTACATCTTTATCTATAAAACCAGAATATCTAGTGTTTTCTAGTCTACAGACAGACTGTAAATCAGGATAGCTTTCATCTGACTGTTGGTCTTCAGAGTCACATTTGGTTGAGGCCGGGTTATGGCTCACCTTTGTCTTGAAACAGGACACTTGAGTCTGCAATTGTTTGTTCTGTTCATTTAACTTATCAATACACCTAGCTTGTTCTTGTGCAATGGATAAGCTATATTCTCTATGGCAACAGATTATGCCTTTCATGTTTTTCTTTCTGATACATGCACCTAACACCTTCTTGCATTCTTCAATAGACCAAACTTTTTCTGGGTCAATATCAAATTTATTGGTCAAATCCAATCTAACTGACTCAGTCACAATGGAATTCATGTGCTCTCCTAACAATGACTTGAACTCACTGTCTGTCCATAAAGGAGTAGCTAGTCCCTTTTTCTCAGTTGATGGAACTAGCCTAGCATTCCTTCTAACCATTTTGTGATGTTCTTTGTTATCACACAATCAAACACTAAAACTTCTCTGATCAAAAGAGGGTACACTTGTTAACACAGATCAATTCTTGTTAACCTTCCAAATTAACCAACATTTCACACTTAACTTCGGCTAAGTCTTCCCTGTTTGCACAGAGGGTATTTAAATCAGTAGCATAAGATGCTAATTCTCCCTGTCTGAAACAGAGGATATTCTTTTCTTCCCTGCCTGCAAGAACAGAGGATATATCTTTTAACATGTAATGTTAAGACTTCCCTGCCTGAACAGAGGATACATTTTCATCTCTAAAAGCAAACTTTTAAAGGATAACTTAAGTTAACCAAACACTACAGCTGTCTGATAACTCTTTCTCTGGCTGCGCAGAGGCACAAAATTTGTACTGGTCGTTCAGCGGTTCTTTGAATAGAGTGAAACTCACCGAATCTTTGTTTGTATGAAAAAGATTCCGTCTGGAACTTCAGTCAGAAAGGTGAATTCTTGTTGAGATTCAGTTCTGGAACTCAGTCAGAAGTTCCTTCTTTGTTGAAATTCTTTGTTGAGCTTGAAGTTTCAAGATTCAGTCTGGAATTCAGTGAGAAGTTCCTTTGTTGAGATTCTTTGTTGAGCTTGAAGTTCTGGAACTCAGTCTGGAATTCAGTGAGAAGTTCCTTTGTTGAGATTCTTTGTTGAGCTTGAAGTTCTGGAACTCAGTCTTTGTTTCAAATCTGGATTCAGGTAGAGTTAATTCTATCCGGGTCACGGCACCATCTGTTGGGAATTAATTTCTTCTAAAGTTTAGGAACTCAGAAGAGCGAAGACCAGGAGACTCGAGTGTATCTTTTAAAGCAGGATTCTTTATTTGCTGTAGTCTGCTTCGTCCAAAATCGTACCCAAGTCTAATCTAAAGTAAAATGCAGACTGTTCATATACCTTACAAGGGGGAGGAGTTCATTCTATCAAGTGAAAACAGGTTAGGCAGGTTATCTGGCTTGACCCAATCAGCATAACACTATATTGCATTGCTAATCCAATTAGCATAACTATTCAACGTCTGGGCCAGGGGCTCCGAAGGCCAGTTGCAGAACAAAAGGTGAGAGTTTCAGTGATCTGACTCATTTAACTCACAATAGAGAGAAATAGGATTGGCCACATTCTCTTGTTTCACCGCTGATATCATTTACATTCCACCCTTAAATGCTACATTCAATGTTCAGAATATTTCTCAGTTTATATACTATTGTATTGGAACCTAAATTAAACATTTTAATAAATTTGTAATCCTTCAACCCCCTTTAGGTGGTAACTGGTGTCACCCAATCTGGATAAAAGAGATGTCACCTGCGCATGATAGGAGGAGAGCAGGCCGCAGAGATACCGTTCTTGACCTCGCCCGCTCAAACACCTGCCTGACACGCTGCTCTCGTGCTGACATTGTCTTGCAATTTAACTCTTATCATTTTTGCATCTCATTGCATCTTTTTGTTTGTATTTTATTTTTTTTGTAATAAAAAACCGGCATATTCTCGGACAAAACCATCTCGTTGGATTATTGGGTGCGAGTCAAAACACTGTGAATTACCTGCCTTCTCAACTCTGGGAAAAAATGTATAAAGCTACAGGAAAAGCCAGAATCCATTTTTTATTATGGCCAGTACAACCGTTACTCATCCCGATCCCACTACTATCATATTGTATATAATAAACATTTCCAGACACGTTCAGTACAGTAATGCTGCTTCCTACTGTCTTACTGTTACACTGACATTGTTCAGTCTAGATCACCGTTTTCGTTATCATATTATACATTCACCTGTGTTGACATTGCTGATTATGAAAGATACACGAATAGTTAGTGAAATGCCTTTTGCTAGATAACATCACATGTCGGCTAAATGCAGTCAATGTGTTATCATACGAGCATGGAGCATTAGTTCAACGTCAAGCTGATAAAAGTAGCCTATTATTGTAACGTTGCAGTGGGCGTTTACATGAGTTTCCAGCATGTCAGTGTTGCCAGGTCCGTATGCCTGCACTGTTTCCGCGGGTTGTTTGTGTAGTGCACGGGTTGACGCGATTGTTTTACCCACTGGAACATGATTGTTATCGGGGAAACACCCGGGAACGCTATTTGACTATTTTTGGCCGTGAAAGGCTATATGCACGCATAAGTTCCGCATTTGACGCAAGGATGCTCTTCCGTTTCCGGTTAGGGAGATTAAAGCGGAGGAAAACTGAGGAAAACGGGATTATGGCAGAGTCTTCAAAATGTACTGTCCTCCCGTCTTTGAAACGAAACTTTCATATGTTTAGATGTAATTTTATATATAGTTATGTTTATTTCATATAATTTTAAAAAGAAGCATAAACACAACGAGGGGTGTCTGTTTTGTCTGTTTTTGTGACTAACGTTTCTTTAGTATAACCATGGAGTATAAAATTCAATATAAATTCTTGGTATTGCATTGGAGTCTACGATCGGCGGAAGTTATCGAGCATCCTTAACCCTTCACCGGAAATACCGCCGTGCATAGAGCCCATTGGGTTAGTTTTGATGAGCAATTGGGCTGGTTTTGTTGTGCAGACCTGGCAACCCTGTGTGTGACGCTTTCGCTGTTGCGTTGAAAGTCTCCGTGTGGCCGGTAGTGAATGCTCGCTCTTGAGATCGCACACACACACGCACACGAGCACGAGCGCTCTTGTTGCAATCTGAAACATCACCACTAGAGGCCGCTAATTGTTACACAGAGCACCTTTAAGGTATATTAACTAAAGCCTGGTTCACACGGGACGATTTTAAAATTGTCGGCCGATTTTCCAAACCTGAGAGACCCCACACACGGCGATAAAAAATCACGGGTCTAACAGTTTTGGTCGTGCCGTGTGTGGTGCGCAGCCACACGGCAAAATCAACACATCACACACAAACCGATTTGACTCCCGAGCATTCCCAGGTCAGACGGAAAATCTCGCGAAATCCCTCGAGATCAAACGTGACTTCAGAGTAAACTATTATGGCGGACAAAGAGGATCCAGTGGCGATAGTTTAAACTATTAGAGAAAACATCCACCGGACTCTCTGGTGCGCCATGCCGCCGGCTGTTTTGATTTTGTTTGTTTGTCTTCCTCTGCGCCTCGTCACCTCGCTTTCTGATTGGCTACACGCCACAGTCCACAGGCTGCGTGCTCGTTTGTCCTCGGGGGACACCACACACGAGGAGAAATCGGGCCAAAACAATCCAACATGTTGGATATCCCCGATTTGAGATCGGAGCGGTCCAGACGTCCTTCCGAGCAGACGAGAGCAGTCTTAACACACCACACACGGCAGGAATATCTGATCAGATTATTTTACGATAATCAGAGCATCCTTAAGATGTCGGAAGGGGAAAATCGGGGCTAAAATCGGCCTAATTATCCTGCCGTGTGAACCAGGCTTAAAGGTATACCATCTCTAGGTGTGTTCCCCGAACTATACCTTAGTTTGCTTAAGCTAAACCTTCTTACGCCCGACCGTCGTTGACATCGATGACTCGAGGATCAGTTATTCACTCGTGCAGGGGCCGATCACTGCGTTATGTGAGAAAGCGGTGTTCTTTATAAATAAGCACTTCAGAAATAGTTGAAATTGCATTTATTAGGACTCATATGAGATAATATACAAAATAATCCAAACTGTAATAGCTTAGCCTACATATTTTCAAAATTATAAATGCAACACTTTTGTTTTTGCCACCAAGATCTAAAACTTTTTCTATGTGCACAAAAGGCCTATTTCTCTCAAATATTGTTCACAAATCTGTCTAAATCTGTGTTAGTGAGCCGAGATAATCCATCCACCTCACAGGTGTGGCATATCAAGATGCTGATTACACAGCATGATTATTGCACAGGTGTGCCTTAGGCTGGCCACAATAAAAGGCCACTGTAAAAATGTGCAGTTTTACTGTATCGGGGCGGTACAAAAACCAGTCAGTATCTGGTGTGGCGATCACGTCACGGATCAGACAAATTTCCACGTACATCTTAAAAAGCGGATTTTTTGGAAAGTTTTGCGGTAAAACGTAGTGCCATCTAGTGATTTAGAGGAAAATAAAATCAAAGGTGCCTTTAGCCCTTTTATACCCTACTTTCAAAACATGTTTAGTGAGGATGGAGGAAACATCAGGGGTGTGGATAAGACTGACATGACACCTTCATAACCATGATATGACATAGCAGATTAATTATCAGACTTAAGAAACCACTTAGCTTTATTGGTTAACATTAGATTAAACTGTCCTGTGGCTGGTTTTGACGTTGGCTGTCATGAAGTCATTATAACTGTCATTAATATTTTTCGTAATATAATAACTACAGTGGTACACATTTAATTTGTCATTAAAAAGTTATAATGGCTTCATGAAGGCCAATGTCAAAATGTCTGGTTTGTGATATATTTCTCTTTGAGATAAATACAGCCACCCCTGCACTCAAGAGAGAGCTCTTACATGAATACTGAATATATATATATATATATATAAGTGATTCGTAAAAATTAAACACCCTTGACAGCATTCACATTCTTTAAGTTACACAGCCAAAAACAAAATAAAACAATGCAATTCATGATGAATCAGTATTCTGTCTAGTAGGAAGCTGAAATTTATGGCAAGCGATAAAAAAAAAAAACATTACACAGTAAATATATATATATATATATATTAGTGCTGGGCCGTTATCGGCGTTAACGTGCTGCGTTAACGTGAGACTCTTATCGCGCGATAAAAAAAATATCGCCGTTAATCTAAGTTGGGTTGGGATCATAAATAGCATTTTCGAATATCGTTATTTTCGCGCAATTCTAGTGTGTAGTATGACATACATACTTGACGCCGCGCCTACTGTCACAGATCGCGCAGCAGGGTATTTTCCTGTCAGGGACACAAGGTGTAATTTTACTTTATGTTGGGCGACGTTCCTCTCGTTACTTTATGTTAATGCAATACGTTGTTAAATGAGTTCATTCCAAGTGCGCTGTATCCTTTGTATGGGCATGAGCGATGCTCATTTACAAATGATTCACTCTTTTGAGTCGTTTCTGTTCAAAGACTTCAGCTGCGTCCCAATGTGCATACTATCCATCCTAAATAGTATGTGACATTAGTAATTTTCAATACTATTTAGGGTATTATAGTATGCACATTGGGACGCAGCTTTCATCAAACAAGTTGTCAGATCTGTTAAATCGGTTCGCGAATCAGTTGATCTGTTCAGTTGCTCACGCACTGAATCGTCTGAACTCAGATGCGCTTTCAATTCACACTCGAGGAGTCGTAAGTAACAGGAAGATTTAAGAACATCAAGAGCGTTGGATGAAGTGGCCGTGGATCTACAGTTTAGTCTAGTGAAAGCAAATCTGCAAATGCATCATATCTTTGCCAGCGATGAAGATCTTTATTAGTTGAACATCTTCGTAAACTGTCCGTGAATGAATGATTCCACAGGACGATACATTCGAGTTCATTTCATTCAGGTAATACATTTTACAACCAAACAGATTATTACGCCACGATAGCACTACTAAAAAGTATGACATTATCCGGTTTTTGGACATAACAGTTACATTAATTTATAGGCTACAAAAAAAACGCTTCAGAGCGTCGGCGCACTGGTTAACAGGTTTAAATAAGCTACCATTGTCCACAGTTTATGAAATGAACACCCGCCATCCCGCGGTAATGTGTGTGTATTACGCAGTGGCATAATCACACGAATAGTTTACATTGATTGAAACTAATTTGTTTAAAAAGGAGGCTATTGCAGTAACAAGGCAGGTTTACATAAAATCATTATGACATATGATGACATTATTTTTTGATCTAACGAGCATTGGCGATGCAAAAACGGACTGTCGTGCGCATTGTTTTTTTTTTCTTCCAATTACTATGTTAAACCCCGAAGAGAACATGTTACTTGTTCAATTAATAAACAGTTTGTTTGATGACAAATCGCTAAAGATGAAATTGGCCTCCCTTTCTGTCATTGCGTTTTTTTTTTTTTTTTTTTTTTTTTTTTAAACGATATTCGACTTTTGCTCCTCGATTGTCAAATGGCATTTTTGGCAGAAATGCACATCCCTATGCGAGGTGAACTATTCTCAAAGACTTACTTTTAGTCATTATTTGTGTAGCACACATATTATAAATGCCTTCGGGAGAATTCAAATGAGCCATTTTAATCTAGATTAATCTAGATTAATTTTAAAATTAATCTAGATTAATCTAGATTAAAAAAATTAATCTATGCCCACCTCTAATATATATATATATATATATATATATATATATATATATATATATATATATATATATATATATATATATATATATAATGCATATGATATAATAAGCCATTTATTTATTTGTTTGTTTGTTTGTTTGTTTGTTTATTTTTCCTTCTTGTTTCATGGTATTTGGTTGAGGTATCCACACTGTTGAGGATTTAGTCACTGGGTTGTTTTTGGGTTATTTTGGACTTTTTAACATTGATTTAGTCTGCTTTTGCCTCTTTTGATTGGATCCATTCCTAGCTGGTGAATCCTGTGAGTTTCCCAGACTCACTTCTGCTGTTCGTATCCTCCGATGTTCAGACACGTTCTCCTCTGGAATGAGTTCAGCTCCTCCTGAGAGACACACAAGAGAAGACAGACACAGAAAGATGAACTCACTAACAATAAACTACAATCTTTTAATTAATCATTAATGCAAATCAGTTCAGAACACAAACACAGGCCGAAATGTAACACACAACTACACAAATGTGCCACAACTACACAAGTTTACACACAGTTTAGTGTTCTCGGGTCTACACACATCATCCTGTATCTGTTACTGGGGAGGATACAATAGTTCCAGTTCCAGTCAAACGTTTGGGATCGGTACCATTTTTTTTTTTTTTAATAATAATACTATTATTCAGCAAGTAGGCCTACACATAGAATTGATCAAAAGTGACAGTAGAGACATTTATAATATTGAATACAATTGAATCTTCTGAATCTTATATTCATTAAATCTGAAGCAGCACAATGTGGAAACGCTGATTAAACCAATGAGATTCATCCATTCAGACCATTTCTTTCTTTCCAGTTTAATCAAGAAATAACATGTGAAGTCATGAAACATATTTCATCGCAGACCATTTGATGTTATTATGAAAGTATGATATCATTCGTTTAGCAGCATTATGCCAACGTCAAACTCAAAATCAGCTGCGCTCAAACACTACACGTGTGTGTGTGTGTGTGTGTGTGTGTGTGTGTGTGTGTGTGTGTGTGTGTGTGTGTGTGTGTGTGTGTGTGTGTGGTGTGTTGAGAGTAAGTGTAAATAGAGTATATGTAGATGATTTTCAGGGTTTAGAACAGGTTCACATGCAGTTTGTCTTATAATGAGCTTTATATTACGATTAATGTGTGTGTGTGTGTGTGTGTGTGTGTGTGTGTGTGTGTGTGTGTGTGTGTGTGTTGTGTGTGTGTGCGTGCGTGTATGTGCGTGTGTGTCAGAACAGCTCGATTTTGGAGGCGGGGCTCATTTGCATATTCATAGAACACATGCATACTAAATCAGGCAAGGTTGTTGAGTTACATTCAAGATATTTTAAGGCATGAAGAAATTTTATTCAAGGAAAAAAACGGTTAAATATGTAATTTTGGTGATGAAAGATGAGTTTTAAGTGATAAATCATTGACTACAGTGGGTCTGAACTGTTCACTGATTCCTGCCTTTATAGTAATTGCATAAAATAAAATAAGTTTGAGCTTCTGTTCACCATATTTGATGTGCTCTATGTATGTGTGTTGATCAATGTTTATATGTGAATAAAATTCTAAATGAAATCTGTTCATCATATAAAGCGATCGTTTCTCTTCAGAAGAAGATCCATTCGGATTACAGTTACAACGTTTTTATTAATGTTTTGTATCTTGAATAATTTGGTTGCATGCATGTCAGTGAAGGGACAAAAATCATAAGAATGGGGTATTCAGAGACTGCGAGAATCAACTTCTCTCCCATGATCTAGGAGTATATCTTTACAGCGAGTGCCACTGAAAACCACAGTACGTCTCCTGAGGACGCAGCGTCTCGTTCACTTCTCAGGGAACCGGGTACACATGAACTTTTGTTGGTATGAATAATGAATTTTAATGATTAAGCAAAACTAGATACATAATTTTGAGGGTGGAAATGATGTTACCATATTAAGTTATGTTTTTATTTAAAAAAAATCAAATAGAGAGTGGAAAATAGGTATGAAATATGGAGTAAATGAACATTTTGTGAGATGAGACAACAGTTCTGAGAGCATGATTATGTCAGAGAAACACTGGATTGTAAGCTTTCTGTAATCGTCTCTGAGAGAGCTGAAATTTAATTGTTGAAAGTCAAGCCTGTTGTTCTGTCTCTGTTAATAGCCCCGACATCGGAGACCAGTGAATATTATGTGAGATCGGCTGATGTTTATGAGTCGCAGATGTTTCCTGTGGAGATCGAGCAAATCAGAGTTTCTGGGAGATCGCCTATGTTTCTGTGGAGATCCCTGATGTTTCTGTGGAGATCGACCTGATGTTTCTGTGGAGATCGGCCTGATGTTTCTGTGGAGATCGGCCTGATGTTTCTGTGGAGATCGGCCTGATGTTTCTGTGGAGATCGCCTGATGTTTCTGTGGAGATCGGCCTGATGTTTCTGTGGAGATCGGCCTGATGTTTCTGTGGAGATCGGCCTGATGTTTCTGTGGAGATCGGCCTGATGTTTCTGTGGAGATCGGCCTGATGTTTCTGTGGAGATCTGCCTGATGTTTCTGTGGAGATCGGCCTGATGTTTCTGTGGAGATCGGCTGATGTTTCTGTGGAGATCGGCCTGATGTTTCTGTGGAGATCGGCCTGATGTTTCTGTGGAGATCGGCCTGATGTTTCTGTGGAGATCTGCCTGATGTTTCTGTGGAGATCGGCCTGATGTTTCGTGGAGATCGGCCTGATGTTTCTGTGGAGATCGGCCTGATGTTTCTGTGGAGATCGGCCTGATGTTTCTGTGGAGATCGGCCTGATGTTTCTGTGGAGATCGGCCTGATGTTTCTGTGGAGATCTGCCTGATGTTTCTGTGGAGATCTGGCCTGATGTTTCTGTGGAGATCGGCCTGATGTTTTCTGTGGAGATCTGCCTGATGTTTCTGTGGAGATCGGCCTGATGTTTCTGTGGAGATCGGCCTGATGTTTCTGTGGAGATCTGGCCTGATGTTTCTGTGGAGATCTGCCTGATGTTTCTGTGGAGATCGGCCTGATGTTTCTGTGGAGATCGGCCTGATGTTTCTGTGGAGATCGGCCTGATGTTTCTGTGAGATCGGCCTGATGTTTCTGTAGAGATCGGCCTGATGTTTCTGTGGAGATCGGCCTGATGTTTCTGTGGAGATCGGCCTGATGTTTCTGTAGAGATCTGCCTGATGTTTCTGTAGAGATCTGCCTGATGTTTCTGTGGAGATCGGCCTGATGTTTCTGTGGAGATCGGCCTGATGTTTCTGTGGAGATCGGCCTGATGTTTCTGACAGCACTGAAGGTGAAGGTTATAGTGGTCGAGACTGGAGGAAAAGCTTACACAGACTATATAGCAAACTATAATATATTCAAATAACCCAAGCGGAACTTCAACTGAACTTGGCAGCCAGAGATAAGCATGTTCTTCACTGCATGCAAAAGAACCGCATTGACATGTTGATGTCCTCATAGCTTAAATGAACTGTTTCCACTATAATTGTGCAATGAAATATTCTAAGATTACAAAGATGTTCAAAGAGGACTGATTTTTTGCAAGTAGTCGTTTAGTAGACACTCTTATACTGGCATGCTATTCATTTCCTTTCGATTGTCCTGCACTTTTCTCTCCCGTTACCCAGCTCCTGGTTTTAATAGATTTTTATATCCACTCACATCAAAAATCCATAAAAGGTGCAATAAAGCTGTTGTTATTAACCCCTGAAGTGATGACATTCCCTCCGAAACTTCATGGATTCTAGCACTGGTCCTGGCACCCACTGGAGGAGTTGTGTTGCTTTACTGGTAGATATATTGTACTTAAACTTGTTGTTCTTTAGTTTTTGGGTCTCTCTTGGTTTAAAAACTTGGTTTCACTAAATCTCTCAGCCTGAGCTCACTGATACACAAACATGTCTCATATCTGTGAACCACCATTCATTACAAAACCTTCTTCAGCCAATCTAGAACCCTGCGCAGGTGTAATGAATAAAGCATGCTACTCATGCAGCTCCACACACACCGCCTGTGGTGTTCAGTCCTCCAGAAAACATCGGCTATCTGCCTCGTGTGTTTGAGGAGGGCTGGAGATAAACTCTGCAGGACTGTGGCCCTCCAGGAGCGAGATTGCACACCACCAAGGATTTCTTCCACAGCTAACTAACTAACCAACTGTCATTAGCTACGAGGTTAGCATCTTAATGCTTACGTCACGTAGTTGATCTAATATGCAGCACATCTTCTGCGGTCTTTACTGTTTCTGGCAAGTCCAGTGCTGTGTTGATGAAGAATGTGTGAGTGGAGTGAAATAAAAGCCCACATATCTCCATTGACAGCTTAAATGATTAGTTCACTTCAGAAGATGTTCATGTCTTTCTTTCTTCAGCCTAAAAGAAATGAAGGTTTTTGAGGAAAACACTCCAGGATTTTCTCCATGTAGTGACTTCAATGGAGTCCAACGGGTCGAAGGTTTAAATGTGAGTTTCAGTGCAGCTTCAAAGTCTCGACACGATCCAGCCGAGGAATAAGAGTCTTATCTAGACAAACCAGCGGACATTTTCAAAAAAAAATGAAACATTTAGTCAAATTTTAACCACAAATGCTCATCTTGCACTAGCTGCGATCCGCCACACATTACTTAATCACGTTTAAAGGTCAAGCATGACGAAGGCGGAAGAACCGACCTAGTGTTTACAAAGCGAACATGCAACAAAAGTCAAACAAAAAGCCATTTACAAAAAATAAATAAATAAAAGGTAAAACAACGATGTTGGATGATTTTGAGGTCGAAGGAGAAAATGAGATGGAGTTTTTCACCCTACATTTTTGAACTGGAACATGAGTGACCTTTCAATGTGATTACGCAATGTGTGTCGCATCACAGCTACTGCAAGATGAGCATTTATGGTTAAAAGTATATAAATGTTTTTAGAAAATAATGGATGGTTTGTCTAGATCAGACTCTTATTCCTCGGCTGGATCGTGTCGAGACTCTGAAGCTGCACTGAAACTCACATTTGGACCTTCAACCAGTTGGACTCCATTGAAGTCACTATATGGAGAAAATCCTGGAGTATTTTCCTCAAAAACCTTCATTTATTTTTGATTGAAGAAAGACAGACATGAACATCTTCTGAAGTGAACTAATCCTTTACGCAGCATGAAGCATTCAATGGAGATACTGTATGTAGGCTTTTATTTCGACATGGACGTTCTCTCCACTCCTGTAATGTTTAATTCAAAAATCTTGATTTATTTTCGACTGAATATCATGAATATCTTGGATGACGTGGGGGAGAATAAATCATCAGGAAATGTTAATTCTGAAGTGAACTACTCCTTTAAATAGTCATATAAAAGATGCAAAAACAGTCTTGTTTACTCACTTATAGGGTCTGGATGATTTCTTTCAGGTCAGTTTGTAAGAACTACTGTAGTAAGTGAACACCCGAAAACCATCTCAGATGTCTGCAGCTCATTCAGCATGGCTCATGTACTGTATAATGTGCTTTGTGGAAAAAAGTGTTCTGGGATTCCCTTATTTTCACTTTCTCAAAAGTACAATTATATACAGTAAGGCTGTTTCATACAGCTAATGTACGCATCCACACTGGGATGTAGTTTGTGCACAGAGAAATCTTCCTCCGGCTGTCACCGTGAATTGTCATGTGACTTTTGACGAGATACACCCAACGTGTCAACTAATTGCAGAACTAGTCAACTAGTCATTACAGCCCCTGCAATGAATACAGCTGCAAGACACTCGATTACTCCTGTCTACCGTCTCTGAACTGGATAACACTGGAACTGCATACGGGGTACCTCAGGGCTCAGTACTCGGCCCCCTATTCTTATACTCATCTAACGAAGACGGAGCTAGTCAGCAATTCAATACATCATCACTTTCAAGCTATCTCCTAACATTGTGTTTCTGTACTTCTCAAATTGTTTGCATTGTAGCCAAAGCCATCACTAAAATTCACAGGCCTGTGTACATCGCTACACAATTAACATTGGACGAGGCACTCGATTTAGCTGTTTGCTCAGCTGGTTCTGTACAATTGCTCACCTCAAGAACATAAATATAACCCTTGTCTTTCAATTAGCTCTCCTACCACCTTCCAATGTTATCAAAGCTTACAATAGTGGCCATACCCCAGAATACACACTGCACTTTCCACCTTCTTCATCTGTGAAATTTCGCTACTGTGATCGTGCCTTAAGAATTATCTGAATAGTGGAGGTGCAGTGACAACAAACGTGAGGGAACATGTCCCACGGTTACAACTGTTAGCAAGGATCAGACAGACAGATGAAGAAGGCACGAAGATGAGGATAAAGTTCAAATGCAGAGTTTAATAGACATCCAACAGGCATTACAGAATAAACACTAATGCAAAACGAGACCAGACAAACACTGAGGGAAGGTAAGGAACTTAGGGGCTGTTTACACCACACCTTTTTCAACTAAAAACATGCAACTTTTTATGCGTTGTGGCCGTTCGTTTACGCAGCGTTTTGGATGCCTGAAAAGGCAAACTTTTGAAAACAAAAACTTGAATCTGTGAAAACGATGATGTCATGCACAAGCGTATTACGTCTTCAGTCTACAGTGTTTCATCGCCATCTAATGGTCTGGCAGCAGAATACAGCGTTTTTAGTCGTTTTCGCTGATCGGTGTGAATGGGGATAATTTTGACAATGGCGTCGTCTGAACGTGGAAACTCAAAAGGAAAAACTTCTTCGTTTTAAGCATATCATTGCCGTGTAAACAAAGTGCTGTTCACCTGTGTTGTATAGCAACAGAACTTAAAGTAGTGACCTTACGACTCCTATTATAAATAATGAGCTATTGTTTTACATTTGATAAAGTTCTAGTGCCACATAACCAAACTGTATTGCACTAAATATACAGTAGATGCTTCTTTTCACCACTATATTTTTTACTTCAACTGTTATAAAAGACAAAATTGTTTTAAGTGTACATTTATCTAGTTTTCATATTTGTGCTACACTAATTGAGATCTTCATTGTTTTGTCAGACTTTGGTAAAACAATCAGATACATTTAAAAAGATATTGCCCCTTTAAATGGCTTCAGTGGAGTTACATATTTTTATTAGTAGCTTGTATTGCTAAAAGATGGCTAGCATGGCTGACATTATGAGTAGCTTGAGAAGTTCCAGTTTCAAAGTAGTTTCCCCAACAATTTACACAGAAACACCACTGCTATGTTTTCAAGTCCAGGAATGGTGTAATATCACACGCAACTCTTCAGAGTCCTCACCTTGAGGAGACCGGCCGTCAGATATCATCACAAACTCAAGCTACACTGCAGAATCCCACAGAGTCTCTCAGCAGCTCATATACATATGCATGAGCCCGTGTTTGTTTGGAAAGGTGTTCTTGTCAATCTCCTCTTCAGACAGTAGGTTTCTTGTGGTGCTAAACAGGAACATAAACATGTTCCACAGAAAGTGAGTTTGAATAAACATGAGGATGTAAATGATGACAGAATTTGCATTTTTGGCTGAGCTATTTCTTAAGAGGGTTCTATACACTTGTATTTCAGTCTATATGGCACCGTCATCTACATCTCTTACCAAATACACATCGTACATGATGATTTTTGCAGTGTACAGATTGGTGTAATACGTGCACCAAACATTTGTAATGCATTGCCTGTTAATAATGTCTTCATGTGACTTATCCATAGACGTGAGGCTTGGCCAACGCTCTCAGTAGATGTAGCCTTTGACAGAGTGTTCTGGTGACGGACGCGAGCGAGTCTCTAATGGAGTTAGATACGCTGTCCCGTCTTCAGTGCCGTATCTCTGGCGACAGTAACTACAGCAACCGGGAAAAGGTGACCGAGTTCACAGAGAGTTTAAAAATAAGACACAACTATGCTGTCTTCTGAGTCAGATCCACTTCATACACTGGTGAAGTCGACATGTCCTGTAGTGTTCACTAATGCTGCTTCCAAAATCAAATACTTCCCTCTTATATAGCATGTGGAAAATGTGCTTCTACTTCTGCTGAGACTCTGAAGTGTGTGTATATAACCATATATTAACCATATTCATACTATATACAATGCACTTTTTTAATGGCCGCAAAGCAAATTCAAATGTAGGAACTACTCGGATCGTATGAGATCTTGCAGCCAAATTTGAATGTCTCACATTTGATGAAGTTTGCATCATTGATTCTGTTAATCTCTTGTATATATAAACGATCTATATTCAGTCCTTCCAGAAAAATGTGATTATGTGATCACATGATTCAATGCATAATCAGCCAAAGTCTGCATATTTATGCAGGGGCATTTATGCACATACGCCGCACTTTCGCCGCATAAATTGCCGATTTCCGCGCAAAATATGCGGGACTTGCATGAATTCATAATCCCTGCATTTTCGTTGCAAAAAAAGTCACATAAATCTCAGCAGAAAGTTGAGAAATGTTGCGTTTGCTTCAGACAAGAGCCGCCGTTTTCCCTGTTGCCATGGGAACGTTATGAAGTGACGTAATTACGCGACGTGAACATCAGCGAAAAAGCTGTAAAACAAGCACACATTTTTATTTTTTTATATTTTATTTCTTCATTTTTACAGAAGTTGTAGCATATTCCTAAAGCTCCAGAACTTGTTTGACTCATCAATGTTTTGTAAGTTTGATGTGTTTATTAAGATCTGAAATAAAACAAGATGAACTGAAATATTCCAGCACTTTCTGTGATGTAGTGTGCTTGCTTATCATAGGAAGTCATAAGAAATGACTCTTTACATTAAGGCAGTAGCCTAGTGAGAACAGGGAACAGAGGAATCACTTTTTTCTTTCTTTTTCATCAAACCGCAGTTTTAACAAGTTCCAGCAATTTCATCGCATAAAATTGAATAAATATCCCGCATATTCCATCACATTTTTTAAGAAAACGTGCCGCACAAAACAACTCCACATTTTTGTGGAAGGACTGTATATTGTATAAAGTGCATTATAAATAAAGCTTGACCAGCCGCCCTGCTCAAACCCTGAGCCGCTAGAACCGGTCCTGTATACGCTCGTGTTACGACCTGCTCTCTAACGCTCAGTTTCTGCTTGGAAAGGGTGTTTTTCAGGCTTGTATATCACTAGAATGAAATGTCAGTGGCCATCTAAAGCTGTCGGGCAAAGCAACATTACTATTACTCTTTCAATTTCACACATTCAATCTACTATAGTGCTGCACATAAAGCTGAGCGCTCCAGATGCAGCGCAGTGCAATACATGCTGCCATGTCCACTGATCATGAGGCTTTGGCTTTGATTTGTCATAAACCCACTCATAAATATGGCCAGTCACACATTACGCTCTTTATGTTTCATTTCAGAGTACAGTCGGGGCTTGGTTATGATGGACCGGCACAGAACAGACACTCTTCGTGGCCAGCATGTAAAACGTGGTCAGGTAAGTTCATGATAATGAAAAAATAAATAATTACCAAATGAAATGAGTTGTTTGCAGTATTCAGCTCAAATCTTGAGTGCGATGATCATGTTAAGCAGAGATAATGAGGATCCCAGCACCGAAGAGCTTCATGATCTACTACAGGACAAGCTTTTTTTCCCACAAAGTTTAGTAAAGAGGTCATACGACGGCTTTCACAGACACAGATATGCATTATTATACACTGGCATTGCATTGTTTTTCACAGCTTATGTAAGGACAACATCCCCAACACGTGCTACTATAATGGCTGTGCAATACAATCAGAATTGGTTCTGCTTTCTTGAAGACAATCTTTGTTATTCTTGCTATGTAACTTTTGTTTTTATTTTGCTCTCTAAAAGACTAAAGAGCTCTCCTGCTAGATCCAGCCGTACTGAAGATCTGGGCTGTGTTCAGTTAATCTTAGCACTGGTCCTTCAAGAGTTATAGGAGTTTTAGCTTAAAACTATTCTCAAAACTCAAACTCTTAATATAATAGTAAGGCGGGTTGATCTTGTTGCTGTGGATGATGTCTCTTTATGAGTGTGCTCTTTTAAATCACACACAGTTTGTTCTGGTGTATTATTATTAATTTCACAGAAAAGCTGTAGATCTAAGAGAGGGAACCAATAGACGTCAATTCACTGTTTCTCATCTATTCATTTAAAAACTTAATATGCATTGTTGTTAAATAAATACATGAATAATATGGAATGATAAATAAATACATTTATCTGTATAATTATTTATTTCATTAATCTGTAACAGTGATCTGTGCCGGCCGATCCTGCTTCCAATGATCATGATCGACCCTAAAAATCTGATCGAAGCACCCTCAATCATTTTATGATTTATGATTAATTGTATATATATTATTTTTTTCATGCTGTAAACAGAATGTTCAGTATTAAACACAAGTCATTCCCTCTGTTGTCTAGTGTATAAGACTGTTAGTCTGTGTGTTTTAGTTAGTGTGTGTGTGTGTGTGTGTGTGTGTGTGTGTGTGTGTGTGTGTGTGTGTGGTGTGTGTGTGTGTGTGTGTGTGTGTGTGTGTGGTGTGTGTGTGTGTGTGTGTGTGTGTGTGTGTGTGTGTGTGTGTGTGTGTGTGTGTGTGTGTGTGTGTGTGTGTGTGTGTGTGCCTAGCAGTCTAAACCAACTACTGCTTTTCCCTCTTTTTTCCTTCCATTTTGCAATTCATATACATTTTTTTAAATGTCCTGGTGATTATATTACACATCACTATTACATTCACATTTAGGGATAGTGATAGAGAAACCTCAAACACTGAGGCTACGTCCACATTAATCCGGATAAATTTGAAAACGGAGTTTTCGTTTAAAAACGCTCTCCGTCCACACTAGCGTTTTTAGGCGTTTTCAGACGTTTCAGTGTGGATGAGAAACTTAGAAATTCACCTTACTGCGCATGCGTGAAACCTCACAAAAGCTCACTGAGATGATACAGATGGAAAAATAAATAATAAAGGTATCGCGCAATTCTTCTAACATGATAATATTATTTAGCAAAATATCTCACCATTCACTAATGCGTCCAGGTCACACTCAGTCACCATATGTTTGGTCTAAAACGCGACTGCTCTCCTGTATGGACGCAGGACAGCAAATGTGAGTACATTTTCTATCATCTGTGCAGTACTGTGATATGAAGAGTGTGCAAAGTAACATATTATAGCAACAGTGTGAAGTGAATAGCACATAACAGGCACAATACCGTTAAACATCAGGTAAACATCTATTGGTACAACATGGATCACATGACTAAACTTACGTCATCGTTTTCAAATACCTCCGGCTTCACAGTCCACACTACAACGCGAAAACGGAGTTTTCAAATTTATCCACTTTGGTTTTCCAAAAGCTACGTTTTCGTTGACTTAAAACGCCGTTTCAGTGTGGACGGAAGGCCAAAACGGAGAGAAAAATATACGTTTTCAAACGAAAACGTATTAGTGTGGACATGGCCTGAGTGTGTAAGAGAAGTGTGTAAGAGAAGTGTGTAAGAGAAGTGTTTGAGCTCCAGACATGATTCCTCAGATCATGTGTGTGGTTGAGGAGTGTGTGCTGCTACTTTAGAAAGTGAATCACACACATCGTTTTCAGTTTTCACCACCAGAAAAAAGCTGCAAATCTCCCACAGGGACCCGAGCCACATAGAGACCATAGAGACCAAAAACAGGACAAACCACTAGCAAATACCTGTAGAACTGTTTGCACAAGTATTCACCCCCGTGTCAAGGCTCTAAGATGAAAAATAACACAAATGCAACACTTTCTACATGTGAATTATTCAATAATAACTTCACAATTGAGAGCTCATTATTAACACCAATCTAAAAAGCTTTATCAAACAAATGTATAATTTAAATATAATGGCTAAATAAAAAAAATAAACAACTGTATTACAGAAAACAGAATCTGAGTATTTTCTGCTTAAAACTGCAGTGAACAAAAACACTGTTTGAAATCGCTGGTGTTTCTGACGTCACAAACTACAGTAACCAATCAGATCAACGTGTGATCGTCAACCAGTGGATCTCTGAGTGAGTGAGTGAGTGAGTGGAGGCGGGGCTCATTTGCATATTCATAGAACCGCGCATACTAAATGAGGCACAGAGTTACATTCAAGATATTTTAAGGCATGAAGACATTTTATTCAAGGAAAAAAACGGTTAAATATGTCATTTTGGTGATTAAAGATGAGTTTTACGGGATAAAATGATTGAATAGGGGGACTTTAAAGGTTTCTATCAGGTGCTTCATAACCTTTTAAGAGTTCCCATCATTGAATAATTTTATGGATTTAGTTTTAATTAATTTTTATAAACTTTTATGAATAAAACAGCTTGTAAACAGAAAAAAAATTAAATAACCTGTTAAATTTAAGACATTTCTCCTTATATCGAACCATTTTGGGCATAAAATTGAGTCAAAACCCATATAGTATTCTACACTGAGCCACTGAAGAGCTGCTCTACTAACAGACCTCATAATGTGCATCTCCTGGACTTCACCTTGTGTTTATCACAGATAAGAAACCACATTTAAATGAATTCAGACCATCCTGCCAAACTAAATTAATCTGTAATTTATTTGTTTACCTCATTAGACGCTCTTAATGTATCTATTTGAGAGATAGTTTTCCAATATGCATGTAAATGACATCCCTTTTTACCATGACCAGCATGATGCTATCGCTGTAATTTGTTGCATCGGGGTAAAGCTGACACACACACACATCTCAGTGTGTTTACTGGAGACTGCTTGGGTCGTGGTCGTGTAGAAGTTGAATATGTTTGTGAAGAGATCACGGGCCGTGAGTGCAGTCATTTGTCATATATGGACGAGCATCTCTCTGAGACTCAATATCTACAGTGGATCTACAGTTGATTTTGAATTGAAATTTAAAGGGATACTACACCCAAAATTTTAAAATCCTCTCATCATTTACTCATGTATATGAGTTTCTTCAGAAGAACATAAACCAAGATTTTTAGTGAGTATGTGCTAAAACGTTGAAGCTCAAAACGCCACACTTCACAACACGAAAACACACAACACAAAAGAAGAGATGTTGAAGAATGTCAGTAACTGGACACTTGTTGGGCACTATTGACTTCCATAGCATTATTTTTTATACTATATTAGTCAATATTGCCCAGGTTTGCCCAGGTTTTCATACAGGTTTGAAACAACTTAAGTATTAGTAAATTATGACAGTATCCCTTTAAAACCTACATAAGTGTGTAATAAAAACACTCTAAAGTTCTGCTAATTGAATTTAATGCATAGTCCAATAGGTGTCTAATGCAAACCGCTAGACCACCACTGCAACGACAAGTTATCATTCAGATATTTTAAACATCCTCATATGCTTCATATAATCTTCAGCTGAAAGTGAAATGAGGCAGACAGTGATCTGCAGACAGTGTGTCGTCTGACAGACACACACACACACACACACACACACACACACACACACACACACACACACACACACTGATGAAAGCCCGCTGAAATACTAGGGTGACCATATTTTAGTTTTCAGAAAACAGGACGGGGGGCGTGGTTGATGGGCGGGGCGTGATTTTTGGCGAGGCGTGGTTAAGGGGTGGGCGTGGTTTGGGGGAGAATGCATCAAAAAATACTTGACAAATGCATTCACAATCTTGCAACTATGTTATTGTACTTTAATACATAAAGTAATACATCCTTTCCATTCAATGTTTGGCCCGCAACAATAGAACACTATTTTAAAAAAAGTTTAGCTTTTAACACCTTTTACATGACACTATTTATTTTCATGGCCATAGCATAGGTTAAAAATCTACTACTAAAATAAAATAAAAAATCTACTACACTATTTCAGTAAAAAAAAAAAACAATTTGAATCCTCCTGATGTTCTCTTAGCCTATACGTTCTTTATGTGGGCTTCTAGGTCGCTATTAACACTGACACGTGCCAACTTTGCAGTTCATGCATTCTGCCTTACACGGATCCTGACCGAAACGAAAACACAGGAATTTTCTCTGTAAATCATCTGTGAATTAACAATTGGGCTTTTTTTACGCTGTAGGCTACTTACATCTTACCTCGCACTTGACCGTAAACTGAAGCGTGAAGCGTCTCAAGTGTCACGCTGCTAAAATTCTGTGAACGTGTAAAGTCCGCCTACTTTGATTTGATTGGTCATTTCAAATATTCTGACATTGACAAGAAGTGACAGACCAATGAGGCTGCGATGAACACACACACACACACACAGACACACACACACAGAGGCCTCACACACAGTCTGACGTGCTCTGTGCTTGACGCTGCAGATTGAGGAACGCGCTGATTATAACAAGAGGGGGTGAAGCCAAAGTCATATGTTTTGTGTGCAAAGGCAAGCATGTATTTAAAGTACACGCTTAATGGCCCAATGAAAAATAATGAAAACCAGGACATTTTCATCACTTTTTAAAAAACAGACAGGACGGCCAGGACAGGGCGTGAAAACAGGACATGTCCTGGGAAAACAGGACGTTTGGTCACCCTAGATATACAGTGCTGAACTCAGATCAGCTCCACTCGACCCTGAACACCTTCTGGAGGAGGAGGAGTGTGTTTAGAGCATCAGTTCACTGTCCTTCATCCCTCACACACACACACACACACACACACACACACACACACACACACACACACACACACACACACACACACACACACACACACACACACACACACACACACAGATGATGAAGTCACGTATTAGAGTCTAATGCTATGTGAGCTGAACTGTGACTTGGAAGCACGGCGTTCGTGGTTCGACTGGTCGAGAATGTTTTCCAAAGATGGCTCCTGCCTGTATACGTGAAGTGTACGGTCTTTATAAAGTATCTTCTTATTAAACTGTCTGTTCACTTACAACGTTCTCAATGCTTCGGTTTGCAGGTAGGGACCCTCATTATGCTACTGTGTTAGTGTTGGGCTATTTTGAGCCTTGTTAGTGGTATTAACTAGCGATTTATTTGTACTTACTCGATGCCCCATATACTAGCGTTATAAGCTAAACAGTTTTTAGAGATAAAACTCTTTACATCCGATTATCATGAAAACAAATCTCAGAGAACAAATGCAAACCTTCCGATAAATGGCTAGAGGACGCGGCGTTTGAAGACTGGCTCAGGCCTGTAGAGAGAAAAGACCGGCAGGATTACTGTTCGCCTTGTTAAAAACATCAGTATAACTTGGATGGGGTTAACGCTCTTTGGTCGCATATGCAATGTACCAGCCATAAATCTGGAATACGCGGAGAAGTTATCAATCTCCAGTTTCTGCTGCTACCGTTAGGCCTACACCACCACTAACCCACTGTACGGCTACGGCATCGACTACGGCAGACCTCCGGGTGACGATACACGTGTATGTGTGTTGATCAATGTTTAGATGTGAATAAAAGTGTTCATCGTATAAAGCAATCTCGTCTCTTCACGTCCTGGATTAAACTTGATTTATATGGATAACTTTTACAATCTATTTTTGTACTTTTTAATGCATGCACGTTTTCGTTGCTTAGACATTCAATGGATGGACAAAAATGCTGAGAGAATATTAAAAACATCTTCACTTGTGACAATTAAAGTCTTATGGGTTTGGAAAAACATGATTTCATTTTTTGATGATTTATCCCTTTAAGTATAATGACCACACTGGACTTGCATAGAAACTTTCATCGCTATCTCACGACCAATTCGTATGAATTTGTACAAGTGATTAAAAGGTGGCTAATTCGTAAGAATTAGTACGACCTCACTCGTATGAATTTTTACAATTTGTCTAAACGTGATGGGTAGGTTTAGGTGCTGGGTTAGGGGTAGGTCATTCGTACGAATTGGGCAACTCGTAAAATATGTACGATTTAGCAAAAATCTTGAGGTCGTACGCATTGTTACGAATTAGCCACCTCGTAAAATTCGTACGAATTGCCGTGAGATCGGTTTGAAACTTTTATATTCAAGAAACACATTAGTTCTTGCTTTCCCTGGGAATCTAACCCATGACCGAGGCTTTGCTAACATCAGGTTCTATAGTTTAAGCTACAAGAATACATAAATTACAAAATATTCTGAATTAAACATTGCCGTTTGCCTGTTTTAACGCAGCGTGTTGTAAAGGTCTTTGTTATGCCGTTGCTTTGGTGTTTGAGTTGATCAGCTAGTTGTGTATTGTCAAGAGTCTCTGTGATCTCCTGGTCTGTAGATGTAGCTCAGGTTCTTCCTTCAAAGTGTGTCTGTGGGATTTCTTCTCCAGCAGGTGAACGTGGTGCATCTGATCACTCAGTAAAGTAGCAGCACTCTCTCCTCAACAACACAAGACTAGAGGAATCCTTCATGTCTGGAGCTCAAACGGTTTCCTATAGGTTAGGGTTTTATCTAAATCACTAACAACAGTGATGCTTGATCTCGTTTGGTTGATATTCTTCTCCAGTAGCTCACAGTCTTTCACGCGGCAGTAAATCTCTCGACCTGAGCCCAGCGGGCTGCACTTTCAGGAATCAAACGGCCTCCACCTCAGGCTCATTATCCACGCTGTCTGCCTGTAAAAGCTCTCTCCTGCTCTCAGGAGATCATCTGTGTGTACGACACCAGTCCTCTATGGCTGTGCAAGCCCATCAGTCAACACACACTGCTCTACTGGTATTGTGCTTTGCTTACAACACACATCAACAACACAAAAGCACATTAGGCTCAGTTCATTTCAATTTTTAAATACGTTTTTTTTTTTTTCTTATCAGACATGCACTTACACTTTGTTAAATGTGATTATTAACATTCTTTGCTGGCGTATGACTTTTGTAATTTCCCCCAAGAGGAAGTCATAATTAACTGTCTGTTTGTTTCTTTTTGCATCGCTAGTAAAGGAGCATTTACTGTCCACTTAGTCCATATTCTACAGGACTAGCGGGTGTTTAGTCATATTTATTTCTACAGCTCTTTTAAAGGTGCTATCAGCGATTTCAGGCCCAAAAATAAATGTTCACATTCATCTAATCTTTCCTAACGATCCGCTAGCTGCCCGCCCCATAAGCATGCCGTCCAAAAAACAGCGTCTCTGTAGGCAGCCTAGGCTCTGAGATCTGCACACAAAAACAATTGGTTTCACCAACACTCAAAACCAAAATAAACACTGTTCAACCAGTCACCGACAGGGGGTCCCGAACCCGAGACTGCCTGGAAGAGGTGGTCTGAGTTCGGTTGCTCCCGAACCGTGCCGCAGCTCGCGTGAATGTGAAAGCAACACGGACTCGGGTGCACACTTGTTCAGGAAGTAATCTGCGCATGCGTTTTAGCTTATTGTGATGTATTCAGTTAAATAAAACACTTGTAAGGGATGATAGTGTTGATGATTTACCTTGATTTAGTGTTGATGATTTATGATGTGCTTTATGATGGGCGTATGTTGTGTTTATGGTGTATTTGTGTATTTTATATTGTTTGAACGACTGTACAGCACTTTGGTCAGCAGTGGCTGTTTTAAACGTGCTTTATAAATAAAAGTGCCTTGCCTTGCCTTGCCTTACCTTGGATACGAGCGAGAGTGAGCCTGCAGTGTATTCGTGCATTGCGCGTGGAATCAGGGCAACACATTTGGAAATCCACTAGGTGTTTCTCAATGTCAAGGAAGGATCCTCGGAAGCCTGTATTTCGAGGATGCTTCGTCATCGACATCCGTCGAAGCACTGTTCCAATGTCGAGGATCCTCAGAATTTCAACCAAGTACTGAGTCCTTTGTTCGGAAAATATCCCATACACGGGAAAGAATGCATATGTGTAGCCTTCGCGCTCTCAAATCACTCACAATCCTATGCACAGCTTTGCTATCTTGTTCAAAAAATAAAAAATGTTGGACGTTAGCGGAGTCGGAGTGATAACGGGGCAATATTCAAATGTAAGGTTTAAGTATAAATACAGTTTTGCCATTTATTTAATGTTTGTTAAACTATTGAACATATCGGCTCAACTGATTTGCAGAGGGAGGATTTAAAGCTGTTCCCTTTTACTGGTGATTCACCTTGTAATTTCTACTTCATATAGCATGTTTTGTTGATCACATATTTTACCATTGGATGCATTTATTGCATTTTACCATGTGTTTAAACAGCTAGAAGCAGCTATGGAAGCAGTTCTGTTCACTCAGGCAATATAATAGTTTTTAAATTAATAAACTCCTTTTTAAATCAATATTTTGTGTCAAATTATTGATTTATTTGGTAAGTAGACATGTTACAGTAGGTAGCCAACCAGAATGCCTATTGCCGCCGCGGCGTCGCATTTCTAAGTCATTCGCGAAATGACCGCCAGGTGGCGCAAAGTGACATTTAGCGAAAGCAAAACGTATGTAAAAGTAGCCTACATTTTAAATAGAATATAGCAAACTTTTAGAGCAGAACATTTTATGAATTAAAATTTAAAAGAGGCCTATCTCGCAGTCAGTGAAAATAAATTAGGTGCAATCAATGATGCTAAACTATTGAGGAATGAGAATATTGAAGAGTGCATCTGTCGTTTGTGGGCACACTGACGCGTGAACAACCGAGCTTGTGGTCGAGTGGTAGAGCTGAAGGTTTAAGCAGTACAAAGACACGGGTTCGAAACCCGAATAAATATGTTTTTTATATAATTACCATGCATTTCCATTTTACACTAAGGAACAAATCTCATCCAACAGATTGACTAAATTTACGTCTTCAAAAACAGTTCTGTTAAAAAATAAACAAACAAACAAACAAAAAACTTCACGGACAGGACAGCAGACAGCAGGACTGGAATTCTTTCAGAAATAATTTAAAAAAACATGGTTAAGCAAGGTGCGATTTGCCGGTGGGTGATTTCCCCCCTCCACAGTAGGCTATAGCGAATAGGCCTACCCTAAATAGACCTTATCAAATATAGTATATATATATTTTTAAATATAGCCTAAAACACGCACGTTTAAACAACAAACAATAAAATCTGAACCAGCGCTTCTGCTCCTGTATTGAGAGATAACATGCAGCGCATTTCAGTTACGATCCTGGTTCCAATGGCATTAATACATTCACGGCTTTTTAAAATGTCACAAAGCGTTTTGATGTGGTTTTGAACGAAATATTGAAGTTTATAATTAAGTATTTTGACACACCACGCCTAGTGCGTATTCTAAAATGGGGTTTTCTTCTGCCACTGAATTAAGTTCGACAAACGCAGCAGCGCGTTCACTTGAATTTATTTTTCTGCTAAAATAACTTAATAGGCTACTAGCCTACGTCGTAATTTTTGGTCATACAGATAGGATATCATATTTCAAAACTGTAAAAGGTCTATTTTATTAATGTAAAGTAGGCTACACTCACAATAGGCTAACAACAAAACGTTCTCACTCATTTGAGCGAATACACGCTGCATAAACGTTTGGGCTTTTCTCAGTGAGCTTCGACATGGCCGAGTGGTAGAGCTGACGGTTCATCAATCAGAAGACATGCGTTCAAATCCCGAACAAACATGGACTTCTGTAAAAAATATATATATTTTTAGGCTATTAATGCAGATTTGTTTAGTTCTAAAACTCTGTTACACCACATATTTTTTTGCTTATATTTATAAAATAATATTACCATGCATTTCCATTTTACACTAAGGAACAAATAGGCTATCCAACAGAACGACTTTAGATCTGTAGCTAATAATACCAATTGTTCAAAAGCAGTTTTGTATAAAAAAAAGATATATAGGCCTATATATATCTATATTTGTTTTATTCCCTATAGCCTACATAGAGTTTTTAAAAACATGGTTTTAAGTAAAGTTTTCGACAAACGAGGCCGCGCGTTCATTTGATTTATTTTTCTCATAACAGCTAAAATAACTTAATAGGCTATACGTGATTTTTTTTTTGGTCATACAGATAAGAGTAGAGTAGCCTACATCGTTCAAAACTGTAAACTTTTTTTTAGGCTAATGACAAAAGTTTATCTGTCGTCTCTCTCGGTCTCCGGGAACTGCGCGTCACAAAAATGAACCGAAAGCCACTTGCCTCAGCTCAGATCACGATAGGAAATCGGCTATGTCTAAAGCCTTTAAAGTCTAAATATTTAGGTTAATAAATGTTATCTGATTATGTAATCCATATGAAAACGAGAGGTACAGAGAATCTGCTCAAATATGTTTATGATGTGATTGTGAGCGCCTCGCAATGAGAAAATGACAAGGTGAAAATCTCGCTTTAATTAAATGTAGAGACTAAATCGCCCTGAATTAAAATGTAAAAACAGATCAAATCATTTATTCGTCGAAGTGTTGCTATATTGTTTCATTTAAAGTTCATAATTATTATCTAAATGTTATTTAGTTTATCAGCAGTAGGCTACCACGAAGCACCGATATTTATTTGAATAATAATAATTTAAAAAATAACTAATTCACATTTTGCATGCCTGGATCCAAAGATCCCTGTAGAATTTAATATTGAGTTGAGCATTTTGTTCATAAAAACAAAATGAACATGCGTTTGAAGATTATATTTAGTTTTGCTTGGAAAAAGCTGGCGCAAACCAGTTTTATTTCTTAAATTATTTAAATAATGAAATATTTAGTAATAAACTTTTATGACAGAAATACCACTACATTTCGCTTAAATCATTTAATTCTTTCATTATCAACACTTTAATAGCCTAATGCTAGAAGAGCGATTTAAGTGTGAATTGCGACTTCTCCTTATTTTAAGTCAGACTCAGACTCAGAGAGCCTGTGGGGGGTTTGGAGGGACAGACAATAGGTGTTAATGTTCCTCATTCATATGGAGAGTGTCGGATAGCCAGCCCGATGGCAAAGGCAACATTATTTTAAGGATAGGCTACATCTCTCGATGTGTCCCCATATTTGATTAAATTATAAATATTGTAGTTTATTTATTGTAGTCTACATTTGAAGTGTTTTCACACACAAATTTAAATTGAAGTGTTCAATCCAGTTGTTTCAACTGGTTTTGTTGAGTTTAAGAATGTTTGAGCAAGGGAGACTAAATAAACTTGCTGAGATCCAGCGCGAGAGAGGCAAAACTCATGTTTTTAATTTATGTTGCTGTGGACTATTTTCGATTTGTACCGTTTCGTTTAATTTAGCTGCAATTTCTTTGGCAAAACAAATTTAAAATGTAGCAAGAATAAGATTCCGTGTTTCTTTTTTGCATGGAAATAAAGTCTAAATGCAAGTTAGGTTGCCACCGGTCCCGGTTTTACCGGGATTGTCCTTCTTTTTAATAACCTGTCCCGGGAAATTTAAGCACTCTCCCGGGACACTGAATGTCCCGGTTTTCGAAAGGCTACGTGATTATGCAAGTTCAAACCATAGACAGGTTCAAACTGTGTAGCGCGCGGCCGCTTGCACGGCAGAGAGAGGGAGAGACAGAACACCGGCTAGATCCCCCCTAACTACAGATGGTAGTCGCCGCTCAAAGTGTGGGGCGCGCCCCTCTATGGGTGGGAAATAGGAAATAGAGAAATGACAGGTTGGGCGCGCCAACGGGAGGAACTTTTCCTTTTTATGCCTTTATATCTTTATTCGTTCATTGCGAGTCTACATCGCATCTTCATATTTGCAGCGACGCAGAAAACACCAGTTTATTAATAAACAATTAAATGTCTCCTTGCTATTTTTGTCTATAACACTCACTCATGACCCTGTATAGCCTATTTAAGTTATTAAATCAATATAAAGGGGTGATTTGTCCACTGATGGCTTAAATAAACAAATAGGGTACTAGTTGACTAGAAAAAAACTAGTCGGAGACAGCATGAGCGCGCGACCCTGAGCGGAATGAGCGAGCCGAGGAATATCCAGAAATGCTCACATGCTCTGATCGGAACAAAGGAATTTTGACATAATTAATCATTAGTTTATATCTCATGCACTGCCCATAATTTTAATCCCATATCAAACACATTAGCCTATGTTATGTCTATTTGAATTTTTTCATTTTTTTGTCTTGCCAAATGGATTTCTCTTCTTTTCTTTTTTTTTAACATTTTGACACAGCAGCACTTTTATTTTCTCTATTTTTGTTTTTGTTTGTTTAGTTTGTATTTAGATACTAGCCTACTTGTTACTTCAATAAATTGGAACATTTTAAGCTTGTTGCGTATTTCATTAGCATTGTGTTGGGGCGATGGGGGGCAGTGGGGCTTGAAAATTATGAGTCTATCCATCGGGTGCAGAAAAAAGATTGCATGTGTGTGCTAGTGTGCGTGTGTTTATGAAGCGAATGTAAGAAGCCCCCCCTAACAACCCCCAGCTCTACTGTAGCAATGTTGTAATATGCCATTGATTATTAAAAAAAACGCTTGACTTTAAATAAATAAACAGTTAATAAACTCGCAAATAAACAGTCACCTATTTAAGCACCAAGAACGGTTAAAGATTAATGCTGTCGGCCAACATAGTGTTATATTGAGATTCGATCTCGGGCCTCTTGGATCTCCGTGTCGTTGCGTTAACCACAGAGCCACCGCCTGAACGTTTACGTCAACGTCTTATACTATTCCAAAGCCTTGATGTAGCCTAATATGTTTCTATTGCAATGTTTTATATTGAAATGTTTTCATTATTTATTCAATTTAAATTAAGTATTGTGATGAATTATTTTAACTACATTTCACTTAAATTCATCTGCTACCAGCTTTCAATCGCTCTGAATGAGCCGCGACACAGCGGCAGATTACGCAATAGAGAGAATAAACGGACACTTTTCAAAGTCTGTGATTGTAGCGCCTCTTAGCGGTTAAAGGCAGCAAACACACCCCGAAATTCACCGCCGCGGCAAAGCGGCGGCGTTGAAAGTATTATTCTGGTTGGTAACCTACTGTATAAGTCAGTCCCTCCAGGATTTCGCGGGCTTTTTTTGTGATTGTTGCGGCCTAAAATGCCTGATGCTGCGGCCGCTTTTCCAAAAAGTTGCGATGAAAGTTGCGATGTTCTTCTGCATTTGTTTTTAGGTTAAAACTGCAAATGTAGATAGATTTTTACTTAAAGTGCTTATATTATGCTTTTTGGCTTTTTCCCTTTCCTTTATTGTATTATATATCTTTTTTTTTGTGGGAGGTTTACTAAGTGAAAAAGCCCAAATTCCACCCCGAAGGGACTTATTATGTCCCACAGAAAACACTGTTCACCATCTGCTCTATTGTAGTCCAGAATTTACTTCAGAGACAAACGTGCTCACTTTGTAACACGTTAATGAGAACAAACCCACTAACTAACCTTTAGTAACCTTATAAAAAGGCAAAACAAACGATTTAAAGACAGCAAAATCTAACAAACTAAACTTTTTTTAAACAAGATCTGCACCTGCAAAAATGTAAATGTGCAGAACCTCACAAACATTAAGCAGCATTTATGTTGAAAGATGCCAATACTAATAAAGTGGAAAATACAGTTTTCTTAGGAATAGCCACAAAAGTTAAATGGTGGAAAAATCTAAAGTTTAATACTATAATATAATATAATATAATATAATATAATATAATATAGCCGAATATCCAATAAAGCCGTTCTCGTTTCCTTATTTATTTTTTGTCAGGCAATATAACGAGTAGCTATTTTTTATGTGTAAAAAAATTATCTGAATTGAGAGAGTTCGGGAACTGGGTGAACTAATGCACTGTGATAGTGAGTATTACAAGTGATAAACACAAGAAAAGAAAGTAAAATAAAATGGAAAATTATTTAAATATAAAACAAAGGAGAAGCAGATAAGTGATAAGTCCGTCACCGTGGAAACAACACTGCTCATACACGTCTGTCGGCCGCTGCTCCGATCAGCCGTTCACTGAACAGGGACGCAGATCGAGATGTGACGGCAGGGAGAAAGCAAACCTCGCGCTCGCAGGATTGTGCTGGCAACATTTGGTTACTGAGGTTTGTCCAAAAAGTCGCTAGATTTGTCTCTAGTCGCTTTTTTTGTCACTAAAGGCACTAAGTTGGCAACACTGGCTGTTATTTTTGTAGGTAGCCTAAAATGTGAGAAGTTGGCAGCCCACCTCTGCTGCGCGTCTTCTGAACAAAACAAGCGAGTTTGCTGACGTATGACGACGCTTTGCGGGGGACCGCGGCGCGATGATTGGTCAAAGTTGCAGAAAAGTTGCGGTGATTGGTCAAAATTGCAAGGCGCACTGAATTCACGTGGATTTGTTGAAGTTGCGTTAATAGTTGCGATCGCGACATCGCGAAATCCTGGAGGGACTGATAAGTGGGATAATGTATAGAGAGGCGGTTGTTATAGCGAATTCAACCCCTTCAGGCTGATTCAAGACCCCTCCGCTTCGCGTTGGGGTCCGCGGGGTTGTATTCGCTATTAAAAATCGGCTCGCTATACATTATCCCTTACTTTAATTATTTATTTCTATGAGGGCTGACAAGACAAAATAAGGACTGTCAAGTGTTTTAAACAGTGCGGTACAGCAACCAAACCAGTAGCACTTCCATTTTTGCAGCGCCGAAAACCGGACCTTTTCAGTGACGTAATGACGTACTGACGTGCACTTGCTATCCTGTTCCATTTACGTGTTCTCCGAATGCTAAAGAGGAGCCTCGCCTAGCCTCTGAAGGAAATGACTTGGAAGAACCTGTCCTGCCAAGGAAGTATCCTTGACATTGAGAAACACCTACCGTCTCCTCAAAAGAGTCAGTTTGCAAGCAGCAGAAGTCCACCTTTTGAGACACACACACAGTAAACCTGTATTGTTCACTCAACTGCGCATAATAACAGCAAATTAATAAAAATATATATATATATTGACCGCGTTCTGTTTTCTATCATGTGCCATGCACGTTTGCGATGACGTAATATGCACGCAAACGCACCAGGGTTCGATAAAATCAAGTTGTGTGTGAAACCAGACAAACGCTGCGGGGGGCACTGGGAACACACGCGATCGGGCTCGGACCGCAGGCTCCCTGACAGAGGGGAACAGGTGCACACCTGTGTTAGAGCTGTCCTTGGTCCTTGACATCCCTGTGTAACCCAGACCTTGTGTAGGCCAGACCTTGTGTAACCCAGACCTTGTGTAGCCCAGACCTTGTGTAGGCCAGACCTTGTGTAGCCCAGACTTTGTGTAGTCCAGACCTTGGGTAGCCCAGACCTTGTGTAGCCGAGACCTTGGGTAGCCCAGACCTTGTGTAACCCAGACCTTGTGTAGCCCAGACCTTGTGTAACCCAGACCTTGTGTAGGCCAGACCTTGTGTAGCCCAGACCTTGTGTAGGCCAGACCTTGTGTAACCCAGACCTTGTGTAGGCCAGACCTTGTGTAACCCAGACCTTGTGTAGGCCAGACCTTGTGTAACCCAGACCTTGAGTAGCCCAGACTTTGTGTAGTCCAGACCTTGGGTAGCCCAGACCTTGTGTAGCCGAGACCTTGTGTAACCCAGACCTTGTGTAACCCAGACCTTGTGTAACCCAGACCTTGTGTAACCCAGACCTTGTGTAGTCCAGACCTTGTGTAGTCCAGACCTTGGGTAGCCCAGACCTTGTGTAGCCCAGACCTTGTGTAGCCGAGACCTTGTGTAACCCAGACCTTGTGTAGGCCAGACCTTGTGTAGCCCAGACCTTGTGTAGCCCAGACCTTGTGTAACCCAGACCTTGTGTAGGCCAGACCTTGTGTAGCCCAGACCTTGTGTAACCCAGACCTTGTGTAGCCCAGACCTTGTGTAGCCCCGACTTTGTGTATGCCAGACCTTGTGTAGCCCAGACCTTGTGTAACCCAGACCTTGTGTAGCCGAGACCTTGTGTAGCCCAGACCTTGTGTAACCCAGACTTTGTGTAGCCCAGACCTTGTGTAGCCCAGACCTTGTGTAACCCAGACCTTGTGTAGCCCAGACCTTGTGTAACCCAGACCTTGTGTAGCCCAGACCTTGTGTAGCCCAGACCTTGTGTAGCCCAGACCTTGTGTAACCCAGACCTTGTGTAGCCCAGACCTTGTGTAGCCCAGACCTTGTGTAACCCAGACCTTGTGTAGCCGAGACCTTGTGTAGCCCAGACCTTGTGTAGCTCAGTCCTTGTGTAGCCCAGACCTTGTGTAGCCCAGACCTTGTGTAGCCGAGACCTTGTGTAGCCCAGACCTTGTGTAGCCCAGACCTTGTGTAACCCAGACCATGTGTAGCCGAGACCTTGTGTAGCCCAGACCTTGTGTAACCCAGACCTTGTGTAGCCCAGACCTTGTGTAGCCCAGACCTTGTGTAACCCAGACCTTGTGTAACCCAGACCTTGTGTAACCCAGACCTTGTGTAGTCCAGACCTTGTGTAACCCAGACCTTGTGTAACCCAGACCTTGTGTAGTCCAGACCTTGTGTAACCCAGACCTTGTGTAACCCAGACCTTGTGTAGCCCAGACCTTGTGTAGCCCAGACCTAGCCCAGACCTTGTGTCCTCCTCTGATGGTGCTCTCCATGGGGCTACAGGGGACTGTGCTGCGTTGTGAGGGACTGTTTCCTTCTGGCCACCACAACGTGTAAAAACACTAAGAGAAGGAGGTGACGGGAAGACGCCAGATAGCAAATCTAGCTATAATATCACTGATTAAACCCTATAACTCAATAACATTATCACAAGTGTTTTTGAAAGTGTTGTATTTTGTTTGATTGATAACTAACATTTACTCTCACTCGGATTGTAAATTAGCTTGCCTGCAGCCACTTCAAAACTGTTCACAAGCTTCTTTGCATTTGATTTTAGATGTCAATTGTGACAATTTGAACATGACTGTTATTTGGATCATCTGCTGATGATCTTTTTTTTGTTGTTGATTGTTTGTTCTTATCTATTTTTTTAACATGTTCAATAAAGAATAAAAAAAAAATTGTTGAAATATTATTTTTTAATATTATTTTTATTTTTTATTTCATAATTAAAAATATATAATGTATTATTTTTTAGCATCTACATTTTTCTATATTAAAATGATTATATTTAAATTATTTATCTCATAACATTATTTATGGTGTTGTAATTGCAGTGTAAATGCATAGTTAGAAAAAAAAATGCCCCTGGAAATCAATTTAAGGGGTCAAATATTGGCTCTTAATGGGAAAGTTAATGTCTACCGCTGATATTCCATAAAAAAATAAGCAAAGTTAAACTATAAAACTAATAATTAATGCATCACACTTGTGAATTTACCTTCAAATGTTTTATCTTCAACATCTTTCATATAATTGTTATAATAATAATAATAATAATTCCAAATTTTGATAATCAGAAATACATGCCATAATAAATTATATGAATATTACTAATTACAATATAAATGTATAAGAAAGTTAATCACTTCTGAGGGAAAAATAAATAAGGTTGAGGTCAATATAAACTTTTTTTTCTGTTTTTGATTGTAACTTACCCAAAAGTGTAACAGGACTCGACTTGACTTGCTTGAAGTGAGCCATTGCCTTGACTTGAGTTGGTTGAGTTGTACTGCGATATAGACTTGCTTCACACTTGATGGTAGGGACTTGAGACTAACTTGTGACTTACAACCCACCTCTGCATTTCATAATGTTTCATAATTTTACAGAAATGGAGTTCTTTAGACTGGATAAAAGAAGGTGAAAGTGATTAAGGTGGACAGGCCAGAGAGACGTGGAAGTGCGTGTGTGAAATGAGAGGGGGGAAAAAACACATTGTTCGGCCAAAAGTGAATCCCTTCTCGAAACACTGCAATCAAATGAGGCTTCAAACCTCACCAGTGAAGTCATTTCACTAACAATACAAGCCTTGATACGGAGCTCCGGCGGGACGTACCTGACGTTCTAGACACAAGCTTCGAAACTCTACAGAGTATGTAGTGGTTTCACAGACAGGGAAACACTGGTTTCACATACAGGGATTAGATTAAGCCAGGATTAGGCCTTACTTCAATTAGGACTTTAAGTAGCTTTTATAAATGTGCTCTAGAAAAAAAAAAACATTACTGGTGTGCATCTTAAGACAACAATGGAACTGACATATTTTAAGTTATGCTTTCAGTTAAAACAGCTCAAACATGCATATTAATCTGGGACTAGCTGAAGCCTTGCCTGTGAAACCAGGAGTTAGAACATACTGACGCCTTTACTAACTTCATAGAAACCCATAATTCAGGATATAATTTGGTGTCTGCAGAACTGAAGTTGAAAACGCTGCTCTTCAGCTATATGTGCAGCTTTGCTGGGATACTCATTAAAATGTGTGTGACAAGACCTTCAATCACCAGGCTACCTCACCGCATTGAGACAATTAATCCTTACAAAAAAAAACAGAAAAGCATTAACAGCAATTATACAAAGGATTTCAGCATGTGAACAATTTTCACAGCCCCAGCCAAAGATCCTGCTCTACCTAATGACAACGCTCCTCCTTGATAGTGATATTCAACCCAAGCCGGTTGTAACCTCATGTGCTGGAAATGCTCAGTATTCAGGAGCTGTTTTGTGGACGGCGGTGGCCAGGCTGGGATCGACTGTAACCTACAGTAGGTACTTTACCTGTGGGCATCAGGAGGGTTTCCAGGAGTGCCATTGATCTCTTCCAGCTGTGGAGAAACACTGCAAACTACACTAACAATCATTCTGAAGTACTCTGGGGCCGAGGTGCAAAACCAAAGGGTGTATTGGGAGGACATTTAAATATTCAAACTGTGCTCCCAAAAACATGAACAACTGTTGAAGACCTGCTTATAGATTCAAATGTAGATGTTATGTGCTTATCTGAAAAATGGTTAACCAAATCATCTTCTAGTTCTGCTTTAGCTATGACTGGGTATATTTACTTCAGACAAGATAGGAAACATGGCAGGCTTCGTATCTATCTAATATATCATTTTAAAAGCAAGCAAATTCATCTTGAAATTTCAAATGAAATTGAATGCATTGCTGTGGTTATTACTTTATCTTTGCAAATGTCTTTGTTGGAGACCTGCGTCATCTGATAGTACCTTTTATCAACATTTTAGAATGTATTTAAAGAATTAGATGTAAGTAAGGAGTGTATTATACTTTTTAAAACTTAATTGGTTAGACAGTAAGACTAAAAGGAAATAAGACAATTAGTTGAGAGCCCTACACAGATTACGACCACCTCACTAACTTTATTAGACCTTATATTTACTAATAAACCAGAAAAAATATAAAGACGTTTTATCTTTTAAGTGGACTATCAGATCATAATATGATACTCATTTCTAGAACATTAACTAAAGCTCTATTCGGATGGGACTAGTTTAACATGGAGTCCTGTATTTTAGTCCCGTCTGAATGTGCATCTCAGTTATCATTACAGACAACATCAGTAAAGATTACAGTGACTTTTACCTTCAGTAAAAAGGTCTGGGAAAATGACCTCAGGTGATGCTAATCCCTGTTTAAAAGTAGTTTACCGCATTTTTTCAAGTATGGAGGTGCTTGATGAAGCATTCAGTTGTGTTCTAGACGCTGGGACGAGTCTGCACAACACTCAGAGCAGAAAGAAGATCGAGAGCTCTTATTAGAGGCACAACACTTCTTCAGTTTCAGTTTCAGTTTATTTATAAAGCACATTTAAAAACGGCCACTGGCCGACCAAAGTGCTGTACACATAGAGAGAGAAACTAATTTAAAGCAGTTCTGAGCAGAATACTCATTCTAAGCTAAAAGCGACAGAAAATAAATAGGTTTTAAGACAAGACTTAAACTCAGACAGAGAGGAAGTTGTTCTAATATAAAGTGGGAGCTTGTTCCAGAGTGTGGGACCAGCCACTTCAAAGGCACGGTCTCCCCTTGATTTTAGCCAGGTTTTAGGTATCTGAAGAAGTAGTTTAGCTTCAGATCTAAGACTTCTTGTGGGAGAGTAGTAGTGAAGTAAATCAGATAGATAAGCCGGTGCTAAATCATTCAAAGATTTAAACACCAGTATTAATCTTTTAGCGTTAGCTACGTGTGGATTACCAACAGAACCCACTCACAATTTAATTAATACATCGCTCGACCGGACCTCACTGGTTTATATATATAAATGTAGGTTATATGTGTTTGGTCATGTGATATCAGGAAACAGTGTAATACACACATGACGACAGGACGGTGACGGCAGTGTGTAAATCGAGTTACTCTCACACTTCTGCTAGTTTTACTGAGATTTCTTATCCCGTGTGAATGGGCTCTATGCACGGCGGTATTTCCGGTGAAGGGTTAAGGATGCTCGATAACTTCCGCCAATCGTAGAGTCCAATGCAATACCAAGAATTTATATTGAATTTTATACTCCATGGTTATACATTTCCGGTTCCGATTGGAAGGGTACACTGGCGCGTTTTGGCTGCCGCTCCTTTCATCCGTTTGTTTTGTTTTTATTATTATTATTGATGAGCATTCATTAAGAGTTTTGGAGTATGTGAAGATTGCCTATTTTATCGTGAGGAGGATTTACGCTTCGCCCATTGGATTACTGCTTCTATGATGTGGAATTACGTTTCACTCTTTGGATTACTGCTTTTATCACTGACTGTTCTTCGCTGGAATCGCCTTCTCTGCTGTCCCTCCCAGGATTTACACCACTGTGAAGTCCTGGCTGGTGTGGACTTCTCCAACATGGCCCTAAGGTACACTGTTCGCCAACTGTCGAACCTTAAGGGTAACTTTTATCTGGCGAATGACACATACACTCTTTGCAGTCATGCTGGAATACTACGACCGACGCGTTATATACATCGCTCTTCAAGACGCAGCTTTTCCTTCTCATCTGTTACATCCACTGTTGCATCCTCCGTTGCTTGTCCTGCATTTATGCGTAAATCTCAAACGCTGTTGGGTAGACCTAGGGGGGTTAATTCCAACAACTTGTCATTTCCCAAGCGTGAGGTTGCTTCTCTGGTTTCAACTGCTCCCCGTCTGGTAAACTCTGCGCTTTTCAATACATGATCTGTCAATAACAAGGCTGTGATACTATCTGACATTATTACAGAACGTAAACTGGATCTTGTGTGTTTAACGGAAACCTGGCACAAAGAGTCAGATGGTGTTCTTTTCAATGAACTTACTCCTGCTGGATATGGCTTATTTGATCTCCAGCGTTCCTCTGGAAGAGGTGGGGGCATTATTGTGCTATATAAAAACCAACTCAGCTTGAGTCCTGTGGTTGTTCCACAGTTTAACTCATTTGAATGTCTTGTTTTGAGTGTACCTGCCCACATTTCCACTGCCATAGCTACAGTCTACAGGCCTCCTAAGAAAAATAAAGACTTTATATATTGAATTTGCAGATATGTTGTCCTTGCTATGCCTCACATTTGAGAAAACTTTAATCTTGGGGGACTTTAACATCCATATGGACAAAAAAGATTCCATAACAACAAAAGAGTTTTTATCTTTATTGGAGTGCTTCGATCTGAACCAGCTCGTGGACTGTCCTACACATAATAAAGTAGGGTGACCATATTTTGTCCTGAAAAAACAGGACACTCGGCCCGGCAAACAGATAGGCCTACTCAAATGATACTCGAAGTTTACTCAAAGAAACCTTATTAATTTCAATACATTTAAAGTAGGTTATGCCTCCTCTGTATGGATAGAAATTTGTTATATTGTTATATGAAAACAGGACATGTCCTGGGAAAACAGGACAGTTGGTCACCCTATAATAAAGGCCATACTCTTGATTTAGTGATTTTAAACGGCTCATTTGTGTCACAGTTGTACACCTCTGACTTGGGGCTGTCTGATCATCTGTCTATCTTTTTTAATATGGAACTGCCTGATATAAACACTACCTCTTCTCGCATTATTAACTATCGCAAATGGAGATTGATTGAACCCTCTGATTTCTCAGATTTTATTGATTCTTCCTTGAGCGCATTTTCTTCATCTGATGCCCTGGAGGACAAAGTTCTCATGTTAAATTCTGTTCTCATCTGGCCTGGACTCATTTGCGCCTTTGAAATCACGTCTGGTTTCCTTTGGTCGACCCTCTCCTTGGTACAATAAAAACCTGCGTGCTATGAAGACATCGTGTCGTACAATGGAGCGTAGATGGCGTATGTCTGGCTTGACTGTCTTTTACCAGGCTTGGAAAGATCAATTACTTGAATATAAGACCCAAATTGCATCGGCCAGGTCTGCTTATTTTGCACAGATAATTGATAACAATCAGAACCACCCAAGACAATTGTTCAACTCTATTAACAAACTCCTTAAATGTAACAGTTATTCAACTGCTCCAGCTTCGTCTCACCTCTGTAATAGGTTTCTTAATTTTTTTACCTCAAAGATTGAAAACCTCCGTAAATGTATCATTTCTACTCTTCCTTTACCTTCTTCTCACACAATCACTCCTGAATTTTCTGGTACCCCCCTATCAATTTTTTCCATATTGGACCTTCATTCTCTTTGTAATGAGGTTTCAAAAATGAAAGCTGCCACTTCCATAGTTGATCCTGTACCAACTTGTCTGTTCCAATCATGTTTTGCTAGTTTATGTCCTATTGTACTGAATATTATAAATGATTCTATGTGCACTGGTGTGGTGCCAACAACATTTAAAACTGCTGCTTTGACTCCTGTACCAAAAAAAAAAGACACAAACGTTGACAATCTAAATAATTTCCGCCCCATTTCTAATCTTCCTTTTCTTGCCAAAATTTTAGAGCGAATTGTTGCTATTCAATTGCACTCCCATCTAGCTGCAAATAATCTCTATGAGCCCCTTCAATCAGGATTCTGTAAACTACACAGCACTGAGACGGCATTAGTTAAGTTTACTAATGACTTGTTAATCGCTTCTGATTCTGGCAGTCTCTCTATTTTTATTCTTCTTGATCTTAGTGCCGCTTTCGACACTGTTGATCATAATATTTTACTTGCTCGGTTAGAATCTGTTTTTGGTGTTTCTGATACTGCACTAAGCTGGTTTAAGTCCTATCTTTCTGATAGAAAGCAGTTTGTTGCTATGGGTGGTTTCAGGTCTGCTATTGGTGTAGTGCATTCTGGTGTCCCTCAAGGTTCTATCCTGGGCCCTATACTTTTTAACATATACGTTTATCCTCTTGGCCAACTTTTAAAATCACTTGGACTCAGTTTTCACTTTTATGCAGATGACACCCAGGTTTATATACATTCAAAACCTGATGTAAATGTGGCTGTGTCTCATCTTTCTTTTTGTATTTCTGTGATAAAGGAATGGATGTCTAGAATTTTTTTATGCCTAAACAGTGACAAGACGGAGGTAATGCTCATTGGTTCACCTCATCAGCTACGGAAGGCTGGTTCCCCCACTTTTAGTGTAGAAGGTTCTACACTTCAATTTCAGACTAAATTAAAAAATCTGGGGGTGATATTTGATAATAATTTGACATTTGTTCCTCATGTTCAGAGCACTGTCAGGACATCATTCTTTCATCTCAGAAATATAGCCAGATTGCGTCCCATGTTGTCTCTCCCTGTGGCTGAAAAGCTAATCAACATTTTTGTATTTTCACATATCGATTACTGTAATGCTTTGTTGGCTGGGGTTTCAAAAGCTACCCTTAACAAACTACACTTGGTACAAAATTCTGCCGCTCGAATTCTGTCTGGAAACAGGACGAGGGATCACATTACTCCGGTACTGGAATCTTTACACTGGCTCCCTGTCAGATTCCGTGTTGATTTTAAAATCTTAATGCTTACTTATAAGGCCTTGCATGGACTGACACCTCATTATATAACTGAACTTTTAACACCCTACACACCAGCACGTGATCTCCGTTCTTCGGAAGCTGGCCTTTTAATTGTTCCGCATACCCGACTAAAATCGATGGGTGATAGGGCATTTTCGTCAAATGCTCCAAAACTCTGGAATTCCCTGCCTATTGAGATTAGGCAAGCAGAATCACTTAGTGTTTTTAAATCATCACTTAAAACTTATTTGTTTAGGGTAGCTTTTAGATAAATGCTGTATTATTATTATTATTAATCCTATACTTCATAATGTTTTTATTTTGTATTTTATTACGTCTCTCTGTCAGCAATTACTAATGCATTGTTTGTTTAATTGTATGTTTTATTATGTTTCTATATTTGTGAAGCGCTTTGAGATACTTTTTAAAGGCGCTATATAAAAAAAAGTTTATTATTATTATTATTATTACTAAAGAAACGTTAGTCACAAAAACAGACAAAACAGACACCCCTCGTTGTGTTTATGCTTCTTTTTAAAATTATATGAAATAAACATAACTATATATAAAATTACATCTAAACATATGACAGTTTCGTTTCAGAAACGAGAGGACAGTACATTTTGAAGACTCTGCCATAATCCCGTTTTCCTCAGTTCTCCTCCACTTTAATCTCCCCAACCGGAAACGGAAGAGCATCCTTGCGTCAAATGCGGAACTTATGCGTGCATATAGCCTATTGGCCAGTGTGGCAAGGGGGCGTGGCCTAGCGGAGTCTGTAACGGGAGAGAAGATTGGGAGACATGTGCGGCGTAAGTGGGTCAAGTGCAAATGACGACCACCTGTGTCTTGTTTCAGTGATTGGCCTGGAGAGTGAATAAAAGCCATGTGACCCTGGATTTCCACCAACTGCAGAACGGCTGCGGATCGGCTCCGCTGCGTCTCGGATCCGTGCTCCGCAGTCCTTCAATACCTACCAGATCCGTTTTTTTAATTTTGTTTCTGTGCTCGACTTTCTGCGGCGCTCTCCGGCATCCAGCAAAAATAGAAACTTTGCGTACTGTATCTGCTCCGGAGGGCTGCGGTCGACCCGGAGCTGGGACAGAGTCGGAACGCAGCCGTTCCGCAGTCAGTGAAAATACACACATTGACTTTAATGGAAACCTATTGACTCCGCCGCCGTTCCGGAGCGGATCCGCAGCCGTTCCGCAGTTGGTGGAAATTGGGGGTGAGAGAGAGCGGCAGAGAACTGTGGGTGCAACACGCAGTGAGCTGTACGATAGCGTAAAGAGTGAGAAAAGTGAGAAACCTGAGACGAGAGAAGCCAGAGAGCATGAGGAACATATTGGATAATTGCTGACACTAGTGGACTGTGAAACGCTGTGTGCGTGAAGTTGTTTTGTTTGTTTTGCAGGCTCCGCAAGCCCACCATCCTCTTCCTTCCATAAGTCATTAATATCTGAACATTACTACACTGGTGCCGAAATCCGGGAAGGGAGATGATAGCCGCACCAGCCAACCGGCTCCGCCTGCATCAGAGTCCCCACTATAATAGTAATAATGTAAAGGTAATAACATCCCTTGCGGCTCTCCACCATGAACAACATCAGGCCCTGTTTGGTTTGAGGAGCGACCTGGAACGGCGTTTCGACCTCCTCGTCCAGGGCCAGAGAGAGGTTCCGGAGCTGGATGGTTCGGGAGGTTCAGACCGGAGTCACGCCGCCACCGGCCGAGCTCCCCCACCTGACCATGAGCAAGATGGATCCCCAGGATGACCCAGAGGTCTTCCTGGACCTATTCGAGAAGGCAGCAGAGGCAGGTGGGTGGCTGAAAGAGCATTGGCTGGTGCGCCTCATCCCATTGCTGTCCGGCGAGGCGCAGGCGGCTGCCCAACAGCTGCCGGTCTAAAAACTGTATTCCCTGAGTCATTAAATATCTGAACATTACTACAGCCATTATTATAACCGACGTCCTGTGGTAAAATTACATTACTCCATCTAAATGACGTTTTATTAACAAAGTTCGGGAGGAGCACGCGCAGATAATTAACACGGGTGGAGAGCACTCAGCAATCAACGATGAGAGCTATAAATACCCAGCGGTCTCACCTCGTTGCATTGGCAGTTTTTTGCAGCATCCCTCCACCACCCCTTTCGCCTCACTTTTTGTCATAAGCACTTACATACCGGGGGAGTATTATGGGTTCGGGCCGAATTCCGAGCACGAAGCCCTCCCCCCGGACAGCACGCCAAATACGCATTAAACTTTCTCCCTCTAATTATATGTAAGTGTGAACTACTGAACCATATAAAGTTTATCCCGTCCGAATAGGGCTTAAGAAAAGGTTTATTTATCCTACCTGGTATTTGAACCATCTTTATTTATCTAAATATAAGTTTGTCCTGATGTAAATATTCAAATGTATGCAGATGACACTGTGATTCATGTAAATGTCAAAACCAGAGAACAAGTGGCGCGTGAAATCATCAAATCACAATCAGGAGGAACACATTTCAAATGTGTGTAACTACTTTTTGACCAGCTGAGAACTTGTGAAGAGTTTATAAAGTGTGTAAAGGAGTCAAAACAGCGGCAGGAATCCCTCAGTCACACACACACACACACACACACACACACACACACACACAAACACACACACACACACACACACACACACACACACACACACACACACACATCACACACACACACACACACACACACACACACACACACACACACACACACACACACACACACACACACAAACACACGCCTGTACTGAACTGGGCAACATCACGACTATGATGAGAAAAAAACAGTATTCTTGAGCATTCTGTCCTTTTTAAGGTCTCTATCTTCCTGTTTTTGGTCCGTTTAGCGTTTATATTTCATTCGAACCCCACTAGTGTTCGTTTTGAGGCAGACCCATTCTTTCAGCGTCACGGTCCGCTTGTTTGGTGGCACCAGGGTTTAGATGGCAGCATTCACACATGTTCAAATGAACCGCAGTAACAGAGCAATCGCACCAGAGTTCGTATTAATCCAACCAAGTGTGAACACAGCCTAAGCTGTCATGGAGAAGTAATGGTTGACTGTTGAATAATATGGTTATGTATGTGAATGTACACTGTGGTTAATGTCTCCTTATCTCTACACTCCTACAAACCTGACCTGTTTTGCTTTCATAAAGGCTGGAGTGTTGATGGAGGTGGCAGATTTACCTCATCCTCCAGAAAAGAAATACAAGAATGATATTGTGAGGAGAGCTCTAGCATTGGACGCAGGAATGTCAGGCTTGTGCTTAAATTGGACAGGGAACATCAGCTCCTGAGGACAAATATAAAGCGTGTGAATTACAGCACAGTCTCCTCACAGAACACAGTGTTCACCAGTAAATCTCCACACCAGCCTGCGTTTCTCTCTGTTGTGTGTGTGTGTGTGTGTGTGTTGTGTATGTGTGTGTGTGTGTTGTGTGTGTGTGTGTGTCTGTCTGTGTGTGTGTGTGTGTGTGTGTGTGTGTGTGTGTGTGTGTGTGTGTGTGTGTGTGTGTGTGTGTGTGTGTGTGTGTGTGTGTGTGTGTGTGTGTTTGTGTTTTTACAACATGTGTAATGCCTGAACCATGGGCTCAAAACATACATAAAACAGGGCCTGATTTGTAGAGCTGGTTTAAAACATGTGAGGAATAACACCACACACCTTCCATACTCGTACTAATAAATGAAGAAATAAAAATATTTGCAGTGTTTGCAGCACTGTTGATATATTCTGGGTAGGGTTCATTTTAAATCTCTTACCCTTAACATTAAATTCAGCTTGGATGTCGCAACATACACACTGCGTAAAATAAGACACATTCAAGCTTTGTTTTGTAGATCAGTGCTTCTCAACTGGTGGGTTTCACGACAGTTTTGAGTGTATAGTCAGAGAAACATCACCAAAATACATCATTCTAAATGTGTTTCCGATGCAAGACTTTTATTTTGAAAGATGTGCGTGAAAGCTGTTGAGTCTTCTGTCAGGCAAGGCAAGGCAAGGCAAGGCAAGTTTATTTATATAGCACATTTCATACACAATGGTAATTCAAAGTGCTTTACATAGGAGAAAAATAAAATAATCAAAACAAATAAGAATAATTAAAACAGTTTAGAATAAAAAATAAAATAAAGTACAGTAAAAACAGTCGGACGAACAGTGGCACAGTGCTCATTCAGTAAATGCATAGCTAAACAGAAGTGTTTTGAGTCTGGATTTGAATGTGACTACTGTAGGAGCACATCTGATCTCTTCGGAAGCTGGTTCCAGCTGCGGCTGGCATAGTAGCTAAAAGCAGACTCTCCTTGCTTAGAGTGAACCCTTGGTATTTCTAACTGATGCGATCCTAATGATCTGAGTGATCTGTTGGGTTTATATTCAGTGAGCATATCTGCAATATACTGAGGTCCTAGCCCATTGAATGATTTATATACCAGTAATAATACTTTAAAATCAATCCTAAATGTAACTGGTAGCCAGTGTAAAGACCTGAGGACTGGTGTGATATGTTCATATTTTCTGGTTCTGCTCAGGATCCTGGCAGCAGCGTTCTGTATGAGCTGCAACTGTCTTATGGTCTTTTTAGGAAGGCCAGTGAGGAGTCCATTACAATAATCCACCCTGCTGGTGATGAAAGCATGCACAAGTTTCTCTAAGTCTTGACTGGAAACAAAGCATCTAATTCTTGCAATATTTTTCAAATGATAGTATGCTGATTTAGTTATTGCTTTGACATGACTACTGAAACTAAGGTCTGACTCTAGAGACACACCAAGTCAGACGCAGTTTAAATAGTTGAGCTAATGGTCGAGCATGTCCCATGTCCACTGGATCTGTTCCTGTCCTAAAGTCTGCCCATGGCAAAAGAGGAAAGCTTTGGTTCATTTTTTCTGAATCAGCTCATTCAGGAGCTTCACGTTATTAATTAAGCAAATCTTGTCGTAATGTATCATGGGCACATGAAATACAGCATTAGGAAATGCCCAGCATCAGCTCTAAACATTCCTGCTTTTCCCCAAAAGCACCGGTTTCTTGATATTAGTAAAAAAAATATTTTATATTTTTTAATATGATCATGTTATTACATTGTGGAAGTTTAGAATAGAATTTTCGCACGTTAATAAATAAAAAATAAATACGACCTCATGTTGTGTCAATCACGTTCACAAAACTTTATTCTGTCATAAAAAAATTCGGATCGGTTTTGATTTTCTGTTTTTCGCATCGATAGCAAGCATTTTGAGAGGTGTTTTGACAATTCAGAGCCACCGTATAAGAGAACGGCAAAATCCAGACCAATTGGTTGATGGAAATTTGTGGTCTTCTTTTTAATACGTGGCTCTAGTATCGCTAGCAAAGCTTTAAACTGAGCCACTGACATCCTGAAGTAAACTTTGAATCGCCCCGGATAATCCCGCAGCGAACTCTCCTTCCTCTCTACGTAATCTCAGGATTGGATGGACCCTATTTCCTCATTATTTCTCTTTTTAAGAAGAGAGAGAACAACAAAATCATCTCACTGCTTGAAGACTCCATTTTGTATTGTTTTGCAATTTATTAATACTCATCAGACTCAGTGTGCAAGGTTTCTGTGCATACGAATATTTAGGATGACAAATACGAAAAAATGTATGCGAAAACTTTGGAATGCAAGAACCAATAGGGGAGAGAATAGTGTGTGTGTGTGTGTGTGTGTGTGTAATCTGCTCCAGCCAGAAATGAGCGTGTTATATTACTGTGGCGGTCTGTGTTGCAGGTCCATCAGATTTATGAGAGAGTGTGTAATGGGGAACACAGAGTCCAGGTGCGACTAAAGCTTCAATCTCACAGCCTCCGGAACAACAATCAAACTAACCAATACACTTCACACAACCATTCAAACTGAATACAGCATCCAATCTTCTTCTACTGTACAGCAACAGCGGGCGAATCTTATACTGCGACAATAATCACTAGAATACTAGAAGAGGATAGAAGAGTCTAGGAGAGAAACTGATTAAAGTAGCAGATTAAGTGCTTTTCAAAATATTCTGTCCAATAATGTCCTATGCATTTGATCAAAGTGGTTCATTTGTATGGTTTGTTTCAGTCCACCTTTTCATACCTTGAGAAGCCTGGAGTGTGTGCGGGCCAACAGCTCATTTATTACACTAATACACTCCCAATCATCTCACAGCTCTCTCGTGTCTCCACTACACCTCCTCTTTACTCCTCTGACACTCTCTGTGGCTCACAGACATGAGTAACTCTCTCAGACATCCGCTGTAAATCTCTGCCATCCACCAGAAATCAATGGCTAATTTCAAAGCTTAGTTTTATGAGGTTTTGCAGGTTCACATGCACAGACACACAGTGCTAATGGACTGCAGGCCTTCGGGATTCAATGACATCAAATGTGTGAAGAAATACACCCGCTCGTGACCATTAGGATACTAGTAAACACTAAGCTAATAGGTTAATGCCAGCACTGTTAAATGAGCTGGTGTCGATCAATGCAGGAGTCAGGAGTGTGATTTACAGTGCGTTCCCAATGCTCCCTCACACACTACCGTAAATCCTGCCGTCCGCTGGCGTCTGATTAGAAGCGGCCCGATGACGGATGGGGAAACAAGCGATGGGGGGGGAGAGATGAAGCTGTTTTCAACACTCGAGTCGGTGTGAGAAATTATGAAATAATCATCCGGAGTGCTTACTCTGAGATTCCTCAGGTCATCCACGTCTTCAGCTCCGGCTCTGAACTACACATCAGCACAAACCTCAGCGGCTCACACTAGCCGAGTTTCCATTACAGATTTGACCAAAACTTTTGCAATATTTTCTAAATGTCGATAAAAAACGATTGCGAAATGACGCCATTTCCATTAACCGATGTTGTGCGACTGAAACGTAATTTTTTCCGTTTCCAACAATTATGGCAACAGATGTAAGTGGGTTTATGTATATCGCAGCAACTGCATTAGCCATTATAGTTAATGGAAGGAGACGTAAGCGTGTTTTATCCAAGCATTAATGGCAAGGAAATACCCTTATACTAGGAGCGGCACATATAAGGTGTTTCTGGTTGCTTCTCCCTCATTTCTGCTTCAAGCTCTTGATAAAATTGTGGCACTTGTTTTATAAGTTTAACGAAGAGCTCTGTCTCGTCTTCTGTCTAAACACACCGCGTCATCTACGTCAGGTGACCTGTAAATGCGCAAAAACTGTTTTCGAACTGCTTGAAAAACCACCTCATGCGAGCGTGAAATCTTTTTTGCGATATAAGGGAGTTTTTGCGTAATTGACGTGTTTCAATTGTGCGTATTTGCAATTTGCGCAATTTGAAGGGTAATGGAAACGCTACTAGTGAGCTCAGATAATTTTTGGGGATGAATTTTTTGTTGATTTTTCATAGAGAGGATCACATACAATTACCCAAAGGTTTCTTCACAATAACAGAACAAAAATTGACCCTCTGAACCGCCCCAACCCCCCAGCGGTCCCCCAGGTCCAAGCCACTGATCTGTGTAATAAAATTGCAATCAAAACCAATTATTATGAGTTTTTAAAGTGATCACGGGAACCACTGAGTCAGTAAATTAATCCAAATATTACATTATCTAATGCATTTAAAAATTTCTATATTGTAAGACCCCTTAAATGCCCTCTGCTCAATCAAATAAACAATGATAGCAGGGAAATGGCACTATTTTATTATAGAAACATAAAACAATGAAAGCACTTCTGTGCAATGAAAGTGTTTTATTTCAGCAGTAGTGGCCACCTTATGAGTTGGCAGCTTTATCAATGGTTTAAGTGTGAATATCGCTCTATTGTGAGTCGGCTGTAAGCAAGAGAGCTGAGATTAATTTGATTTTTAGCATTTTAATTTATTATTCAGAAATCCATGTTTCAAGATCGATACATACTGGCAGGATTTGTAATCAATGCACCAGGAAAACAAGAGATTTCTTACAGCCCTACTTTAAAGGGTTAGTTCACCCAAAAATGAAAATTCTATCATAGTTTACTTACCCTCAAGTTGTTCCAAACCTCTATGTGTTTATTTGTTCTGCTGAACACAAAGGAAGATATTTGGAAGAAAACAGATTTCATTCCCCATTGACTACCATAGTATGTATTTTTTCCTACTATGGTAGTCAATGGGGAATGAGATCTGTTTTCTTCCAAATATCTTCCTTTGTGTTCAGCAGAACAAATAAACACATAGAGGTTTGGAACAACTTGAGGGTAAGTAAACTATGATAGAATTTTCATTTTTGGGTGAACTAACCCTTTAAAGCCAATGCAGAGAAACGAAAGCGCATGACGAGACAGAGCGAGTATAGGGATGTTCATCATTCTGTTTGCGTTCATCCAAAGGGTTTTAAAAACACGGTGATTATAAAGGTTGCTAAATATCAAGGATGACTTGTTCAGTGAACTTAGCAATTGAAAATAGGTTTAACTGTGTGTATCTTCCTCTCCTGTGTTTTGATCAGGAGATTCTGTACAACAGTGGAAAATTCCCTCAATGTCTGGGAAGTGTTGTGTCACAAATGAGGGAAAATCCCATCAATGGCAGAGAAAGAGTTAACAAGTTGCTCTCCAGAACAGTTCCACAACTTTACAGTTCTTCTAACCAAGCACAATTGAATAAAACAGTGCTTTCTATAAATGCTGCACGTGATGCTGAACACCTGAGGCCTGTCATCAGCACAGAGAATCACAGCACAGAAATAAAGCTGTCCTTCACAGAGACTGTCACCATCTGCTCAACACACGCCAGTCTTCGCTGGAGGAACACACAGTTGTGTGAAGGAAACACAGAGCCTTTGCCCTCATCTGAGACTGAAGAGAAAACCTTCAGATTGAGTGAAGTGAAGGTTGAGCTGAGACCAGTTTACTGCTGAGTGATCCCGATCTCACACACACACACACACACACACACACACACACACACACACACACACACACACACACACACACACACACACACACACACACCACACACACACACACACACACACACACACACACACACTCACTCACTCACTCTCACACACACACACACACACACACACACACACACACACACACACACACACACACACGGTGTCCGGTTACAGGACACATTAGGACTGATAAGAGATTACATCCCCAAAAGGAATTGCAGAGAATTGAGACTCTCACTTAATACTTGCTGAGAAGGAGAAATAAACCCCTTTAATCCTATATATTTTATAAATAACCACTTAAAAATGTATGAACATGTATCTAATTTTCCCATCTCATGATTTTCCTCTTATGTGGTTTGGCCTATGTATTCATTCTCTCTTTTAAACTCTTCTGGATTAATGTTTCAGACTTGCATACTATGGTTCACCTAAATCATATGTGTGGCATGTTTAGTCTCTATAAACTCCAACCTTTGTCCCCCATTTATTAATTTACATTACATTTTGCTAACTTCATGACAAATTAGTATTATTTTGTTGAACACCCAATCAAGTGACATGTTCAAAGGCCTGCTAGAAGAAAAGGTTGTAATGAAATTCCCTCCAAAGGGAGCAACTTCTTGTTGGCTCACACACCTCCAGAGCGTGTGACATCTTCAGCTGAACTAGAAGTGTTGTAAGGACCCAAGCGTGCGCCAGGCTATGGCCTTGTCTTTCCATTCACCAAAGATCCTCGACTCCCCCTGGTTCTCTCTCATCAAGACCTCATCAGCAAAGATCAACTGGAGCCTCAACACATTACATCAGGACAGTTTCATTCAAATGTGGCGAGATATGCAAGTATCAAACTTAGTCTCATTATTTAATACATTAATTATCCTCCTTACCCCTTTCTAAGAAGGGTGTGTTTGAACTAAACTGATGGTTTGCTCAGGTTGTTGATCTGCTGAACAATGCTATAACTTGCTTTCCTGTAATCTGCTTCTGCTCTCTTTCCCTTGGTAAACTGTATGCATGTGTGTATGTGTATGTTAGAGTAGTTTAAATGTTTAGTCTAGTTAATAAAGTCTTGTTCATGTCACACGTAAAGTTGTCCGCGTAAAGAGTCCCTAATCATATCGATTTTGATTACTTGCTCTTAGTAGTACTGTACAGTAAGTTAAGCTAATTTGCTACACATTATTTACACGCTCAGCCCTGAAAACACACACACACACACACACACACACACACACACACACACACACACACACACACACACACACACACACACACACACACACACACACACACACACACACACACACACACACACACACACACACACACAATCAATGCGTTTGACTCTGGATGACACTCATCTCAATATCACCAGGGTTCTCAAGTCTCACGCATTGGCCGTGAGACACACGCAATTCAACCAGTTCACACGCTCACACGCCACACCGTGTATTTCTCACGCTGAAAAGGCAATGCCAACCAAGTTGTCCTGCAAGCTTTATATAACGTTGTATACGAGGCGCAGGCACAAAAGTGAAGTTTCCTGCCGCCAGCGCGTCCGTATCTCGGCCAGATTGCGTTCGTTACTAGGCAAAATAGATGCGCGAACACACGGAAGTTGACGGAACATTCTCGGCCACCGCGCACACACATTCTCGGCCACATTAGGTTCGTTACTAGGTAATCAACAATATTGCGCGAACACACGTTGTGATGGAGAAGGTAAGTTGGAAAAAAGCTCATCTAACATTTTTAGGCTAGAACATTTAATACATAGCCCATCGTAGTATACATTATTATTGATGGAGTCAAAAACTCTACTACTTTGCAACCAGGCCAGAAGCTTTAGCTAAGGGAAATGTTAGTGGCAAGGAATAAAGGCAAATACAAGGAATGAAGATGTATTTCTAAATTTTATTTTAAATGATATATTATACTGTATTAATAGTCTTTCTATTACGTTAAGGCTGAGGTAGAGTGCTCTGGGTAATATTTTATATCCTGTCCAAACATACATTAATCATTGCCATTGCATTTGTATTTTTCAAAGATATCAGGGAAAAATGCAAAAATTTTGTTTTTTCCAAACTGTTTGGAGCAATTTGTTATATTTTTGTAATTTTGAAATATAACATTAAAGAGTAGCCTATATTTGATGTGATGAATTGCTCTGTCATTTATCATATTTACCAATTGTTATAATTTCAATTTGTGCTGGTTAATAATGAAAAATTGGGTAAAATTGGGGGGTGGGATGGGCGGGGCTTCACTGGGGCTCCTCCCCTTTGGCTCCTCCCCTAACCGCATGTGATCTCACTCCAAGGTTTTGATAAAACTTGAGAACCCTGATATCACTTCAACAAATTATGGTCATACAATGGTTTAGTTTATCTAACCATTAACTACAACTTTTGCCTCAATAAACTCCTAATTACTGCTAATTAATAGTTAGTAAAGTTGTTCAGTTTAGGGATTGGGTGATTAAGGGATGTAGAATATGGTCATGCAGAATAAGGCATTAATATGTGCTTTATAAGTACTAATAAACAGCCAATATCCTAGAAATATGCATAATTTATAGTACAGTTAATAGTTTTAAAGTTAGTTAAAATTAAAGTGTTACCCAAATTATGATTTTAATTGTGTGATAGAGTTGAAAAGGTTGAAAACCTCTAAAGTTGGATTGGCCAAAATCACTATTATACAGACATTGAATGTGTTTAAAACCAGCTACTTTTCCTGCTAAGATAGTTTTAGCTTATAATAGTTAGCACCATAGAGTCTTTGTTCTGTTAGTGTTTAATATTTTGAGGTGATTTCTGTGATATCTTTGTCCAGATAGGCTTGACAGATGTTTTCCCCTATAAATGGTCCAGTAGATTCCCGATATAAAGGCATGGTCCATTAGGAGTTCTCCTCCAGCAGAAGTGTATCGCTGTAAACTGTGACCTGAACGAGGACTCGTGAGATATGAGCCATTATCATTACAGCTCATCAATAGACTAATGCAGGGTGTGTTTGTTTAAGGCCTTCTAACACTTTCTTCCATTAGCAATCCTGTATCGGACGCAAGATAGGATTGTCTTTATTGCTCATCGAATTGTACATTACATCATCCTGTGTGTGTGTGTGTGTGTGTGTGTGTGTGTGTGTGTGTGTGTGTGTGTGTGTGTGTGTGTGTGTGTGTGTGTGTGTGTGTGTGTGTGTGTGTGTGTGTGTGTGTGTGTGTGTGTGTGTGTGTGTGTGTGTGAGGCATGAGTGGGATTCGCCAGATAACTGTAATGTGATCTTATCACAATGTTTGGCTAAGGATTTAATGCATATTGCAATTTTAGTGTGTGTCTTGGAATATACCAAGTATTTCAATAACTCTGATTTATTAAACTTTTTTATTTTTTTGGGGTTGAAAATGACAAAACGCTTTGGTCAAATAGACATTAAGGATGTTTACGCGACAACAATGTACTAAAAACTGATCTTTGAAAGCGTAAAACACTGCATGTTTTCTGTTTTCACTTGTTTATGGATTTTAATGGTTGGTTACATTTTAATCATCAAAAAGCAAGTCTAAACAATTTAATTCATAAAATTTTAACAATGTAATTATTTTTTATTTCTTTTATTTGCCAATTAAAGTGTTGCACAACTGCTTAATTCATGTTTTATTATAAATAGTAATATATTTATGTTAAAATGACTTGTATATTATAGTGAAGACCTTTGAGACCTCTGCTTTCAGCTGAATTGAACGTCTTCATTTATGAAACATCAGCACACTTATTAATCTGAACTGAAAAACACTGAGCTGAAGACGACATTACTGTCTTCTGTAGAGCTGCCTGTACAGCTGAAATTGAATTTGTTTCATAACTGGTTAATTTGACATCATTAACACTGTAGTAAATAGCAGGCAAACAGGATGGCAACCTCTTACCACACAATCTGTGGAAAAGTGTCAGCTCAATGGGATCTGGTTTCTGTGGACAACAAACCGATGCATTTTAAATTATTATAGTATTCTCCTGGTTTCCCGTATCTGGGTTTTTTGATCTTCTGCCTGGTTTCCTCTGTTTTTACCTGTGCCCCTGTTATTGGTTAAGCGTTGTTCATGACCTTTGCCTGTTTTCGACTATGGTTGTGGATTACCCTTTTAATAACATAGCATTTGGATCCTCAGCCTTTGTGTCTCGTGGCAGTTTGTACAGCTGATGAGTGGATCATGTCTCATATTCCCCTATGTCCAGTGACTGTGTGACACATCTGATTCATTAGCTGCACTACCTAGTTAACTAGAAGAATAACACCTTTATAATTTGTTAAAACGGCGTAATTCAAATACATGGAAATTTGTAAATGTAATTAAAATATTTGTTTGCATGTTATGAATTTTCATGTTTATCTGATTATATATTTTGTGTTTTCCTTTTTTCGTGGCAATCATAGGGCCCTTGTAGAGACTCCAAAACCTGAAATGGGTGTTTTTCACATTCAGTGTACAAAAGTAAGATATATATATATATTTAAAATCACTGCACTGCAAAAAAAGTCCAAAAAAAAATCAATGCATATCTGTTGTCATTTAGTTTTGCAGTAGTATCCTGTATAATTCCCCTGAAATGAGAAAGATGACCTGCTGAATTATAGGAAATAAATGGAGGTAATGTGGCTCGGCACGAAGCAGAAACATCAGCATTTATTTTCAGTGCATCATTTCAGCCGTCCAGACACAATTATTCCACTCATTTCACACTTAACAAATATAAATGTGTTAATCTCAAGAAAAATGTTTTTGCCTAAAGCTCTACTTTCTACCCAAGCCACTGTCCCTAGTCTGAATCGAATGTGCTGAAAACACTTGGATACACGCAATAGCTGTGCAATTATACATGAATAATCAGCAGCCTTTCATCATCAACAAATCAGAATCAAGAATTTAGCAATGCTGCGATATACTGTAATTTACATCATGAGAATATACCTGTGCTTGACCAAAACTATAGACATCACAGTCCCACTGCTTACAAATAAACCAAATGCAAATATTCTGAAGTGAGCTAGTAAGACTAGATCACATGGAGGACAGTAATAACAGACGTCAGTATGTGAGTAACTAACAGCTCGAGCTAGAACTCAAAGCTCAATACCGGAATAGAGCTGATGGAAACTGCTAAAGCTACGACTATCATCACTCACACACAACATGATTAAAAGGGAAAGGGCAATGTGTCGAAAGGTGAAGACATCTGAAAATCTCCTGCTAGAAGATGAGGATTACTACACCATTAAACAGAAATCTCCCATTCAAATGAGTAGCACAATATTAGGATGAGGAGCTTGATACGGTTGAGCTGTTCTAAGTTAACGTTATGATGATACTGCTTAATTATCATGAAGCATGAAACCACAGACACAGATGTGCCGCCCTCAGTGAAGACTTTACTGCGTGCTCCAGGGCAAACACAACAAGACAATCACAACTTCATTAATCACTCAACACAATCCCCCTGGTTTAGCACTAATGAGGGAACTAACAGTGTCACAGCAGCGCTCCTACCTCAGCGAGGTCCGGCCGCAGGTCCATCAGCTGTGCTCGGCTCCAGGGCAAACGCCACGCTCTGGGGATTCTGGGAAATGAAGGGCAGAAGAAGAGGTTTTCAAAGGGCTAGATATTGGTGTAACAAACAGGGTACATCTGAATTAGACTTCAAACTTCTCACAAATGAAGCTTCTTCCAGCTGTTTCATGATTTAAAGTCCCCCTGTGGTGAAATCCAGATTTTAATGTTGTTTATATGTCTATGTGGTGTTTTTAATACGCTTTAAGACAAACATGTGTAAATTCATAAGTCGACAGCATTGCTGAGTATTAAAACTGCAGTGAACCAAAGACAGTCTCAAAAACACTGAAGTCGCTGGTGTTTCTGACGTCACAAACTACAGTAACCAATCAGATCAACGTGTGATCGTCAACCAGTGGATCTCTGAGTGAGTGGAGGCGGGGCTCATTTGCATATTCATAGCACCACGCATAATAAATGAGGCAAGGGTGTCGAGTTAAGGCTGATTTATACTTTCTGCGTTGGAAATTTATAATTTCCTGTCATCTCCCAATTGGAATATCTGAAAACCATTTTATTTCTTAATATCTATCATTATTAGCAGAACACATTTTACACATTGGGAAAACCAATTGTTTAGTCAATAATTCAAGAAATTCCATACTTTAAAGTGCTTGATTGTAACTTGTATTTGACATTATGAAACAGCATCATAGTTAATGTAATTGTTTTCCATTTGTTAAAATAAGAATATAATGCAGATTAGACCATTGATGGCTCCTCATTACCATGCTTAGGGCAATGTTAACTTTCTTTTTTTATCTATAGCATTTGTTATGAAAAATAGCAACTACACATAGCTACAATATGCCACAGTTGTAATACAGATCTTTAGTGAAAAATCTATTCCCTTTACAGATTATATTTAAAATTCTACAACAAAGTCCAAATTAACCACAATAAATACAATTGAATGTGATAAAGATGTAAAGGTGGTTATGAGTAGTTTAAAAAAGCTTTACAATCTATGTTGGTGCAAGATGATGTTTTCCCCTTTCATTCTTTTTAGTTTATGGGGCTGTTTTAGACCAGTTTGACTTTCTCCATAGCAAGTGGTAAATTCTCAATAGAATTCAAATGGGTTAAAATCTTAGGACACAAAGCATTAGATATACAGACGATTATTAGAAGATGGAGTAACCAGACAGATGAGCATCAGAAGAACATGGAGTGGCGAGGGCCGTGGGAGAACGTGATGAGCGACTCCTGCGCGACGCACCGGTATAAACGACGCACCGGTATAAACGATGCACCGGTCTCAGATCTCTCCCGGAGGAGCGGGAGCATAAAAGGAGGAGCGACGACAGTGAAGATCGAGAGAGGACCAGGCCTGGACTATTTTATTTGATGTTTTGCTGTATTATATATGACAGCAGTCGTCCGTGAGGGGCTGCTGTCTTTACTTGCATTTGTATTGGTTTATTTTATTAGTTTGTTGAATGTTCGCTGATTCCAGCCTCCTTCTTACCATCTAACTATGTTACACATGAGTTAAACAGTTTCTTTCAAGCCATCTAAATACTCTTGTCTCACTTTTCTTTCTATTAGTTACTTTTTTTCCGTTTAGAGCAGGAGTGTCCAAACTCGGTCCTGGAGGGCCACTGTCCTGCAGAGTTTAGCTCCAACCCCAATTAAACACACCTGAAACAGCTAATCAAGGTCTTGATTAGCTGTTGAAGGTCATTAGGCATGCTAAAAACTTACAAGCAGGTGTGTTGAGGCAAGTTGGAACTAAACTCTGCAGGACAGTGGCCCTCCAGGACCGAGTTTGGACACCCCTGGTTTAGAGTCTCAAACTGTAAAGTTTCGGTCAATGATTCGACTGCAAAGCCTGCTTCTAACTTCAAAGACGTTCCATCCATCCACCAACACACCACGTGATTGGCCACCCAACACAACTATCCAGACACGAGGAGACCGCCAGCCAATCAATGAACCCGGGAAACCCCCATTTAAGCCGACAGATTCCCAAAAGGAACCAACAAACGCAAGTAGCTTCCAGACTCTAACTTAATAACCCCGCCTAAGAAACGTCAAAAGGTTTAATATAATGATTGATGGTTTGGTCAGGTCATGTCTTATAAGTGCATTTAAAAACTTGGGATTAACTTTACTCAAAATTCATTCTTTCCTCACTTTCTTCCTTTCTGCAACTCATATGAATGTGTGTGTGTGTGTTAGACATTAGTTTTATGTCTGAGAATAATCAATCAATTTCCAAGTTATTCAGGTTTACAGTTGTTTAGTTATAACCATTTTCATGCTTTATTCCTGTTTCCTGGCCAAACTTCATGATTTTTTACTGTGGCCTCAGATCGAGCGCATCTGTACCGAGTTTGGTGAAAATATCTCATTCCGTTCAAGAGTTATAGACATTTTACTCATAGTGGCCCCGGCCACTTCAAACTTTTTGGGATCTTGTCATGAATGTGAATCGAAAATATTGATACTCAGACTCCAGAGAATATTTCTGCACTAGTTTGGTTTAGATTGGGTGAAAAACCTAGGACTAGTTCACTTTAAGTAGATATTAGTATAAGTAGTAATATTGTTCATCTTTAGGATTCCAATTGTTTAAGGCAATTAAGTATACAGCAAATAGTACAGGTGTTATGGTTATGAGAGTTTTCACATTTTGATATATGTTATTTAATTGTGAGCAGGGTTGCCAGGTCTGTGCAACAAAAGTAGCCCAAGAATAGCACAATGCGATTTTCTCCATTCTCCACTGAATTTGTACATCTAGGGGTTGTTTTGGGGGTGTAGGATAGAATCATACTTTTGGGAGTGGAAATCAACGGTAACAAAACCAAAATTGGCAACACTCATTGTGAGCGAGGCGAGATGTTTAGAGATTTCAGGATTCCCCCATTCAAATAGACAGGACTTTGGGTCTTGATCCCGAAATACTGCCGGAGCGTTGCAAATATGGCCGCAGAGTGAACAGACTTTCCTTGACAGGGACTTTGTTAGCGAGCGAGACTACTACCATCTGAACAAGTTTCAAGTGTGTAGGCCTTACGGTTTGATCTGAAGATCAGTTTTATGGTGGAATAATAATAAAGATCCTTACATTTACAATTGGGGTTGAACCTGTAGAACTTTCCTGATGTAGTAAGGAGTGATCTGACATGAACACAAGGCTATATAGAGAGAGAGATGATGACTTGTAATTGAGAGGACTGATTTTGACTTTGAGGTGTTTGTTTTGTCCTCTTTAATACAATACAGCTGTTCACATTCAGCTTCCCTCAAGCGAGGAGTTAGCTGTCACTCAACTACTGAAAGCCAATCAAAACAAACTGTATAATAGTTAAAACAGGATCCGTTCAGGCAAAATGCAGAGCGGTGTAAAATAACAGTCAGAAGAACTACATTCTTAATGTCGATTTCATTAATGTGCATTTCTCTGCTCATTACAACACAAGCATGTTTAAACAAGGCAGACTTCTGTTCCTCGTAGCTTGTTCTGCGATGGCGTTTCTATAGCGACAGACAGAAGACAGTGCGAGACTCGAGTGCTGAACACTGGAGGAGATCCTTCAGGAAAAGTCTCAGACCCACAGGGAAAACTACTGACTTTCAAATGAGATTAGGAACAAGATGTGACATGACTTCAGTTTGAGGTATAAAATATCTTCCAGGGTCACCTTAACCTTCATATTCAGCAGTTATATGCTTTAAGGTATAGTTATGCCCTCATGATTAATAAAAACGGTTGTTTATGACAACCCTGAAATCATTTGCATTATACTTTTCTTTCATTTAAGACTCTTAGATGCCATTGACAAATAATTTATCTGTTTCAAATCTGCATGACTTTCTTTCTTTCTTTCTTTCTTTTTTCTTTCTTTCTTTCTTTCTTTCTTTCTTTCTTTCTTTCTTTCTTTCTTTCTTTCTTTCTTCTTTCTTAATGACTGTCTTTGTTTTGTGTAACACAAAAGCAGAGGTTTGGCAGAATTTTCCCATCAATCTTTTCCATACAGTGAAACCATATCTGAATATATGGAAGAGCATATTATCGCTGTCTTGTGAAAAACATTTTTCAAGAAGATTTCCCTTTCTATTTTAGATGTAAATGAGTTCAGTTTTTAGTGTGAGTTCAGTTCAGTCTGAAGATGTGTTTACAGGTGCCATGTATCAAATAAAGTCTCTTTAGTTTACTTCAACATTAAAATCTATATATATATATATATATATGTCTTTCTTTCTTCAGTGGAAAAGAAATGAAGGTTTTGGAGGAAAACGTTCCAGGATTTTTCTTGATATAGTGACTTCAATGGAGTCCAACAGGTTGAAGGTCCAAATTGCAGTTTCAGTGTGATTACGTAATGTGTGTCGCATCACAGCTAGAGCAAGAGCAGCATTAGTGGTTAAAAAGTGTATAAATGTTTATTTATCTATAAAATGTGCGCTGGTTTGTCTAGATAAGACTCTTATTCCTCGGCTTCCTCGAGACTTTGAAGCTGACTGAAACTCACATTTGGACCCGTTGGACTCCATTGAAGAGTCACTATATGGAGAAAATCCTGGAGTGTTTTCCTCAAAAACCTTAATTTCTTCAGGACTGAAGAAAGAAAGACATGAACATCTTGGATGACGTGGGGATGAGTAAATTATCAGGAATTTTTAATTTCAGAAGAGGTCATTCAGCACATTCTGCCTATGGTAAAAAGTCAACATTAGTTTGGGAAATGCGTTCTTCATTGTAAAGTTATATTACAGCGATGAGATAGTGGTTGAGAACAGCACATCTATAATGAGCTTAAAGGAGCTGTATGTAAGATTGTGGTCAAAACTGGTACTGCAATCACTTTCAAATTACTGCATCCCCTCACCCTCCTCCCTGACTCGAGGTTGCCAGATAGGCTGCAGGATCCAGCAGGAACGTGTGTAGCTGCAGCTGTGGGAACTAGAGCAGAGCTGGCAACCCGGATCCCGCAACACTACTGACTCTGTGATTGGTAGATAGGTGGAGGGTGGAGCATCAGATCAAAACACAACATGACAACATCAACATCAGTTGAGGGCTGCAACTTCACTTTTTAAATGACAATATCCTGGCCAGACTACTGTTGTCAGTGATCAGTGATGCCGGTAACGCGTTACTTAGTAACGCGTTACTCTAATTTGACCACTTGTTTCAGTAACGAGTAATCTAACGCGTTACTTTTTCAAAACCAGTAATCAGATTAAAGTTACTTATCCAAGTCACTGTGCGTTACTATTTTTGTCATTTTCCTTAGTAAAAATATATATTTATTTCTTCTTGCATCTCGGGGAGTGTGCGCGACAAGTCACATTTTCAGCATGAGGTTCACGTCACGTGTACCACGCAGCGACACAAACGTAAACAACAATGGAGGGAGGAGAGAGATGGGTTTTTTCTAGCTGGAAATACAGTCACTATTTTGAGTTTGTGTCTGTCAGCTAAAGATGGCAACATTAAGGTCCGTTGTAAACTCTGTGCTGGTGGAGACAAAGTGTTATCTACCTACAGAAACACTTCGTCGAATTTGAAAAAACATTGGAGTCGCAGCACCGCACAGTCAAACTTACGCCCGTTTCACACATACTCCGTCTGCAGTGCGTATGCGGTGCATATTTTTTCCCGTACCCATGTTAACAGGTTAGAGCTTTTACACTGCACGCGGGTGCGGTCCGTCGATCCGTTCCTCGTGCGTGAGTATACAGCAGTGCAGAGATCGTTTCCGCACCGTGGCTATTTCTGCTGTGCTGCACCACGCTGAATTAAAGTGGCAGCGCATTGTTCACATTAACATAGACATGGATTGACAAGAAACTGTATTAATTTCATCATATACGCAAAGTTACAGTTAACGTGTTCTACAGTTACTAAATTACAGGGTCAAGAAAAACAAAACAACAATATATTTTATAAAAACAAGTATTTATATTAAAGGTGCCCTAGAATGTTTTTTTTATTATTTTATAATGTTTCCTGGGTTGCCCTTATAATGTTAGTATGTTTTTTAGATCAAAAATAGTCATAATTTAGAAATAAAAGGCATTTTTCCTAGCCTGATTTTAGTCTCTGATTTGAACACTCTGTTTGAAGGGGCGTGTCTGCTGTGAGAACCGGCCACTGCTGTGATTGGCTGACATGCTTGCATATGAAATATGACATGTGAAACTCTCTCGAATACTTTCACTACAGCTTTTATATACGTTTTTACTATTACAGCTATCGAGATTAACGAATCATGAGATTGTTTTTAAAGTATTTAGATCTATTCCCATCACATAAAATGTTGCTGTGATGAGCACTGAGCAGATGACAGTCTGTCTGTTGATCGCGAGACAACGCAGTTTCTCTCTCTAATGCTTTCACCAATGCAAACACGACGATGTACATACAGTAAGAGCTTCGTTGTGCAGTGTAACAGCGTCATTGATTTCATAACGAGTTTGGCAAGAGAGATAAACTCGCGCTGTGTGGATTGTTCTTTGACCGCTTTCTGTATAGTTTATTCACTGAGAATTAGCCTATTTAACGTTAGTTATGTATGCTCGTTACTTTGCTATTACTGTACTAGGATCTTGTGCTGGATCTAACACAGTGTAAATTATCTTTAATAAAATCACTACTTACCGGTTGCGGGAATATAGTTGGAATTACCCCCTTCTTCAGTTTGAGACGCTGAGAGAAGCTTGATATTGTCCCAGGTGAGAAAATAAGTCCGTGGTGAAATGGGCAGAGCAAACTAACAACTTCGAATTAAACTGTTGCGGTATCCGATTATATATAAACATCCACCACGCCTGTTGACATTTCTTTTCTCTGGGAAGGGTATGAAAAGTCCTCACATCCCCTGCACAGCCTGGAACACAGCATTTATTTCCATGATCTGCCATTTTCTCTCTGATCCTCGCTTGCTCCGATGACTCGGCTGTGCAGTGCTTGTCATTGAGGGCTGGGATATGCAAATCTTTGGAGGTGTACATATTAATTATCCCGACTGTTGCGTCACAGTCGGTATTATGTGGAGATTCGCCTGTTTTTCAGAGGGTGTTTTTTAAAAACGAGATTTAAATAAGAAGGAGAAAAACAATGGTGTTTGAAACTCACTGTATGTCGTGTCCATGTACTGAACTCTTGTTATTTAACTATGCCAACATAAATTCAATTTCACATTCTAGGGCACCTTTAAGGGAAGTCAAGAAAGACAGTCTGTTTTTAAGTTCAACTTTAAATGTCAGGAGATAGATTGTTGATGTTACTGTTAAAAATACACTTCCAATAAAGTGAGTGTTGGCAAAACCGGTTGTCATTTTTATGTTGAGGTGGCGGGGGTGTTGTCGGCAACTGCTGAATGTAACTAATAAAAGTAACTTATAAAGTAACTTAGTTACTTTTAAAATCAAGTAACTTGTAAAGTAACTTAGTTACTTTTAAAATCAAGTAACTTGTAAAGTAACTTAGTTACTTTTTTAAAGTAACTGTGGCAACACTGTCAGTGATATAAGTATTTTAAATGAACATGATTTCTTAATGTCTAGTGAAATATCAGGGCCATTTTATGATTAATTGAAATACATTTCTTACATACAGCTCCTTTAAGCCTGTGTTTCTGACTGTTAAGGGCCTTTTTTTTTCTTTATCATTCATGGTATTCATTTACTACACCTATTGTGTTGATTACTCTTGTTTCTCTTTTTTAGTAATAACTGTTATTTTATTAGACTTGTGTCATCCTTGTGTTGATAATACAGTAAGAGGCTCTACAAGTTACAGATATCAGACTCACACATCCTTCAGATTGACCAGATGACAAACTCACATCAATTTACATCATCTTTAGTTACTCAACAATCTTGTGCTTTATTGTAAAACTCCTTACCTGGTTCCTCGCAATTAAATATGTTCAAACGATATCAAGTCCAGTGTAAAATGAACAGTCAGCATTCACTGCCAAAGATTTACAGTGTCATTTATTTTCTTATCCAGTAATTTCCTTTCTCAAATGACTACTTCAATATGTTCTGTGAACATGGACTTAATGAAAAGGCTCAAGGCATCAGACAAAGGCGGGTATATATATATAGTATCTTGCAAAAAGACAGAAAAAAGCCAGAGGAGGAAGAAGGACTTCTGAATGATGCTCACTATCTTTGCATCAGCATTTCATGGACTGACCTCATGAAGTTGTTGTTGTGTTTGTGGTCAGGAAATAAGCAGGAGCACAATGATCTGATGTTTCATCTGTCTCTGAGGAGCTTTCACACTGAACATGAGAAACACAGTCTTCAGACGACTATAAACAACAGCTCACACTGTGAGAAGAGGCTCATTCTGAACACCGCCACCCAGAGCCGATCCGCCCTATACGCTCACTACGCAAGCTGCGTAGGGCCCCGCAAATTACTCAAGGCCCCGCCTCCCCCTCGTGTCATAGCGCGTCAATTAATGTTTACAACATCCATGACAAAATTAAGCGAAACTATCCTTCTGGTCACAAAAAGAGAGAGAGAAAAAAAGAGTGAATTGCGGGAACAACAATCAGGTAAACTTGTGTTCTCAACTTGTGTTCACAAGTTTGATGTCAGCAAAGTAAAGTTAAGTTTATGTGCATTTCTATTGTGTTTTTAAAAGATAACCGCGTCGCGTGTGTTATCATGCATTCATATGCGCGCGTGCACGAAATGAAACGCGCATTTTTCAAGCAGAAATATATGTGGAGACCAGACATACTGTACAATATATGGGCGTGAATGATGGCACTCCTCATCAAAGTACACATTATACACACTTTTAAAACAAGACACTGATTATAGTCTCAGTTAATGTGTAGTAAAAACTCTAAACAACTGCACTAATTATGCAAGATGAAAAGCAATGTATTGACAATTTGACATTGATTGACTTTGATTTATAGGCTATATTGAATTTAAAATGTTGATTAGCTGGACATACTGGTCAATATGGATGCACATCCCTCAGTAAATAATAACCATAAATCAAGAATTGCTTCAACATGCATAATAAAAAAAACTTTAACATGCTATGGCAAGCCATTTTAGCTTTTAGCCTATTCATTCACAGTTTATGCATTTCTGATATCAATAATTCATTTTTTTTTACTATTTGCAATGTGAATTCTTGATTATTTTTACTAGTAGTAACTTAGTTACATTTTTATCTACCAATTTCTATTTTTGATATCAATAATTCATTTATTTTATTTTTTTTTACTATTTGCAATGTGAATTCTTGATTATTTTTACTAGTAGGGCCCCTTAGTTACATTTTATCTACCAATGTCTATTTTTGATATCAGGAATTACATGTTCACTTGCACAAAAGTTAATTCTTGATATCAATGATGTCATTCACTCACAGGGATTATTGATATCTGCATCACAATATTCACTTGTTATCTTAATATTCTATAGAAAATACTCTATTCAGTAAATATCATTCTGTTCTATATTGTTGTACTTATTCTTTGACTGTTTTGTTTAAAGGAGGGAGGATTGTATTGGGAGCACTGAAGTGTCAGGTGTGACTGTGGCAATGGCAAATGGTTTACATATCTCACGGCGTCACGGGTCAGGTAGAGGGCCCCTTAGCAGAATTTTGCTTAGGGCCCCAGGGAGGTCAGGATCGGCACTGCCGCCACCACAGAGAATAACCAGTAAAGTCACCGTGAAATTAAAATTGACAGTTCTTGGTTTTTTAATGTGATATTGCATTGTTTATTATGAATGATTTATCGCTGCAGATCATTATTGTGTTACATTCATGTTCCTGGTAATGTTGAATCAGAACTACAGCTCATCTCTTCTGTGATGACGAGGGCGGGGCTATAACCTGTCACTCACATTACATCAGCCAATAGCAAACCACACCCAATCAATTCCCCACGGACACAATCAAGCCCCGCCCACATCTGTTCTTGTTCCAGAAACGTTTCACTCGGATATACGACACAATAGAGAAGACCAGCACAACTTCACTTTCATGCCGACTTTAACCTTCATTTGCAAGGCACAAAACAGTTGGATTCACAGTTAAAAATGTTGTCCTTAAGATTTTATTATATAGTGTCGGGTTTAAAAGCAATATTGCACTTTTAATGGGCTGCCAGATGGCCTTATTACTTAAGGTCCCATATATTAAGTCAATAATTGTATCCTTTAAAACTTACATTTGATCACCAAAATGACATATTTATAAGTTTTTTTTCCTTGGGGAAAAAAATTCTTCATGCCTTAAAATATCTTGAATGTAACTCGACACCCTTGCCTCCTTTAGTATGTGCAGTTCTATGAATATGCAAATGAACCCCGCCTCTACTCACTCACTCACTCAGAGATCCACTGGTTGACGATCACACGTTGATCTGATTGGTTACTGTAGTTTGTGACGTCAGAAACACCAGCAATTTCAATTTTTGAGACTGTCTTTGGTTCACTGCAGTTTTAAGCAGAAAATACTCAGCAATGCTGTCGACTTATGAATTTACACATGCTTTGTGTTAAAGTAACACTAAGTAACACTTTTCAACCTTCATAATATATTTCCAAGACCCTTGTGATGGTACATCGACTTAAAATAAGTTAAATGACACGTCTGCCATATGTAGCACACTTGAAAGAATGAACAAGCGTGTGAATTGGTTGGGTTCTTTTATTCAGCCAGCGTCATTCGCAACAGCTCCGTACCACACAGTACAACATAACTCAAAACTCATAGTCCCGTTCAAAACCTCGCGTGAACTGACTTTCTTTTTCTCTTCTAGGTTTTTCTCCGGGGTATTCCTCTGGCTTACTGCCACCCACTGGACACCCATCACATAGCTATATACTACAAATTGACATGCATGTACTGAATAATTAAATAACCATTATTAATATAATTAAATAACCAAAAACTATTACATGGGGGGGGGGGGGGGGGGGGTCTAGCTTTTAACTCACAATTATCTTATAACAATTATACTATTCTATCAATGTATTTTCTATATTTCCCCACATTCTCCCCTACAAAACAGAATGTAGTCCCGACATTCTCAGAATAAATTACTGGTTATCTACCCGTAGATCATTTCTTTGGTAGGAGTCAGTGATACAACAGTTTTAGTACTCGTGCTATACTGTCACACGACACACAACATGTATCTCCTTTTCCATGCAGTGTGTTTGCAGCAGACATCATTGTGCACCATGATCTTCTACCACCATCACTGTTTATCAACAGGAATCTGTACTTTCACTGAAGGAATCTAACCTTGCACCATTGAAACAATTTACTTTATGTTTTCTTCTGGAATGTTATGGTAACTATTTTCTCTTTAAAACAAAAATATGAACTCAATCTTATTCTGGTCTTAATTTAACTTCTTACCATTTTAACTAGAACTAATTACTATGATTTAATTAGCAGTTTACCCATTTACAATACTAGGCTGACCTAAAGTATGGTAAGTAAACATTTTCTTTTGTTTTCTGTTTCTCAAAGGATATACTCTTTTGCAGACAGGTTGTGAAGGAGGCTCCCCGTCACTTTCTTCGGCATCATCAGTTTCTTCAGCCTCTTCTCTGGAGGATGACACATCATCATCTCCCCGTCCTGCTCCTTGTTCATGTTCCACCTCCGGTTCTTCATCGTCCAGCATCACCGTGTCTTCTGGATCAGGTTCTGGGGGTTTTGACTGTAGACCATTTCTGGCGCTCCGACTCTCCCTGTCGACTGGCACTCCAACCAGGCATTTCCAATCATCCTCACCATCTGAACTGTCACAGAATGTTTGATTTTGCTGTGTCAATGTTTTTTCTGTTTGGCCTCTTTTCTTGTTTTCTTTTTCAGGTCTTCCCGGTAAGTATTCTCTCTCTACAGGTAAATAGTCACACGGTAACAGTAGGTTCCTGTGTAGTATTCTCGTTTTTCCTTTCCCCTGCTCAGGACGAACTTCATATACTGGACTATCCTGGTACTTCCTCTTGGTGACAACATAAACTTGTTCTTCCCAAAATGATCGAAGCTTCCCCGGTCCACCTTTTTCCTTGAAGTTCCGAACAAGTACTCTGTTCCCAGGGATCAGTTCAGCTCCGTGTACTTTCCTATCATACAAAGCTTTACCTCTTTCTTTCTCTTTGTGTGACACTCTTGAGGCTAACTTGTAAGCTTTTGTCATTCTCTTCCTCCAGTTCTCGGCATAGTCCTGGTAAGAGGAGCTTTGGTCCTTTGCTGGTACACCGAACATGATGTCAATGGGCAGTCTGGGTGTACGGCCGAACAGGAGATAATAGGGAGCAAACCCCGTCGCCTCGCTTTTCGTACAGTTGTATGCATTCACCACTTTTGCAAGTGACGTCTTCCAGTCGGCTTTGGCGGTTTCTGGTAAGGTCCTCAGCATTGCTAGCAAAGTCCGATTAAACCGCTCAACTTGGCCGTTCCCCTGCGGGTGATATGGTGTCGTGTGGGAGCCTTGCACACCACTGTACTCTTGCAGCTTTGAAAACAACTTGTTATCAAACTCCCTGCCTTGGTCGTGATGCAGTTTTGTCGGAAACCCAAACTTCAAAACAAAGTCCCCGAACACCTTTTCAGCCGCTGTCTTGGCACTCTTGTTTCTGCATGCATACGCCTGCGCGAAGCGCGGTAAAGTGGTCCATCACAACTAAAATGTATTCATGACCTCCCTTACACTTCTCTAGATGCAGAAAATCAATAGAGACCAGCTCAAATGGGTAAGTTGTGGTGATGTTTACCAGAGGAGCTCGGGTCAGTTTGTTTGGACGCTTGCTTCTCAAGCAACTACAAACACGTGTGACATAGTGTTCCACTTCCTTTTGCATGTGGGGCCAATAAAATCGATCTCTGATTAAGTTCAGCACCCTTTCTGCTCCCAGGTGGCCCATGTCTTGATGCAACTCCTTATAAACGAGCTCATGGTATCTCCTAGGCAATACCAACTGATGACGAGTGGCTGTTTTCCGAAACAAGAGACCATGTTCATCCAGGTATAATTTTGCTCTTTCCCTCATCAGTCCCCGAACCTCTCTAACCTGACTTCTGTTCACAGGCCGCGGTTTCACTTTTAGGTATGTAACGGCTTCTCTGATTTCAGGGTCTTCCTCTTGGTCTTTCCTCAGTACCTCCTTGGGGATCTCTGCAACTGCAGTGAACAGCTCCTCCTCCTGTTCTCCCGACAACGCAGTTTCAATTGTAAGTGGACACAACCACGGCCCTCTCTCCTGACTCTGTACTACCGCTGACTGAGATAAGCTGACCATGACTTCAGGGTGCACTTCTTCTGAACAGGTTTTCATGTACTGTTCCATATGCAGCGGCATACGCGACAAGCCATCCGCGTCCCCATTTGACTTTCCTGGGCGGTATTTGATGGTAAATCGAAAGTCAGCAAGTTCCGCTACCCATCTGTACGTTGTGGCATTTAACTTGGCTGTTGACATCACATATGTGAGAGGGTTATTGTCCGTGTACACAATGAATGATGGTGCATGATAGACATAGTCTCTGAACCGTTCACATATAGCCCACTTCATGGCCAAGAACTCCAACTTTCCTGAGTGAAGATGGTAGTTTTTCTCAGGAGGGGTTAGGGTTCTTGATCCGTACGCTATTACCACTAACTTGCCTCTTTGCCTTTGATAAAGCACCGCACCAAGACCTTCCTGTGAAGCGTCGCAATGGAGTACCAAAGGTTCATCCAGATCTGGATATCCCAGCACCGGTGGGTTAGATAAATAGTCAATTAACTCACAGAGGGCCTTTTGATGTTCGTCTGTCCACGTGACTGGATGTGATGACGCAAGCTGTCCTTGGCCATGTTTCCCTTTTCCTTTCCGCTTCATCTGTACTTTCCCTGTTGGTGTCTTTTTTTCAGCGAGCAGCAGATAAAGAGGTGCGGCCTTGCGGGAAAAGTTTTCAATGTATGACCGGTAGTAGGAGAGGAATCCTAACAACTTTCTCACCTCACCAACTGTCTTAGGGGTCCTTTCTTTCAGTGCTTGGACAGGAGCAACGTCAGCCGGGTCCATCGTGTACCCATCTTTTGTCACCAGCCTCCCTAGGAATCGTACCTGATTTCGGAACACTTCACATTTTCGAGGCGTTAGTTTGACACCATGATTTTGATAACACTGCAGCACTTTTCTAATGTCCTGAAGATGATCATCAAATGTTTTAGAATGAACTAAATTATCATCCAAATATGGTTGACATACCTCATCACGCAATTCTCTCAGGCACTCCTCCATGCTCCTTTGGAATTCAGCAGGTGCATTTGACATTCCGAAAGGGATCCTCACCCATTCATATAATCCCCACGGCGTTATGAACGCAGTGAGAGGTCGGCTGGATTCCTCCACAAACCCCTGGTGATAGGCTTTGCCTTGATCAAGGACTGAAAACCAGGCGTTGCCTGCCAAGCTGTCGAACATGTCCTGTATGCGGGGAATAGGGTGTCTATCTGGAATGGATTTCTTGTTTAACTCCCGATAGTCACAGCAGAGGCGGAGAGTTCCATCTTTCTTACGCACACAGACTACTGGTGAAGAATATGGTGACTTAGATTTAGTAATCCACCCCTTATTTAAGAGATCCTCCAGGTATTCTTTAACCTCTCTGCGAAGTGGCTTCGGGACGGACATGTATGTGTGCTTCACGAATGTGGTATCATGGAGGCGGACTTTTAGCTGGAGAGATGGAATACATCCTACATCGCTGTCATCACGAGCAAAAGCACCACTCTCCTCCCTTAGAAGCTGCTTCACTTTCTGCTGCTCTTCAGGTTTTAAGTGATCAACGCATACCGGAGGGTCCCATAGGTTTTCTTTTTGAACCGTTGGTGTTGTATTTGCGTTTTCTGTAGATTGGCTGACTTGTTCACCGTCTTTTTGGAACAGGCTTTGGCTGGTGTGTGCAACAGTTGCACATGCAACCTCTTTCTGAGCGGTCACCGGTCTCACCTCGGCAGGGTAGATGGCTTTTACTCGCTGGATATGGCCCAGAACTGCCCGTGGAGGCAGGTCAATGTCATGAGTAGTATCATTGATCACAGGAATACAGACGTGTGAACAGGTCCCTCTCTTAAGGCAAACGATGTTTTCCTCCACCCTCAATCCATCTGGCCACTTCGCGCACTCATCCGGTACAAAAAGAGCATCTTGATCAGATAGCAAAGGGCCCATTTTAATGCAACATTTGACAGTTCTAGCCTGTTGGGCAGGAATTTTTGTTACTGACCTTCCTACTTTCACCACTCCATCACTGAACCCTTCGTCTTGGCTTCTCACTAAGTTCAGCAAAACCTCTGCTTTCTTGCAGTCACAGGACAGTGCAGTACTCATGGCTTTGGTCTTTACATTGGTAGGTCGCTCTACCCCACTGTTCTACAGGTACTCAATGACATTGTAACCAATGATGGGCTCCTCTGCCACTTCATCGTCACCACATACTAATACCGGTACCTCCAGTTCCAACGGTGTGGTTTTGTCTGTTCCCAGCTTGAATGTCACTTCGACCCAACTTTCAAACGGGATCACTGTTTGATTCACTGCTCGACCAGTGAGGGTTCCAGGGCCTAGGATCTCTTCAAGGCCACGTAGTATTGTGTGTGGGAGATGTTCTTTTCTCCACTTTTCATTCATGAGACAGACTTGTGAGCCAGTATCCCATAGCGCTTTTGTTGCTACACCATCGAAGAAACAGTTCACCATACATTTTTCTCCGATCAAATTCAATAACTGTGCATTATGTTTGGTGGACAGCTGATTAGTAGTTATGGATCGGATATGCTGCAGAGGACACTCCTTTCGCTTCGCTGCTTCCTGAGCTTCCAGCTGCTTAATGCTGTCACACAGGATGTCATGTTGATGTTCTGGCCACAGTGAGGATGTGGTGTGAGTTGTGACTGCCATACTGCTAGCTGAGGGTCCTCTTTCGGTTCTTCCTGCAGCTGGTCCCCTACACCCTCTGGAAAGATGTCCACTTTTCCCACATTTAAAGCAATGATCACACTGGTCACCTCTGCCATCATCTTGACATCCACGGCATCCTCGCTTCCTTTCTCTGGGCTGCGTGGAACGGTATGTACTCATCGCTTTCCTCATTTCTCCGATCTCCTCTTTCAGCTGTTTAACGACCTCATAGAGCTCCGAGTCTTTCTTGTCCATGACTTGTGGAGTTTTCAAAGCTTTTAATTGTGTGCATGTGGACTGTTCTTTACCTCCAGCAGCATAACCCATTCTCTCTTGACTTTGACGTAGTTCTACTGGAACCTCACTGACTTTAGTTTCTTTGATGTTGGCATTTTTCTTGAACTTTTGCTGTCGTTCGCACTCAAGACTTGCAGCTTCGTTCATAGCTGTGATGAGAACCTCATCTGTGATTTTAGGATCATCAAGGCAGGTTTTTAGCTGATACTTAATGTGATCGTTTGATAACCCTGTTCCTAGGGCGCGCAGGAATCTTCTCTGTATGAGATCAGGGCTGTACGGTTCTTCTCCATCTGGTTCTCGAGCAGCAGCTAAAAGTCTTTCCTTCAACTCAATGGCACGGAATAGGAAGTTTTGTGGTGACTCACGGCTCTCTTGAGTGATGTTTATCAGTCGATGATACAGGTCTGTTGAGCTTTCTTCCTTATAATGGCCTTTCAGAATTGTGCGCAGCTGAGGAAGGGTTAAGTCAGTCTTGATCTCCAGCATATCACGCAGGCTCATACCTGGACTCACTGCTCTTATCACTGCATCAATTATTTCAGACTCTCTGTGTCCCTTGTTCACTCCAGCATCAATTTGGTGCATCAAGTTATTGTATGAAAGCTTATCTTTCTGACCCCGTTCTCCAATTTGGCCATTAATCTTAAAATCACGCCGGATAGTGACTTCAGGAACTGCCTGATGATGATGGGAAAACACAGGGGGACTTGACACATCAGGAACTTTCAAACTCAGGCGTTGTATTTCGTTTTTTAACACATTTGTTGACAACTCAAACTGATGCTGCAATTCTGTGTACTGTCTCTTTAAATGCGCGAGCTCCGCCGAATTTCTGTCTGCGCCACCACCGCCATCTTGTACCGCGCGGTCACTGCTTTGCGTCATCTTGCTAGAAAACTCTAACAAATCTTCCACATGTTGACGGGCTACATCGTCATCTTCCGTCTCTATAACATTCTCTACTGATTCACTTATTAGTCTGATCAGCGAGTGCCTTTTGGTTTGTCCCTCGTCCACTGACAGTTTCACATACACACACACCTCGTGCAGCTGATCGAGTCGCAGCCGGAGCAACGCAGCGCTCAGCTGATCTTGCAGTTGCTCAATGTCCATGCTCAGCGTCTTCGTAGACAACTCACTCAAAACGGCACCGCTGATCCCATCCTCGTCGCCAGTATTTTGTAGCACACTTGAAAGAATGAACAAGCGTGTGAATTGGTTGGGTTCTTTTATTCAGCCAGCGTCATTCGCAACAGCTCCGTACCACACAGTACAACATAACTCAAAACTCATAGTCCCGTTCAAAACCTCGCGTGAACTGACTTTCTTTTTCTCTTCTAGGTTTTTCTCCGGGGTATTCCTCTGGCTTACTGCCACCCACTGGACACCCATCACATAGCTATATACTACAAATTGACATGCATGTACTGAATAATTAAATAACCATTATTAATATAATTAAATAACCAAAAACTATTACATGGGGGGGGGTCTAGCTTTTAACTCACAATTATCTTATAACAATTATACTATTCTATCAATGTATTTTCTATATTTCCCCACACATAGCCTGACGGGGTCTGTGTCGCTTTTACTGGTACTATGTAACTTCGGTGTTCGGGTCGGAACCCGTGCACAAAAAAGAACTACAAAATTCGACTTCTTTACGTCAAGCGCTACAATAGTCATTATTAGGGGTGTCACGATTCTCCAAATCCTCGATTCGATTTCATTTTCGATTCTAAGGTCACGGTTCGATTCGATTCTCGATTTTTACATTTATTTTTTTTAAGCACAGTTTGCTATGCCATTTTTAGACTAGACTTTTATGTAATATAATATATGACCTTTGTTCGCAATGTACCACACTACATTGTCAAATTTAAAACATTTATTAACAAAATAATGTTACAATAACTTATATCTTCAGTCAATTAGAAACTTAACCAAAATAACCTGCCATGTAGTTTCTCTTTTGTAACTGCAGTCTTATTCACAGAAGATGACATTCAAGTTCACAACAAAACAAACACGTGTTAACAGATACATCGATGTTTTTCTTGCTTTACCTCGGTCTTAAAGTACAAACATGACTGTGAAAAATATTAGTATTTAATGCAGAATTTAATTAAATGCATTTATGATGAAATTACAACATTTTCATGTCATGTTCAATTTTGACCACGAACTGTGCGCTGTCCCTTTAACTCAGCGCGTGCAGCAGACTCAGTGCGGAAATGAACGACACTCGTCTCATTCGTGGAGGTGGAGGATCAAGTTATTTGTGACATGCAAGATTTATTGTATAAAGATTTATACTCTTCTGAGTCTGCTGTTTTTGTCAATTTAAAGTTTTAATTTAATAAGTGGAAGAATATGGTACACGCACTGACGCACATCCAGTAGCAGAGCCTTTTTTACAGTCTATGAGCAGAGCTTGCAAACTGTGGCTTTTTTGAAGCGCGAACTTTGAACGCGAATGTGAACGTTGTCAACATAACTCACTGGAAATCAGAAATACTCCCACTGTCCCACACCAGCGACTTTAGTGAAAGAGGAGGTCAGAAGTCCTGTCGATGGGTCTCCTGCATCTACAGCCATGCTATCTTTTGACTGGCTCTAGCCATAGCTCTAGCTGAGATAGAGGACTCGCAGCACTTCAACACGTGTGCTTTTTTCCGCTTTGCAAACCGACTGGACGTGACATGGGGGCGTGGCAGTATCGACGATTCCATTTTTGAATTCGATTATCGAGATTGTGACTTAATTTCGATCGATTTCGATTTAAAATCGAAATCGTGACACCCCTAGTCATTATTTCGTTTTTCTTCGTTTCTGATGCCGCAATACATCATCCTTTCATGAAATCATGTAACATACTCTACCTTGTCTGTGGACATCGTTCATTCTAAAGCCGGTGCTGGATAAACAGCGAGCGTGCGTGCGACGGTAGGCTAAATTATTTACGACAGCGGCAATGGACAATTTCGTTTCCAACCAGTAGGGCGACCGAGGAGGAAAAAATACTTGGTGTTACTTTAAAGCATATTAAAAACACCACATATATATATATAAACAACATTAAAAGCTGGATTTTTACCGCAGGGGGACTTTTAATATTTTAAATATGCATCATAGAACAATAAAAAATAATATTCAAAGCAAATGGTGCCAAATGTGAAATGTTGAAAGTAAACACATCTCTGAAGTGATGGGCATCTGTGCAATCCACTGTAACAAAACTTTTAGTCAGATTGCTTAAAAATGTGGTAATATCGGAATAACCTTGTTTTTTTTTTTCAAATATGAAAAATATTATTGAATTAAGCAGACCACATTAGATTGTAGCAATGAAAGTCATATTTGGGGCTGAGATCAGGCAGTCTGACAGGTTTCCCACAATGCACCAGTGACCTCTCTATATCAGACAGCAGTTTTCAGCCGAACACAGTCTTATCAGAGACCGGCTGCTTTTATTGGTGAAAGCATGTTATCAGTGAAACCAGTACAGGAGAAACTGGGAACAAGGGAAAGAGCTCGATCTGCAGACACGCTCATTAATGGAAAAATGGAAATCAATTTACACAAACAATTAATCAAGTCTACATTCACAAACATCTACAGGAGAGAGAAAAACTCACACAAATAGATCTGTCTTAAGGTGCTCTTCGTGTGGCCGTCAAAAATTACAGATTTTTTAAAATTATTTAAATGAAAGGAATGTACTATACTTTAGTTTGATAATGTTTTATATTTCATATTTTGTATTTTCAGGGGATTTTATTGCACTAAATTATATTTACGCTGTATTTATAATCCATTTACTCACTTTTTGAGCATTGACCTGAAAATTTAATTTCCAACTTGAACGTTCGTAAATCTTGAATGCTTTAGAGCGACGGACTGAAGTTTGATCTCTGTTTAAAGACGACACTTGGCAGATTATTGCTGAAGTGAAAAAAAGAGAACTTAAAAAATGCTCAAAAATACTATTTAGTTTTTTTAATATGAAATCTACATTTTTAAAATTTCGTCTCCCATTAATTTCCAATGCGCACATTTTTGAGCGCGAGGAGCATAAGTGTGACTCTTTCGGGACCACTAAACCTGTTCAGATCATGTGCATGATTTATCTGTGTGTTCACACCGCAAGTGCCAAAACCTGCACCGAGTTTCAGACCATTCCGATGAAGTAAAAACCTTCAACTTTAGAAGTACTTTGTCCTGTCCTATTCTAATATGAGAAACCATCTAGAAGTTGATTTCCCTGAAAAAAGTGTAAATGTGCAGTAGCAGCACACTCTCCTTCAACACACAAGACTAGAGGAATCCTCCATGTCTGGAGCTCAAACGCTGCAGGACCAGATGCACTGAAGATTGAAGCGATGCTTGACTTAATAAACACTGATCAACCACTGCTAACATGCTCTGAAGGGTAAAAGCATTGACACACATCATCTACACGCAGACATCTCTGAGACGAAAGCTAAACACCCTGTGTCTCATGTTCAGACACGCGAGAGAACGCGAGCCCGAGCTCCATTCACCAGATTACGCTTTAATATGTGTAATAATCAGCTCTGCCGAGGCTGGAGAGAGAGAAAAGAGAGAGAGAGAGAGAGAGAGAGAGAGAGAGAGAGAGAGAGAGAGAGAGAGAGAGAGAGAGAGAGAGAGAGAGACCTACAGTAATCAGTACTCGCACTCCTCCAATATTTGCTGTGGTCCTCACAGAGCCGGGTTCCACAAGACAGGGGTTAGATTAAGCCAGGATTAAAGATATTGGTTAAATTTGGGCATTAAGAAGCTTTTGCTCGAGACAAAATCATTACTGGTGTGCATCAAAACAATGGCACTGACATATTTTTTAAGATATGCTCAAACATGCATATTAATCTGGACTAGCTGAAGCCTCGTCTGTGAAACCGGGGGTGAGAGACCTGAAGGTAGACACTATATGGAGGAAATTAACAACCTTTTCTTTAAGAGTTCAAGACACGAGAAATACATTTTTTGACATATAAGAGGACATGTGCTAACCCAAAAATTAGCCCATAATTTACTCAGCCTCGAGTCCTCATAGGTGTATGACATTCTTCTTTCAAACTAATACAATCAGAGTTATATTAAAACATATCCTGGCTCTTTCAGCTTTATAATGGCAGTGAATTATACACACATTTTGATGTTCAAAAACAGTGCATTCTGTCCATCATAAAAGTGCATCTGTCCATCATAAAAGTGCATCTGTCCATCATAAAAGTGCATCTGTCCATCATAAAAGTGCACTCTGTCCATCATAAAAGTGCATCTGTCCATCATAAAAGTGTATCTGTCCATCATAAAAGTGCATCTGTCCATCATAAAAGTGCATCTGTCCATCATAAAAGTGCATCTTCCATCATAAAAGTGTATCTGTCCATCATAAAAGTGCATCTGTCCATCATAAAAGTGCATCTGTCCATCATAAATGTGCATCTGTCCATCATAAAGTGCATCTGTCCATCATAAAAGTGCATCTGTCCATCATAAAAGTGCATCTTCCATCATAAAAGTGCATCTGTCCATCATAAAAGTGCATCTGTCCATCATAAAAGTGCATCTGTCCATCATAAAAGTGCATCTGTCCATCATAAAAGTGCATCTGTCCATCATAAAGTGTATCTGTCCATCATAAAAGTGCATCTATCCATCATAAAAGTGCATCTGTCCATCATAAAGTGCATCTGTCCATCATAAAAGTGCATATATCCATCATAAAAGTGCATCTTCCATCATAAAAGTGCACTGTCTATCATAAAAGTGCATCTGTCCATCATAAAAGTGTGTATCTTGTCCATCATAAAAGTGCATCTGTCCATCATAAAAGTGCATCTGTCCATCATAAAGTGCATCTGTCCATCATAAAAGTGTATCTGTCCATCATAAAAGTGCATCTGTCCATCATAAAGTGCATCTGTCCATCATAAATGTGCATCTGTCCATCATAAAAGTGCATCTGTCCATCATAAAAGTGCATCTGTCCATCATAAAAGTGCATCTGTCCATCATAAAAGTGCATCTGTCCATCATAAAAGTGCATCTGTCCATCATAAAAGTGTATCTGTCCATCATAAAAGTGCATCTATCCATCATAAAAGTGCATCTGTCCATCATAAATGTGCATCTGTCCATCATAAAAGTGCATATATCCATCATAAAAGTGCATCTGTCCATCATAAAAGTGCATCTGTCCATCATTAAAGTGCATCTGTCCATCATAAAAGTGCATCTGTCCATCAAAAAAGTGCATCTGTCCATCATAAAAGTGCATCTGTCCATCATAAAAGTGCATATATCCATCATAAAAGTGCATCTGTCCATCATAAAAGTGAGTGGTAAAAGAAGCATATTTGGAGGTATGCATCAGAAATATAAAGTCAGCCAAGTGGGATTTTAACCTCATTGGTCTAGCAGAAAGGTACATAATCTCATTTAAATATTGAGTATTCGTAAAGCTCCAGCATTCAACACCATTACTCAAAAAATGACCAAACAAATATTTTCATATTCAACATATTTCATATTAAGTAAAGAAATCTTATTTGTCAATTTTTATTTAATTTTGACTTTGTTATGCAATCCAGTTTCCATTCTGGTGTTTAAAATATTACAGTAGTATAAATTTGGTCCACTTAATTTGGTAACAGCTTGCACACATTAAAAAAAAAATAATTAAATGTGAAATAAAACTGCTCTTAAAACCAATATTTAGTTTGATTTGTTAAGCTCGATGATCAACATGTTCTATCTCTTTTCACTGAAATACTAAATTTATATGAAATACTTGATTATCGAAGAGTTCGAGAGATGATGACGGGCGCGCGCTCACAGGATCCGGTTCTGTCCTGGTTCTGGTTCGGGTCCGGATCGATGATGACGGCTCGGTCACCGAGAGCAAACTGGAGCTCGAGCTGCTGAAACACCCACGAGAAAGTTCTGCTTCACCTCGCTATTCGCATGCCTAGTGAAACATGAATGCCTTCACACAAATACACCAGTTTATAATTTAATTCGACGCGTGAGACGAGGTGAAGTAAACCCCGCGTCAGGTGCCGATGACACGGCGAATAACCACGAACTCATCGATCAGAACCGCACGTGCTTGACTCTCATCATCATCATCATCATCATCATCATCATCATCATCATAAACACGGAGAATGTCAGAGAAAGAGCGCGTTTACCTGAGAGATGCTGAGAGCCCGACCGTCCGGCGTCTTCAGACAGTCAAACACATGACATCACCCCCGCGAGCGTCTGACCCGCGTGAGGAGCGAGCGAGCGTCGCGTCAGGACTGTCCTGGGCGCTTCCTCTCAGCCAATCAGACGCTCAGCATCAGCATCAGTCGCGCGCTCCTCCCACTGATGCTACAGGGCGCGGGGCTAGTTGTCACAGAGTCTCAGCTACTGTGAGAACAAGTAGCCTACAACCTGACATTTTCGATAAACCTGTAATCCAGTGAAGAAACAGGGCCCTGTACCATGAAGGTAGCTGAACAAACTCAGAGTTACAGGATTAGTTTTGAGTTGACAAAACCAAACTGATGCAATCAGGCTTTATTGGTACCATGAAGCAGCTAATCAACTTTCTCTGTCAACTCAGGCTTTGATCTTAAGCTATGATTACTCCACGAGCGCGTGCACATACCAAAGTGACGTTGGCACCGAACAACCAATCGCGTTCGATATGGATAGAGCGAGAGCGATACTTTCTTTCCGCGGAGGAGCAAGAGATAATCATTCAGAATTACGATGAATTTAAATATGTATTACAAGCTCGAAACAATACGGTCTCTGCTGCCAAAGCAAGAGAAGACTGTTGGAGAAAGATTGCTGATTGCGTTAATGTGTAAGCTAAATAAATACGTTCTTTATTCATGTGAAATGATGTATATATAGGCTATGAATGTATGTGTGTGTAAAATATAGCCTATATTTTTATAATATAGCTATAAAAAAAATTGCATGTATATACCTGTAAGGATTAATATTCATTGATTTTAGATGCAACTCCAAACGTTTTTGGCAGCTGATAAAGACAAAATAAAAAATATAATTAAAAGTAGCCTAGTAAGTATTTATTTACACACAACCTTTTATTATTTTTTTATTTGTTTGAGGCAAACCGAAAAAAGAGTGAAATTCAGAAAACCAGTGGAGGGCCACTCCTCCAGAATACACTGAGTTGCTCTGATAGGAATAAGGGACGGCCGATTATGGATGGGATTACAGGTGCTGTACAATCTGACCCTGGTGCTGGCTCCTCTAAGCAAGTAACACTGTCAGTGTGCGATACATTAATATTTTAAGTTTTAAATATGGCTGACTGTATGTTCTGCAGTAGAGGGAAATGCAGTGTCCCTGTTGAAGCCAGCACACACACACACACAGTATCCCACACAGAGGTCAGTATGCAGCAGACAGAACACCAGAAACATATTGGCCTTCTTTTATTTATCAGGGAGGAGGAAATGATGAAGACACTCTGTCTGTGTTCTGGGACAGTTGCTGAGCTGAATGCACTGGGCTTTTTATTAAGGCAAACATTTGAATGTGTGGCATAAAACAGGGACTGGCCCAAGTTACACATCTATTTTATTGTAGGATTTTTCACAACCTGTCCCAGAAACTAAAGCCTCTACCTCAACAGGCTTCAAAAGAAATGTGAACGAAGGATTTAAAACCCTTGACATATATTACAGGTGTTTGTCAAGGACCTTTTTGTGAGTTGAATAGCCTCCCAAAAACTTGTAATGATCATGTTTGTGGTGGAATTATGTTTCAGGTGGAAACAGACTCAGTCAGGGCCCTTTACAAAAGGAGCCTATGGAGCTAGACTGCACACTAAAGGAGCCTATAGAGCTAGACTGCACACTAAAGGAGCCTATAGAGCTAGACTGCACACTAAAGGAGCCTATAGAGCTAGACTGCACACTAAAGGAGCCTATAGAGCTAGACTGCACACTAAAGGAGCCTATAGAGCTAGACTGCACACTAAAGGAGTCTATAGAGCTAGACTGCACACTAAATGAGCCTGACTGTGAGCTGAGGAGGCTCCACATTTAAAAAATAACAGCTAGATTAAACTGATCTCAGTGAACTTATTAAACCAAGTAACACTTTAGCATGAATATTTATTAATGCAACTTTCTATTGCTTTCTTTCTCTCTCCCCCATCCCACAAAACCAATAAAACAGTTTGAGACCTATCTGCAGTTCCAATGTGCTTTTATTAAGTGTAATATTGTATGGTGATTGCAACTACATTTGCACCAGCTGGGTGGTCAAATGTGTTCGGGTCAGTTTCATCGGGGAGAAGCTTTCTGTGGTGGTTCTGGCTCCTTTCTATGGTGGCTATATTGTGCAGAATGGCACATGCAGACACTATCTGTGATGCCTCTGGTGACTCTTAAGCACCGAAGACAGTTGAAACGTGCCTTTAGGATGCCAAAGATCATCTCTAACTTTTACTATGGTTTTACTGACACATGAGGGTCATGATAGGGGGTAATTGTGTAGGTTTTGCTGTCCCAATTCAAATTAACAGTGTTTTGTACTGTACCAAATTTAACTAGCTTTCCTCAAAGCTCTGACACAACATACTCACGGAAAGTAGATTGTTATCTGTTAATTTTACTATTAATTTAAAGATTCATCTCACAGAAAATAATAATTTCACATGTTCACATAATCTCTACCTGAACATTAAGGCTGTGAAATGACTTTCTATTGATATAATCTGCCTCATGTTCTCCTAGAGAAGTGGACATTGCAACATGTGTGCAGGATATTGCTTCAATGACTCTATAGGGAATCCTATCATAAGATTAACCGAATAAAAAAATATTAAAATAATGCTTAACAAGTACTGTATTGTATAGTACATTTGTGAAATTTGCTTTTTGGAAGAAAAAAAAATGTGATGTCACCCTATCAATATTACCGACAATTTTATAAAAAGCCTCTCTTATGGACATGGTCAATAAATGAACACTATTAAACTATTAATGTACTCCTGCAGAGCGAGGACCACCTTGCGAATGGTTCGACAAACCGTGTTTTCTCCTAGATTCTCTGCATCACCGCAAGTATGTTTGCGTGTTGCGATTGCGTGCAAGTATGCAAGCACTTGCAAAAAAACGCAACGCAATCCCATTTATGGTAAAGTAAGTGCATGAATTCGACGTGTTAAATTATTTATGAGCGGCTCAATAAGTTCGCAAAGATAAGATATTCCTTCCGCAGAAAATCTGTATCTTTGATACCTAACTATCAGGAAAGGCAAGGGGATTTTGTCCGGCTAAAAACTCTTTCTCTACGATGTGCTCGTCTTACAGTTTGCGCTGAGATGTCCACAGGATTTTAAAGAAAATGTAAAGCAATTGCAACCAACACTGGGAATTAGTTACGTCACCTATATGTTTCTTTGCTCACAGCTGATTGGTCAAACTTCAGTCTGAGATCTCGAATCCAGAACTTAACCTGCCCCGGAGCAGGTTAGCCGTGCAGCGTAAGATACCATGGCAACGAACACCGATTAAAGCCGAGCTACTTTCATAGTACCTAAAACCCAGGGTTGGCGGAAACTAAGCTGAAACATAGCTGGCTAGCCACCTAAACCGGCTTCATGGTACAGGCCCCAGTTTTGTAACAAACTTGTTTTTATTGTCCTTTCAGGTCCATAACAGGAACAGCAACCGAACATCTATTACACTGGCTTCCAATCCCCACACTCTACAGGTGATGTTATGCGGACACCTAGTGGCTAGTTCAGGACGTAAACAAGTTATTACAACTACTTATTTAAACTGATTAGCAAACCACTAGCAAGCACTACAAATTATACAATTTGAAGACGTAATACCTCAAATTACAATCTCACGAATTAGATTACATTTTCTTTTAAATGAAAACTTAAATGCTTGTTGTTATGTTTGAGCACTAATTCACAGGTTAAGTCTATCAGGAGACATTACTGTGCGTGTTTAGATCTTCATCTACATGTGAAAGCACATCTGAATGCATTTCTTCAGCTGGCTCATTGCCATCCAGCACTGGTGTGTTTCAGACGCTGGTGACTCTCATCTGTGTGTGTATCCACTAGTGCTGTCTCTTTGAACAGCTTCTCCTCCTCAGGATTAGACCATCCTCTGTCCTGATCTAGGGTTCACTCCTCCAGGACTGTGGCTCTTCAGTCCAGGCACTGCAGTCCTCAAGTCTTACGTGGCATTTTTGGAGAGTGGTTCTATAGGCATTTTGACACCTTGTCATAATTTGCTTTTGTCTCTGTTTCAGGAGTTTTAGGTATTTGTTCTGGTTTAGTGTTGTTAAAGGTTTCGACTCATTTTTGATTACATAACTCCAGACACAAATTAAGACATAACTGTCACTATAAGTTTCTCAGAAAACAATAGTGGTCAAATACTGAACCTCGAGTCTTATATCTTTTTAATGATGTATAGTTTGTCAATGTAATAACATTAAATCTGATAGTAACTTTGAACTATTTAAAAAAAGAATAAAGAATACGAAGAATGTGTCGCTAAGCGCTCTTCACTGCATGCACACGCTCGCTTAGACACTGTCCAGCCTTTGAAAAGCATTGCCTGGCAAAATGATTCTGCCCTTTACATCTGGCACACTTTACCAAAGACTGGGCACTGCTTTGGCAGGCGTCTTTTGCCACATCTCAAATAGGTAAACTGTTCTTTCTCTTTTTGCGGTTTCTGTTTGCAGCTGTATTGTCACTCCCGCTCATCTTTGTGTTGTCACCACAGGCATGCTGGAGAGCTATCTCAATGGCATGACATATCCTCACTGCTTTATTCAAGCTCTCTCTCAAGAGCCTCTCGCTCACTTTTTATCAGTGATGACGAGCACAAAAACCGGATCATCGAATTTTGCAACAGTCCGAAATTGCATCTCCTTGCTTTCATCTTTAAATCAATTAAGAAACTCTCAAAAGTCTCTCCCTGTATTTGTAGATGAGAACGAAAAACATACCTTTCAAAAGTCACTTTTTTTTCCGGAGTGCAGTAGGCCTGCACGAATCTGGGAAAAATATGAATCACGATTTTTTAGCTTAGAATTGATATCACGATTCTATGCAAAAAAAATTCTCATGAAGTGTAATGTTTATTGCACACGACAAAACAAAACAAAACAAAACAAAACAAAGGCACCTATAGAACATTGCACATCACCACAAGCCTGTAAACATAGAGGCTTAAATGAATAAAGAAGAAACACTCTTTAACTGCTTGCCTTTTGTACAATTAACATTCAACTGGCCATTCAAGTAGGTTACCAAAAATAGAAGTTTAACGCTGAATATGGCCTGAACATGGCCCTAAATAGGCTAATTGAAACGTCATATAACATTCTGAGGGTTCAGGGTCTAAAGAAAAGGACCATCAATTGGCCATTGAAGTGCAGTTGCAGTATAAAAAATTAATAATTTATTTTGTAAATATAGCAGCACATTGTCTTTAATTGCTGGCCTTTTAGTAGTTTAATGTTTCTTGGGCCAACTCCACACACCTGTAAATGAAGGCTTCAATGCAAAAAGAAAACAAACATTCAATTGGCCATTCAATTAGGCTCTAAAAATTGTAACATAAATAAGAATAAATAAAAGACTAATCTGTCAACCTACTAAGGCGTCAATGACAAAAGAAGATGAATATTAATTTGGCCATTACAAAAGAGTAAAATAAATTATATTTTCTTTGGGACATAGGCCTCTCACATGACCCTAATGTGACCCTGAATATGGCACTCAAAGATTCCTGGCCAGGAACTGGTAATGTATGTCTCGAGACCGGTCTTGTCACGGCCTTGACGGTCTTTGGTCTTGTCTTGGTCTCTGACCTCTCGGTCTAGTCTAGGTCTCGCTGTCTCAGACCGACATAGTGGTCGGGGGATTTAGCAATACCAGGGCCGGCTCTAACCATTTGGTTGCCCTAGGCGATATTGAGTTTTTGCGCCCCCCCCCCCCCCCCCCCCCCTTCAAAAATTATAAGTATTTATTAAACTAAACATGCTCTTATAGTAACTCAAAAACTTAAACAATAAATTGTTCATACAAATGCTACAAAGAACGTTCAAGGATATTTATATCATAGTTGCATTGTACAACTATATTTTATCTGACCATTAATAACTTTTAGTAGATAAATTACAACTACTATCACCACTAGGCCTACTATTATTACTAATCTATTGGGCTGCTACAAGGTTAAGGGGGTTTCAGGGGTATTTCCCCCGTAAGAAAATTTTGTGAATTTTAATGTTAAATTCATCAATCTGGTGCACTTTGAGAGTTCAAAACTAAAAGATCCAACCCATATTCAGTGTGCAAATTGAACAAAGAAAAATTTAAACCTCTTTTAATTACAGTGTCTGTCTACATTACACTACTACATAATAATAGATATAATATTAATCCCATGACAGTAATAGCCATAACGTTAGGCTATATTGTAAAACAAATGCACTGAAAAATAAAGGAAACTTTCATGAGTATTGTACAAATTTCTATACTTGAAAGTAAGTTATATATTTCGAAGTAACCCAGCGCCGCCAATTAAGCAAAACAAAACAAAACGAATGGGCCACCGATGTACGAGTTTTATGGGCCGTTAAGACAAAAATAGAAAAATAAAAGTATTAGATGTATCAGCCCAAAAAGCACGTCGGCCCCGCGGGAATCTCCCGGTAGTCCCGATGGCCAGAACATTTGACAGCTTAATGGCTGAGATGAGAAGACTTACCTCTATACTGGGCTTTCTTTTTATCTTGTTGCTTTCTCCGTTTTCGTCCCTCTGCACCAGAGGGTTTAGACCACTTCATTTTCGATCAGCGCGCGCAGCAGCCGAGCACTTGCAGAACGTAACCATAGAACGTAACGTAACGCAACTAACCCCGCCCCCCCTTTAGGAAATGATCGACAATAATCATCCATTCAATCTAATAATCAGGTTGACAAGAAATCAAACGTATGGCTGAGAGGCGCCTAAGGATGATCATGTTTAATAAACATGTTTTTGTTTCGCTTGTCATTCTAATTCTGTGTATGGGAAGTCGGCCAAGGGCGACACTAGAGGGCGCCCGCACCCCCAACACATTTGTCGCCCTAGGCAACCGCCTAGTTCGCCTATAGCAATCGCCGGCCCTGAGCAATACAATACTACAATACTGTGCGCGAGCCACACGAGAAAACACTGTATCCGCGACACTGATCGCAGCGGCAACGAGCTCTTTGATCACTTGATTTAAAAAACACATATCATGTACAGTTTTTAATGTATTAATATTTAGTAAAACACATACCAGTGACATGATGGGTTTTAACCATAGCGACAAAACGACCAACTTTTGGATCCTGCACTTAAGCCTATAATTTAGTTTTTAAAAATATAATTACGTATTTAAAAGTTGCAGAATGGATTCATTTGGAGACTTCAAAAATCGGCAGAGATAGCCAAGCAATGCAAAACAAAATCTTACAAGTTATTGCTTAGCTTCAACACTAGTCTGTTTATTTTCCCCTCCGGTCTCGACTTGGTCTCGACTTGGTCTTGGTCTCGATACCCTCTGGTCTTGGTAGTGTCTTGGTCTTGGTCTCGACTTGGTCTGTCTTGGTCTTGGTCTGTCTTGGTCTTGGTCTCGACTTGGTCTGTCTTGGTCTTGGTCTGTCTTGGTCTTGTCTTGGTCTCGGTCTCGACTTGGTCTGTCTTGGTCTTGGTCTGTCTTGCTCTTGGTCTTGGTCTCAACTTGGTCTTGGTCTCGACTTGGTCTGTCTTGGTCTTGGTCTGTCTTGGTCTTGTCTTGGTCTCAACTTGGTCTGTCTTGGTCTTGGTCTTGATACCCTCTGGTCTTGGTCTCGACTTGGTCTGTCTTGTCTTGGTCTGTCTTGGTCTTGGTCTTGTCTTGGTCTCGACTTGGTCTGTCTTGGTCTTGGTCTTGTCTTGGTCTGTCTTGGTCTTGTCTTGGTCTTGGTCTCGACTTGGTCTGTCTTGGTCTGTCTTGGTCTTGGTCTTGGTCTTGTCTTGCTCTGTCTTGGTCTTGTCTTGGTCTTGGTCTCGACTTGGTCTGTCTTGGTCTTGGTCTTGTCTTGGTCTCGACTTGGTCTGTCTTGGTCTCGATACCCTCTGGTCTTGGTAGTGTCTTGGTCTCGGTTTAGGCGGTCTTGACTACAAGTCTACCAGAAACACAAGTCTATCAACATGCTCTAGCTTTAGTGATACTGAACTGAACAGCCGCTCAGAAGGTGAGCTGGTAGCTGCAATGCATAGGCAAGGCAAGGCAAGGCAAGTTTATTTATATAGCACATTTCATACACAATGGTAATTCAAAGTGCTTTACATAGGAGAAAATAAAATGATCAAAACAAATAAGAATCATTAAAACAGTTTAGAATAAAAAATAAAATAAAGTACAGTAAAAACAGTCGAATGAACAGTGGCACAGTGCTCATTCAGTAAATGCATAGCTAAACAGATGTGTTTTGAGTCTGGATTTGAATGTGACTACTGTAGGAGCACATCTGATCTCTTCTGGAAGCTGGTTCCAGCTGCGGCTGGCATAGTAGCTAAAAGCAGACTCTCCTTGCTTAGAGTGAACCCTTGGTATTTCTAACTGATGCGATCCTAATGATCTGAGTGATCTGTTGGGTTTATATTCAGTGAGCATATCCGCAATATATTGAGGTCCTAGCCCATTGAATGATTTATATACCAGTATTAATACTTTAAAATCAATCCTAAATGTAACTGGGAGCCAGTGTAAAGACCTGAGGACTGGTGTGATATGTTCATATTTTCTGGTTCTGCTCAGAATCCTGGCAGCAGCGTTCTGTATGAGCTGCAACTGTCTTATGGTGTTTTTAGGAAGGCCAGTGAGGAGTCCATTACAATAATCCACCCTGCTGGTGATGAAAGCATGCACAAGTTTCTCTAAGTCTTGACTGGAAACAAAGCATCTAATTCTTGCAATATTTTTCAGATGATAGTATGCTGATTTAGTAATTGCTTTGACATGACTACTGAAACTAAGGTCTGACTCTAGAGACACACCAAGATTCCTGACTTGATTTTTAGTTGTTAGACCCCTAGAGTGAAGGTATACATTCACCTTGAGAACTTCATCTTTGTTTCCAAACGCAATGACTTCAGTTTTGTCTTTGTTTATCTGAAGAAAGTTTTGGCACATCCAGCTGTTTACTTCATCAATGCATTGGCACAGGGAGTCTGTAGTCGTTAGGCGATAGGGCTAAGTAGAGCTGTGTGTCGTCTGCATAGCTGTGGTAAGAGATTCGGTTCTTTCTCATTATTTGGCTCATTGGGAGCATATACAGGTTGAATAGGAGTGGCGCAAGAATTGAGCCCTGGGGGACTCCGCATGTCATGGATGTCCAATCAGACTTATGGGGCTCTATCTTGCACCCAGCGCAATTGACTTTGTACACCGACGCATGTATCATTCCTATTTTGCACCCGCGCAAAGCGGGCTTTTCCCTCCACAGACACACGTCGGTAAACTAGGAAATGAACTTGCGCTCCCGGCGTTTCCGTTACATTCCCTAGTGCTATTTTGCAGTTCCAGAAAACAATTGCGCCACTGACCAAAAAAAACCTGGTCTAAAGTCAGTGGCGCGTTGCGCGTTGTTCATAATGCTATTTTAAGTGCGCATGCTTGGCCATAATGTAACGGGTGCACAACGCGCATACACTTTGATTCTCTCATCAACACAGATGCAGCAGTTTTTATTTTTGCAAATCATACATTATAACAAGGACAAATATTACCACACGAGGGAAATCATTGTGGTGTCCATGAAGATGTGAAAAAAATAGGCATAAATCTAGCTTACACATTTACCAGTGTATACTGGTAATTTTTCAGGCAAATTGTAGTAATGACGGATCAGACCTGTTTGCCCAATAGTGGCAAGACACATATGTATATAAGGACATCTGAAAATTATTTTGTCCGCTGTGAACCGTTCCTGGCGCGCGCCTGGTAAATGCGCCATAATAATAACAATCCGCCATGCAACATGCGCACCTTTTCTTAAAGGGTATGTTGGATGACGCTCTGATTGGTTTATTTAACGTTACGCCCAAACCACACCTATGAATAATGAAGCTACTTCAGACCAACCTCTTTTAGATTTGCGCCAGGCGCAAGAGGCATTTATCCTGCCGGGAAACTCACTGCACTTGATGTCCGAGAGCATTTCATTGGGAATCTGGCTTGGGGGGTTTGTCAGTCTCTCTACAGTAGCAAAAAGAGTGCGTGTGTTGTTTAAGTTGCTGTTTATAATATTCGAGAAGAAAGTCTGTCTAGCTTTGCCTAGTTCCATATTAAAAGCATGGATGCTGTCTTTGTAGATGTTATAATGGACTACAAGTTTTGTCTTCCGACACATGCGCTCTGCTCTTCTGCATTGTCTTTTCATGTTTTGCACTGCTGTTGAGTTTCTCCAAGGTGCTTTTTGTCTACCACTATTCTTCCTGACTTTCACAGGAGCAATATGATCAATTACACTTTTAATTTTTGAGTTAAAAGATTCAAGGAGAAAATCAACAGAGTCAGCAGATATGCTTGGTTTTAAAGATATAGCCTTCATAAATAGCACACTAGTGTTCTCATTTAAGCATCTCTTCTTGACAGACACAGATCTAGCTTCAATGGCAGGAGAGATCAAAATATCAAAGAAAATACAGAAATGATCAGACAGTGCTACATCCTTAATAACAATCGATGAGATATTTAGACCCTTACTGATAAGTAAATCTAGAGTGTGTCCACGATTATGTGTGGGTCCATGTACATGCTGAGTCAGATCAAAAGTTTTTAAAACAGTTTTGATTTCTTTTGCCATATTGGTTTCTGCATTATCTATGTGGATGTTAAAATCTCCAACAATGGCAAAACAGTCAAACTCTGAGGAAATTGTTGATAACAGTTCTGTATGGTCCTCAGCAAAGGCTGGAGAGTGTTTTGGAGGCCTGTAAACAATGATAAGTAAAATACGTGGAGCACCTTTTAACACAATACCCAGATATTCGAAAGACGGGTAATTCCCAAATTATATTTGCTTACATTGATAAACATCTTTAAAAAGAGCAGCTAAGCCCCCGCCTCTCTTGCCCGCTCTGCAAACACTCATAAAAGTAAAGTTAGGAGGGGATGTTTCATTGAGGAGTGTTGCACTGCAGCTGTCTTCTAGCCAAGTTTCATTTAGAAACATAAAGTCCAGGTTGTATGTGGTTATTAAGTCGTTGACTAGAAGTGATTTATTTTTAAGTGAGCGGATGTTTAAAAGTGCTAACTTAACAGTCTTAATTTTTGTCCCCACAGCGATCTTAGTTTGGCGTGTAATAGGCACCAGATTAGATGGGTTTGCTGTACGGCTTTTGAAGGCCTTAGATTTTCTATCATGTAATTGAACAGCAATAGAGAAAGATTCAGGCACACTGGGTTCCCGCTTGTTTTGTAAACATTTGAGAAAGTTACTGTTATCATAGCGGGGACCCGACACATATCACTGAGAGCTGGTATCAGTTGTTTTTGGTTCACCGCGAGCCGCTGGAGGAGGGTGTGAGCCCTGGCGCTGTGGTAGAGGCCGAAGAGCTCTCACAGGAGGAGGAGGAGGGCGAGCTGGGCCCACAGGCTTTGGTGGTTGTGGGGTCTGCCGTTTTTTGGTTGACATCTGGGGGCTTGCAGCAAAAGAGTGGGATAGTCTGGTTCCAGCATACACCAGTTGTTCCATTTTCTCTGAGAAGCACAGAAGTGGAGTTGCTGGAGAGAGGGATAGCGTGTCTGGTGAGAGGGGCTGTTGCTCTGGTGTTATCGGAGGCTGTAATATGCTGTCCTGGATTTCCTGGCTGTTTTCCAGAAAGTCGTCCTTGGGTGCTGAATCTTCTAGCAGTTCTAGTATGTCACAGTCTGTCTGTGGTAAGCTCTGTGGGCAGGACTCAGCTGAGATTGTGTCCGTGAGCAGAGGTTGTTGTGGCTGAGTGGTGTTATCATTGTCCTTGTGTGATGTGTCAGCCGCATGTCCATTCAGGTGCAGAAGTGAAGTCCTGTGGTCATTCATACTGTGTCCAGGTGTGTGTGTGCCATTCAGGTTGAGTGGATTGGCACACACTACAGAAGGAGGATGGATTGAGAAGAAGATTTTGTCCTTTAGCACTCTTGAACCAAGTTTGTTTGGGTGAAGCCCATCCTGTTGAAACAGTTGCCTCTGACTCCAGAAAAGATTGAAGTTGTCAATGAAGTTCACTCCTTTTATATTGCAGGTTTTTTGCAGCCATGTGTTAAGCCCAAGCAACCGTGAAAACCTGTTTGTTCCTCTTGCTCAGAGTGGTCCACTGATGAATGTCTGAACTTTCAGTCTTTTAAGTGTTTCAAAAAGTTCATCGAAATCCTTCTTAAGGAGTTCTGACTGCTCTTTATGAATATCATTCTTCCCCACATGAATAATGAGTCGATTTGCAGTCTTATGTTTCATCAGAATGTTCTGAAGTTCCCTATTTACATCAGAAGTCGTTGTTTGTGGAAGGCAGCATGTTGTTGTGTCCCTGCTACTAATGTTTCTGATTATAGAGTCACCCACTATCAGAGTCCTGGGCTCGGCTGCGCTCTGAGCTGAGTGCCGCTGTCTGCTCGACCTTGAGCGCCAGTTAGCAGTGTTAGCTACTGGCTGATTCAGTCTGTGTTTGATCACATTCATCACATTCAGGGATTCCTCGTTCATTAATACTTCAAATCTGTTCTCAAGATGTATAGGCAGTGGTAGGAGACCAGTGTTTGCAATCCTTGTCAGAGCCGTATCTGGGGTAGAGGATGCTACTGCGGCAATGTGTGATGCTCGTGACAATCTGATGTCTAGAGTGCCTTTGGGTCTCGCTCCCTGTTTGTGCAATCGATTTGTAAGTCGATCGGCTTGTTTCTCTACACTCAGTATGGCCTGTATTGGAGCACTAGATTCATGGGACTCACCGGCTGTATGCTGAGGGCGTCCATGATGAAGCTCTGTTGTGTGTTCCGTCTGGTTTGGTGGTCCCATAAGTAACTTTGTTTCAAGAACTGCAATCCTTTGTAAAAGTCTCTGGCAGTTTGTGCAGCAAGTAGATTCCAGAAGAGGCATTTTCTCTTATCCTTATGAATGTAGGCAGTTGTGTTTTCTCTTCCCCGGAATGTAAGCTTTCAGTGGGAGGCTGGTCGGAGAAAAGAATTCTGCTTTTTTCTAGTAATCAAGCGTTTGAGCACTGTGCTGATTTGCTGAAGTTAAAATTAGGTGATAAAAGGAAATAAAATATGAAAATATAAACACGATAGAGCAATAAAAAAATAAAAGCGATAGAGCAAAGCGCGGAGCAGTAAGCAAGAGCGTCCAAACAGTAGCTGAACAGGAAGTAACCTCTTGCATAGGTATATAAATACCTAAGCATACGTATTTCTTCACCAACACAGACAACTGTGGATATACATTGCTATTTTGCCGCCACCAGATTAAGGGGTCATCTTCACTGTCGAAATTCAAATTCAAATATTTGTCGTCATTGCCTTGTGCTGCTTTGAAGAAACAAGTCTTTCGGCCCTTCTTCATGGGGGGTGCTGGGGAGGCATTTGGCTGGGGATTTAAAATTAATTAATAATCTCAATTAATAATAAGTAATATAATATCACAACATTTCAGGACTAGACAATTGTATTGAAATGTGGAAATGACCTTACCATAGCTAGAGTTATGCCAGTCATCTCGTCTGTCAGTCTCGCTCTAACTGTGGCTTTCTTCTCCTCACTGATTTAGTTCATCTTGAACCTAGGATCGAGGGTTGTGGCCATGTCGAGTAGATCTTGAGTTTGGAGATCACTGTACTACTCTTGCAGATATTTCAGGATGTTTGACTTGAACACAGCCAAAACAGAGGTTTTGAAAAGGTGGAGAACCGGCTTCACAGAGGATATGCTGACATTATAGTTCTCCAGAGAGGGCATCGGTGAATTCAGCCAGAGGACTTAGGGTGGTGTTCATTGCCTCAAGGACTTCTATGTCCTGCCATGTTGGCACTAGGTGTGTAACCTTTCGGTCATTGAGGACCTGTGAAATGGCTGGAAGCTGTTCCAGTATCCTCTGAATCATCTCTTGCCTTGATCCCCATCTTGTTGGGCACTCTGTTTTCAGTTGATGCTCAGGGAGTTTGAGCTCTTTCTGGACCATGGCAAGGTTTCTTCAACGTAGCCAGCTGCTAAAAGTGCTCACAATCTTTCGGCAAAGGCCGGTGACACGGTCAATTCGTGGATCTTTCATAGCATTTTCTAGAAGAGAAATACAACAAATCTGAACGAGTACAACACAAACTATTAGTCTGTATATTATCAAATAACTTTATTTATTTGTAGTAGTAGTATGGCCTACAGTACAAGGGCTAACTTGGACACACACACACACACACACACACACACACACACACACACACACACACACACACACACACACACACACACACACCGTCACAGTTAAACAATGCCTATGCTAGCCCACATGGAAAGAACCTATATAAACATATATGTTTTAATATAGGTTTTGATATAGGTTTTTAATATATGTGACATATATAAAATTGGCCGTTTTCCTATATTATATGTACATATATGCACATATATGTGCATATAGGTACACATATATGTGTACATATATACGTGCATACATGTACCTATAAAGTGAGCCCCATGGAAATACCTATTCTTTTCCAACAAGAGCGCTCACTTGAGGAATATGCGGGATTTTATATAAAGTTGTATGATGATGTGACTCAGGATGAGGAGGAACTGAAACGGAGTTTCTGGGGTGGTCTGAAGGACCCGCGAGTCCAGATATTTCTGGTAAAGGACCTTCATCTATCCTTCCTGGAGTTTGTGGATCACACGCTGTGGTCGTGTGGATCTGAATATTCAATTCAATTCAAGTTTATTTGTATAGCGCTTTTCACAATACACCTTGTCTCAAAGCAGCTTTACAGAAAGTGCATTTCAGAAATGGACAAAGAAAAATACAGTTAGTTAATCATGTATAAATTTAGGCATAACATATCGCCGGTGTTTAGTCGTCTCTTCACAGGCGTCGAGTCGTCTCTCCACAGGCGTTTAGTCGTCTCATCACAGGTGTTGGGGCATCTGAAGTCTCCGTGAGAGGCTGGATACAAACTGGAGCTGACGAACGCTATTTACCTCGGGACTAGCGTCCCGAGATAACAGCAGAAAGACAGATGGGAAATAATTAGCATAGCTGATGTTCATAATATTAATGCATTCGAACTGATTCAGAAGTAGTATAAAAGGTAAGCATTAAGTGAATGCTTGGTTAAAGAGATGCGTCTTTAATCTAGTTTTAAACTGGGACAGCGAGTCTGAGTCTCGAACAATATCAGGAAGGCTATTCCAGAGTTTAGGAGCTAAATGTGAGAACGCCCTCCCTCCTTTAGTACACTTAGATATCCTAGGAATGACCAGAAGCCTCGAATTTAGTGATCTTAAAGAGCGCGATGGATTGTAGGGCGATAGAAGGTCTGTTAAATACACAGGAGCTAAACCATTTAGAGCTTTATAAGTCAGTAGTAATACTTTGTAATTGATACGGAACTTAATAGGTAACCAGTGTAGAGATGATAAAATTGGTGTTATATGATCATATTTTCTTGATCTAGTAAGAACTCTAGCGGCTGCATTTTGGACTAACTGTAGCTTGTTTATTGAGGATGCAGGACAACCAGCTAATAAAGCATTACAGTAATCTAGTCTCGAGGTCATGAATGCATGAACTAACTTTTCTGCATCTGAAACAGATAGCATGTTACGTAGCTTAGCAATGTTTCTAAGGTGGAAAAAGGCTGTTCTTGTAACATATGAAATATGATTTTCGAAAGTCATAACACCCAGGTCTTTTACTGTAGTGGATAGAGTAACAGGACATCCTTCTAAATTAAAGTTGTATTGTAAGGGATTTTGTGGGTAGTTTTTTAGACCAATAAGTAATACCTCCGTTTTATCTGAATTTAATAGCAGGAAATTACACGTCATCCAGCATTTTATATCTTTTAGACACTCTGTCAAGTTAGATAAGTTAGTGTTTTCATCTGGTCGTGATGAGATATATAATTGAGTGTCATCAGCATAACAGTGAAAATTAATTCCATGTTTTCTTATAATATTACCAAGTGGCAGCATATATATTGAGAATAGCAGAGGGCCTAGGACAGATCCTTGCGGCACTCCATAGTCTACTGATGTTATCTTTGATTTTTCCCCATTTAAACAGACGAAATGGTAACGGTCTGATAAGTACGATCTAAACCAGCTTAATGCCTGTCCCTGAACACCAGTGTAGTTTTGTAGTCGATCTAAGAGTATTTTATGATCTATAGTGTCGAACGCAGCACTAAGATCAAGTAGAACTAGTATTGAGATACAGCCTTGGTCAGAGGCTAAGAGTAAATCATTTGTAATTTTAACTAGCGCAGTTTCTGTGCTATGATGCGGTCTGAATCCCGACTGAAATTTTTCATAGATATCATTTTCTTGCAAGAAAGAGCACAATTGAGCGGACACAATTTTTTCTAGTATTTTAGACATAAATGGAAGATTTGAGATGGGTCTGTAATTTGCTAGGTTATTTGGATCTAATTGCGGTTTCTTAATGAGAGGTTTTATTACTGCCAGCTTGAATATTTTTGGAACGTGACCTAAAAATAAAGACGAGTTAATAATATTGAGAAGAGGCTCTTCCACTACAGGTAACACTTCTTTAAGTAGTTTAGTGGGTATTGGATCTAATAAACATGTTGTTGGTTTAGATGCAATGATAAGTTTATTTAGTTCTTCCTGTCCTATAGTTGTAAAGCGGTTTAGTTGTTCTAGAGGGGCCATAATTGAGGCCGAGTCATAAGACACCATAGAGGATTGTACATTTACAATTGTGTTTCGGATGCTTTCTATTTTCTCATTGAAGTAATTCATAAAATCATTACTACTATATTGTAACGGAATATTTTGCTCTGGAGATGTCTGATTATTTGTTAGTCTACCCACGGTGTTAAATAAAAACCTTGGATTATTTTGGTTATTTTCAATTAGTTTGCGGATATGCTCAGCCCTGGCTGATTTTAGAGCCCTTTTATAACGTGACATACTGTCTTTCCACGCGATTCTGAAGACCTCTAAATTAGTTCGTTTCCATTTACGCTCTAAGTTACGAGTTTCTCTCTTGATAGCATGCGTAGCACTGTTGTACCATGGTGTTTTAGTTTTCTCTCTAACCTTTTTTAATCTAATTGGTGCAACAATATCTAGTGTACTAGAGAAAATGTTGCTCATACTGCTAGTCATTTCCTCTAGTTCATCTGTTTGTTTGGGTTTACTGAGCAGCTGAGATAGATCAGGTAAGCTATTTGAGAATCTATCTATAGTGGTTGGAAGGATTGTTCTGCCTGGTCTATAACGTGGTGCAACATGACAAATTTCAGCAGTGCGTATTATGCAAGTTACCATGTAATGATCAGTGAGATCGTCACTTTGCGGTATAATATCTATATCGGTTGGATCGGTTCCATATGATATAATTAAATCTAGTGTATGATTTAGACGATGAGTGGGACCACTGACGTTTTGCTTCACCCCAAAAGAGTTTAATAGATCTGTAAACGCAGCCCCTAACGCATCATTTGTATTATCTACGTGTATGTTAAAGTCGCCAACAATTATTGCTTTATCGACATTGACCAATAGGTCTGAGAGAAAATCTGCAAAATCTTTTAGGAAATCAGCATATGGCCCTGGAGGTCTATATACGGTAGCCAAGGCTAGAGATAATAAGGATTTCTTTCTTACATCTAAGAGCGTAACATTTAGCACAAGTACTTCAAACGAATTAAACCTATGACAAGTTTTCTGAGTAACATTAAGAATATCTCTATAGATTGTTGCAACACCGCCGCCACGACCCATCAGACGGGGCTCATGCTTATAACAGTATCCTGGTGGAGTAGACTCATTTAGACCGAAATAATCATTTGGTTTAAGCCAGGTTTCAGTAAGGCACAGAACATCGAAATTATTATCTGTGACCATTTCATTTACAATAATAATATCTCGTGGAGGATCTCCCACTCCAGCCAGTTCCAAATCCGGTATGCCCAGAGCCCATCATCTGCCCGCCAGAGCCTGAGCCCTTCGCCTGCCCGCCAGAGCCTGAGCCCATCGCCTGCCCGCCAGAGCCTGAGCCCATCGCCTGCCCGCCAGAGCCTGAGCCCATCGCCTGCCCGCCAGAGCCTGAGCCCATCGCCTGCCCGCCAGAGCCTGAGCCCATCGCCTGCCCGCCAGAGCCTGCACTCCGCATCAGCCCTGTCACCAGATCGGTCCCTAGACTTCCCCGGATGATATCTAGTATGAATGATCCCCCGCTGATGTCAGTGCGATCAGCCAGAAAGAGGGCTGCCGAGGCTGGGGTTCATGTCACGCTCACTGATCCTGAGCCTTCACCGCTGGTCCCGTCCAGCACAGATCCTGAGCCTTCACCGCTGGTCCCGTCCAGCGTTGACCCAGAGACCGTCCAGCCAGAGACCGTCCAGCCAGAGAGACCGTCCAGCCAGAGAGACCGTCCACCGTCCAGCCAGAGAGACCGTCCAGCCAGAGAGACCGTCCAGCCAGAGACCGTCCAGCCAGAGACCGTCGCCTGCCCGCCAGAGCATGAGTCCAGCCCCAAGCTCCCTGAAGTGCTGGTTCCGCCCAGTTCCGAGTCCCCTGAGGTGCTGGCCCCGTCCAGTTCCGAGTCCCCTGATGTGCTGGCCCCATCCAGTTCCGAGTCCCCTGATGTGCTGGCCCCGTCCAGTTCCGAGTCCCATGATGTGCTGGCCCCGTCCAGTTCCGAGTCCCATGATGTGCCAGAGCCCGTTGATCCTGCGCCAGAGCATGTTGATCCTGCGCCAGAGCCCACTGATCCTGCACCAGATGCACCAGAGCCCACTGATCCTACACCAGAGCCCACTGATCCTGCACCAGATGTACCAGAGCCCACTGATCCTGCACCAGAGCCCACTGATTCTTCACCGCTGGTCCTGCCCAGCCCAAGACCCTCGTTGCTGCCGGATCCCCCCTTTCCTGCCAATTTCCCCATTAAAATTTTGGGGGGGCACCCACCCGGAGGGTCCTCACTGCCATGGCCACCCGAAGGGTCCTCACCGCCATGGCCACCCGAAGGGTCCTCACCGCCATGGCCACCCGAAGGGTCCTCACCGCCATGGCCACCCGAATGGTCCTCACCGCCATGGCCAGCCGTAGGGTCAGCTCCGCCCTGGACGCCCGAGGGCCCCACAGCTCCGCCCTGGACGCCCGAGGGTCCGACAGCTCCGCCCTGGACGCCCGAGGGTCCGACAGCTCTGCCCTGGACGCCCGAGGGTCCGACAGCTCCGCCCTGGACGCCCGAGGGTCCCACAGCTCCGCCCTGGACGCCCGAGGGTCCCACAGCTCCGCCCTGGACGCCCGAGTGTCCCACAGCTCCGCCCTGGACGCCCGAGGGTCCCACAGCTCCGCCCTGGCCACGCCCACAGCCTGCTCCGCCGTGGTCACGCCCACAGCCTGCTCCGCCGTGGTCACGCCCACAGCCTGCTCCACCGTGGTCACGCCCACAGCCTGCTCCGCCCTGGAGGCTTCCCGGACCTGCACCATGCCCTCGTAAGCTTTCAGGGCGCAAACCCTCCCACCCCTTTGGATGTTATACGGCGCGAGGACGCGCCTTCGGGGAGGGGGGAGGTACTGTCACGCTTTGATGTGTTTAGTTCTGTTTTGTGATCTTGTTTTCCCCTGTCTTTTGTGATTTGGGTTTAGTCCTGTTAGTTTTCCCGCTCCTCGTTTGTGTTCAGTTTCTTCACCTGTTTTCAGTTAATTATCTCGTTTGGTTCAGTTCATTTAAGCCCTGTGTTTTCCCTCAGTGTTGGTTGGTCGTCGTCGATGTATGGTTGTGTTAACCCTGAAGTCCTGGAGTCTGTTCCTTTGTTCCTGTTTCTGAAGTTGAGTTTTGTTAAATAAATCAACTATATTGAACCTCCCTTGTCCTCGTCTTTGGCTACCTGCACGCAACCCTGACAGGTGCATGTTTATGCACGTCATGATAAGATTTTTTGTTTCCATGTAAACTGATTCAGAATTTCCAATCCCTCAAATTTTTTATCTGATGTAAGAAACTTTGCACATGTAAACATATTTAGTTGTCATTGGGCTACACTTTTATAGCATTTTCCTGCACCTAACAGTACCCAAAATACTTTACAGTGGCCTCCCATTGACCCATTCACACACACATTCCACCAGCTAGCTGCCATGCTAGGTTTACTCGAAGAGCACTAAGATATGCATTAAAATCAAGCAAATCAATTACCGGTATAGACAACATACGGCACAAACACAGGACAAAGGGGATTAAGGGTGAAGGAGGGGTAAATATGATTATTTATTAACACTTCAGATGACAACAATATGCCATGAGGTTATTTGCAACACTATATGTTCTACTAAATAGAGGACTAGTCAAGTCAAGTCACCTTTATTTATATAGCGCTTTTTACAATACAAATTGTTTCAAAGCAGCTTTACAGAGATAACAGGAAAACAATGTTGTAATAGTATTGTTCAATTGAAAATTAAATGTCCCCAACTAAGCAAGCCAAAAGGCGAAGGCAACAGTGGCAAGGAACCAAAACTCCATCAGGTGACAGAATGGAGAAAAAAACCTTGGGAGAACCCAGGCTCAGTCGGGGGGCCAGTCCTCCTTTGGCCAACGAATGAACAGTGTATGATTATGAGTTAGGCAGCATAATGTCAGGAGTCAGATGGGATCAGAACTTTCACGATATTATCCAGTTCATCTGGTTGGGTAGGGTAGACTACACACCTTACAGCGCAATACCCAGAAATTTGGCTTTAGAAGAGGAAAGGTAGGATCACGAAGTGAGCAAATTAATTAGTAATTTACGATGAATTAGTATGGTGCCAAGCAGATACAAATAATGTGTGCCCTACCTTATGCAGTCTCCATTGATGCCTAATAAACATTGATACAAGTAGGCTATGGTTAAAGTGGTGAACTAATAAAGTCTTTAAAGTTGTGTTTTCCCTTCTCAATGCATTAACATTTACTCACCAATAATGGCTGCCTTTTTTACTTGGTCAAGGGCGACCAGCTGCTCCCCATCCCCTCTGGTTGGCTTCCCACCTTAAAGTAATATTTCAAAATTATTATGAAAGGGGGGTAAAATAAGGGTTGGAGAAAGCAAGAGTTTTTTTTTTTATATACACACATCACGTTTTCTTGAGGTGCAAGGAAATACAAAAATGCCAAGTAAAAAAGCGATGGTATGCCTGCACACAAACATAATATATTCCACAGAATATGACTGACTTGTTTTATTTTCAAGGACAGAAGAGATTAGGAACATGTTGTTTAGTACCATTCAGGTTGCTTTTCAGCAAAGTTTGCATATCAAAGGTGCCCAGCAGCAGATTCCACACCATGGCAGTAGCAGAGGTGGCAAAGCGAGCTGCTTTCCACGCTTCGGCCTGGCAAAAAACTCCAGAGCCCTTTATGACTTCAATCTGAAAAATAATATCACATCACAATATTAATTTGTTGGCAACTTTTAGAAACTTTTTCATGCTTCATATTGATTCTTATGCTTAGCTTCCCAATAGTTAATAGGTTTTTATGTATACATGCAGATTAATGATAAAGATATGAAACAAATGAATCATTGCCCTAACCGCTATTAAAGGAGAGGAGGACAGGGTGGGGGGAAAGGAGGAGGTTGGATGGAGAGTAGGGAAGGAGAAAAGACAGTGGGTGGAGAGGAGCAAAGGGGGGCAGGAGGAAAGGATGATTGTCTCTTATAACACTAGTTGGCTCCTACAAGCACACAGTTTATACCCATCCGTACTACATAATGTTATTCACCTGTGTTTTCGCTGAGGTCTCAGCTGTTGCTGCAGCCTTGTTAGAGAAGAAAAACATTGTTAAACTCAACAATTGTTAAACTTCAACAATTTTATGCATATGGGGCAAGTAAATTACATATTAACTATCCCAACATAAAAATCCCCATAGCTCAGTTGGAGCCTTAAGTAAAATAAGTACAGAAAAATCTGAGGTATAAAAGGGTTACCACACCTGTGGTGTCTCTCGGAAGCACTCGGTCTCCTCTCTGGAGTCTTAGAGAAGAAAGAAACTTAGTAAAACTCTACAACCATATTTATTCATTGTTAAACATTACGAGGACATTAAACTTGGAAAACATTAAACATGGCAATAAATTAAAGTTACATGCAAAAGTAATCAGCCAAACATTATAAAAATCCATATAGCTGTTTGAGTAACAAGTAAATAAAATAAAATAAATAAATAAAAATGCAAGGGGGTTACTCACCAGTTGCACTTCTCCAAAAGTGGAGGAGGAGGAATCCAGATCCTCCACAGGACTCCTTCCAGTCTTTTTCATAGAAGAAAAATATAGTTATTCTCTTCAATAAATTAAAGTGCAAATACATCAGATAACATTATCAATCAGCCCAACAACACAAGTCTCTATAGCTCTGCTTGAGAAACAATTTTAAAAAGCAATGAAAATAAGAGGAACTTACCTTTTGAGCAATAATAGAAATATCACTTTTAATTTGAGGGATTTCTAGAAAGAGGTTATATAAAGAAAAAACTATTACAATCACTAAATCAAAATAGCACCCAGCAACCCTACTCCCTGCCCTACTCTTCGAAAGACATTCCTGCAGCTGTGAACGCAAGCTACAACCCTCCAAAGCCCATCGATAAGGCTCTGCAGAGGAAGCCTGGTTGTGAACGCAATTTTCTTTCTTCAATTTCTCCCAAATTCAAATTCCCAGGGTTTTTTTCTGGAGCCATTGAAAGCAGAGAAGCGTAATTTATTCTTATGAACTGTATGTTTTCTAGGCCAGAAAGAGACAAATAAATATAATTCTAATTTGAATCTTATCAACGGCTATATGAGCACACACACTAACTCACCAGCTAACAACATAGCATTTATTTAGCCAAACTGTTATAATATCAGTCTGTGTTGCCTTGTCGTTTCATGTTAGTAGTTCTCTGTTTAGTCTATTAGTCTCCCCAGGTGTCTCAGATTAACCACACCCCCTTGTTATCCTGTTTAGATTGTTTGCCCCTGTATTTACGCCCTGTGTTTTAGTCCAGTCTTTGTGAGTTCTTGTGTTTTGTTACTGTTGATGTTGGATGCCCTGTTCCCAGTCAGAGTTTGTCTAATTTTCCGTTTGTTAAATAAAGTGTGCTGCAAGTGGATCCTGCTTCCTCCTTCCTTCAACCACAATCGTGACAGAAGAACTCACCACAATGGATCCAGCAGCAGTCAGCAACCAGGCGCTAAGAAGATTTCTTGCCTCAATGTTTCAAGATAGCCAGCCAATAGAGAGGTATGTGAGGGACTTTTTGAACTGCTGCCATCTGGGATCTTTTGAAGACACTGAGCTCATGGACCTGTTCTGGAGCGGGCTGGATACGGATATCGCCAGGCTGATGCCGGATGACTATACTGGCTGGACCCTAGAGGGATATATTGACCTGGCCCTTTACTTAGGTGGTTCAGCATTTACTGTGGGCTTGGCTGATGAAGCACTCTGCCAGCTCACAGTACCCCCTGAGTCGGTTTACATCTCGCCCGTCCAGCCAGAGCCCGTCCAGCCAGAGCCTGTCCAGCCAGAGCTTCACGTCAGCCACGTCCAGCCAGAGCCTGTTCAAGTCAGCCACGTCCAGCCAGAGCCTGTTCAAATCAGCCACGTCCAGCCAGAGCTTCACGTCACTTCTGCCCAGCCAGAGACTGAGCTTCACGTCACTTCTGCCCAGCCAGAGACTGAGCTTCACGTCACTTCTGCCCAGCCAGAGACTGAGCTTCACGTCACTTCTGCCCAGCCAGAGACTGAGCTTCACGTCACTTCTGCCCAGCCAGAGACTGAGCTTCACGTCACTTCTGCCCAGCCAGAGACTGAGCTTCACGTCACTTCTGCCCAGCCAGAGACTGAGCTTCACGTCACGGCTGTTCCTGAGCCGGGGTCTGCTGTTCCCGAGCCGCCCTGGTCTGTTCCCGAGCCGCCCTGGTCTGTTCCCGAGCCGCCTGCACTGCCTGATCCGCCCTGGTCGCCTGCACTGCCTGAGCCGCCCTGGCCGCCCGAGGGGTCTTCGCCGCCCTGGCCGCCCGAGGGGTCTTCGCCGCCCTGGCCGCCCGAGGGGTCTTCGCCGCCCTGGCCGCCCGAGGGGTCTTCGCCGCCCTGGCCGCCCGAGGGGTCTTCGCCGCCCTGGCCGCCCGAGGGGTCTTCGCCGCCCTGGCCGCCCGAGGGGTCTTCGCCGCCCTGGCCGCCCGAGGGGTCTTCGCCGCCCTGGCCGCCTGAGGGTCCGACAGCTCCGCCCTGGACGCCCGAGGGTCCCACAGCTCCGCCCTGGACGCCCGAGGGTCCCACAGCTCCGCCCTGGACGCCCGAGGGTCCCACAGCTCCGCCCTGGACGCCCGAGGGTCCCACAGCTCCGCCCTGGACGCCCGAGGGTCCCACAGCTCCGCCCTGGACGCCCGAGGGTCCGACAGCTCCGCCCTGGTCACGCCCACAACCTGCTCCACCCTGGCCACGCCCACTGCCTGCTCCGCCCACACTTCACGGCCCAGTCCCACCCTTGCCTGCTCGGACCTGGCCCTCCATCCCTCCCCCAGGACCGCCTCCGCTCCACCACCCTCCTGAACTGTCTAGTTTTTTGTTTTGATGGGCGTCGGGAGCCGCCCATAGAGGGGGGGCTATGTTATAATATCAGTCTGTGTTGCCTTGTCGTTTCATGTTAGTAGTTCTCTGTTTAGTCTATTAGTCTCCCCAGGTGTCTCAGATTAACCACACCCCCTTGTTATCCTGTTTAGATTGTTTGCCCCTGTATTTACGCCCTGTGTTTTAGTCCAGTCTTTGTGAGTTCTTGTGTTTTGTTACTGTTGATGTTGGATGCCCTGTTCCCAGTCAGAGTTTGTCTAATTTTCCGTTTGTTAAATAAAGTGTGCTGCAAGTGGATCCTGCTTCCTCCTTTCTTCAACCACAATCGTGACACAAACACCTGTTTCAGCCCATACAATTTCTAAGTTTATACTTCTCTGCCACCGCAATATCCATCTCCAGAAAAAACCCTGCTAATAAATATTAAAATTAGGAATACTTACGATTGATGAGAATGTCTTTCAGACGTGCATTTTCATTTTTAAGAGAATGGACTTCATTTCTCAACTCCTGCAAATTTCTTTGCATTTGGTCGAGTTTCCTTCTCTCGCACATCTGCTCGTCCAGGTGTTTTCGAAATTCAGCAGCTGTCTATGTGAAAGAGACAGAGAGAAGAAAGAACAACAGCTAATTGTTATATAACTTATTTTGTAAATGGTTGACTCTGATTGGCTGGGAGGATGTCACGATAGGTGTAAGAGGAAGGTGGCAAGAAGTCTAGGGCAGAAATCCTTCCATATGTAACTGGTTGTCCGGCCTCCTGGTGGTTATTCCTTACTTAAAACATGAAACTTCCACATCTTGTATTTCATGTAATGTATTTATGTAATACACCACACACTGGATGTCATTGTTTAGGCTACCTTTTTCTTAAAGGGTGGTCCTATGTGCTCTTCATCCCCAATATGCTCCTCTTCTTCGCTGGCCCGCTGGGAGGGAGAGAGAAATCTTTACTGTATTGCAATGTAATAACACACACTGAATGCAGACTGGTAGTGTACCTTGTTCTTTGAAGGTCTGTCATGACATGCCTCATCATCCTCCTCCACTTCCTCCTCCGCCACCACCTTCTCCTCCTCCTCCTCCTCCTCCTCCTCCACCTTCTCTTCCTCCTCCTCTTCCTCCACCTTCTCCTCCTCCTCCTGGTTGTATTTAGAAGAACATCTCTTTTTCACGTCAACCTTCGGAGGGAGAGGGAGAAACAGGGGACAAAGTTCCCTATTGTGCTGTTTCATTAGGGTGACCAACTGTCCTGTTTTCCCAGGACATGTCCTGTTTTCATATAACAATATAACAAATTTCTATCCATACAGAGGAGGCATAACCTACTTTAAATGTATTGAAATTAATAAGGTTTCTTTGAGTAAACTTCGAGTATCATTTGAGTAGGCCTATCTGTTTGCCGGGCCGAGTGTCCTGTTTTTTCAGGACAAAATATGGTCACCCTAGTTTCATACCTTATAACAGCTGCTGTTAAAAGCAATTTGTTGTGTCCTAGGGCAAGACACTTCACCCAATCCCTATGTGTGAATGGTTGGTGGTGGTCAGAGGGAACGTTGGCACAGATGTGAGCAGCCTCGCTTTTGTCAGTCTACCACAGGGGAAACTGTGGCTACAAATGTAGCTTACCACCATCAGCATGGGGTGAATGAACCCCCCTCCCTTTCATGTGTGAAGCGCTTTAGGTGTGACTTGTGTCTTATGAAAAGCGCTATACAAATAATAATCATGAATGTATTGTAATGTCACAACACACACAGGATGCAGACTGGTAGTGTACCTTGTTCTTTAAAAGTCTGTCATGACCCTCCTCCTGCTTCTCACCCTCCTGATGCTTGCATTTGGAAGCCCCTACCTTTTTATTATCAACCTTGAGAGACAGAGAGAGACAGACTGACTTTTAGCTCTTATTAACATGTTACACCACCTTGCACATACATCTTGTCAACAAAGCACATGAAATCATCATAGATGACACAATTACAAACCTACACACATTAAGAAACAAGAGAGAGAGGGGGAGATAACTTTAAAGTCCCTGTAAAGTCAAAACATTGTATGTGTTCTGAGTTCTGAACACTGAGAAAAATATGTTATTAGCCACCCAGCCAAATTTGAATGATAAAAAAGCCAGCAAGTACATAAAATAAGCTATCAAAATCTTGAAAAAATAAGCAGTAATCTCTGGGACTCCAGTGAGTCACCATGAAGGGGCGTGTCCAGAAGCTCAGGGAGTGCGTCATCGAGCCCCGAGCCCCGCCCAAAAAAATCCGGAAAATAGCAATGGTGAAAAACTGTGTAACTCCACAATTCAGTCTTTGTAATATGTTTTAGCAACATTTATAATGTGTTTAGATTTTTTTAATTGCCTTTACAGGGACTTTAAGTAAAGCACCAATTGGTGCAGTCAGTTACCTTTTTCTTTGAAGCCTTCTCAGTCTGCCCCTGCTGCTCACTGTACTTTGAGTTCGGGATGTGAGGACGTTTTGTTTGCCCTTGTCTGCAGTCTTTCTCCATCTCGATCTCACGCAGTTTAATTTGGAGAGTTTTTTAAATTCTGGTGCAATAAAATTGAAATGTTATCATGAACTGCAAACGTTTGTCTAATCATGTTTAACGTTACCAAATCTAACATTAGTCCCAATTGGACTTCGCTAACATTAGCAAATTAGGTAGCTAACATGAGCCAGAAAGCTAAGCACCTAGCAAGATCCATTTTACATGTCTTTAAGTGAGCGCAAAACCATTTAATGTGGTATGTAACTACATAACGTCAGGTAAAGTTAGCGTGTAACGTTACGTTAACATAACTTACTTGCCACGTCAATAATTCTGGCTCGGTGCATCGGCCAGGGTTTGCGGCCTTTTCGCCATTCCACCAGCTTCTCGGTTTTTTCAGTCCTTTCGAGAAAATCTTTAACAGAAAAATTCCGAACACAGTCGATGGCCAAAATACTATAGGCCCCTCTATCCTCACCCTCAGTCCATTCGAGCAAGACATAACGGATATCCAACGATGTCGCCATTTTTACTGTCAGCCGCTCTCATTCGTCGCGAAACGTTAGGAAGGATGACGTCAAAGGTCAAACGTCATGCAGATGACGTCAACTACGCGACGCTGTAGCGGCAGCGGTACACGAAATGCTTGCCAGTTTACATAACATTAAGTAAAACAGTTTTTGTCCATCATCAGTGAATACCAAATTTGTTTAACATAGCTCAATCTCACAAATATTCACAATTGTGAAAATTAAGATATGTTTTTCGAAAACAGGATGTTTTGAAACTTTTTACCATGTTATCATTTTTAACTACACCAGCGGATTAGTTAGATTAAACCACACCAGCGGAACCAGCGGATGGCGTGCTGGTTAATCTCGTTGTCCGATGCGCTGCTAGCAGCTTGGTTCTCTGTTAAGAGAGAAAGTCAATTGGTTGATGAGCCGTCATAAACAGAAATTCTGAAAATTACCTCTAATTCAAGCCAATAACCCACTGTTTTGCACACCCCACACCCCACACACACCCCCCACATGCACGCACGCACACCCCACCCCACACCACACGCACACACACGCACACCCCACACACACGCACGCACACTCCACATGCACACCACACCCACACACGCACGCACCACACACACACACACCCCACACGCACACCCCACACACACGCACACCCCACACCCCACATGCACACCAAACACACACACAGGTACACACACACACACACACACACCCATATACACACACGTGCACACAAACACATGCAGACACACTGCACAGGTCAAATAGACCTATATTCAGTCTGTCCAATGGTTGATACAACATAGTATCCCACCGGTCACAATTGTGACCGATCATAAAACTCAATTTTTCACACACTTTTCCATGAAAATTTAGAAAAATATATGATTGATTGTTTCAAAGGGATACTAATGACACATGATTTGGAAATGTTTGTGTCTGGGAAAAATTTGGGATTAAATGGGTTAATTTAACCAATTAACAGCACCTCAAAACTAACGTATACAACATCATTGTAAGTTAAGCAACGTTAAACAGCATTAATGTTTTATGCTAGCTACACACAAAGTTGTTTATTAATGCTAGCTAGCTTAGCTATCAGTTCATTCAGTTAATTTAACGTTAGCTAACCCAGCTAAAAAGCGTATGTTAGCCAATGCCGCTTCAATAAGCCATCGTAAGTTAAAACCCGGCCAAAACATTCCGAAATGATGTTAACAAGCATTACAAACAAGCACACTAAACTGTTTGATTGTTTGACATCGTTCAAGTCAAGTCAAGTCAAGTCACCTTTATTTATATAGCGCTTTTTACAATACAAATTGTTTCAAAGCAGCTTTACAGAGATAACAGGAAAACAATGTTGTAATAGTATTGTTCAATTGAAAATTAAATGTCCCCAACTAAGCAAGCCAAAAGGCGAAGGCAACAGTGGCAAGGAACCAAAACTCCATCAGGTGACAGAATGGAGAAAAAAACCTTGGGAGAACCCAGGCTCAGTCGGGGGGCCAGTCCTCCTTTGGCCAACGAATGAACAGTGTATGAACTGTATGAGTGTATTCAACTTACCGTTATAAACTTTCCACACAGATTGCAGTCCGAATTGATCCAAAGAAAGACCAACAGTCAATTAGCCATCGTAAGAAGTTAAAACCTGATCAAAACATTCCGAAATGATGTTAACAAGCTTTACAAACAAGCACACTAAACGTCTCGGTTACATATGGTAACCCTCGTTCCCTGAGGGAGGGAACGGAGACGTAGGTCATGACTGACCAATAGGAATCTCGCTAGAGAGGCCAATCTACTTCGAGTGAAACTAAAACAAGCCAATACACATTGGCGTGCAATCATTTGCAACAGCTGTGCAGCCTCGCAGCGCGGGTATTTAGCAGCAGCTGGTGTAATTGCACACTAGTTTTTTGCTGAGGAGCCAAGCCTGAGAAAGCTGGCCGCCCCGGCGGGCGGCAGCAGATGTGGCGACGGGACCTACGTCTCCGTTCCCTCCCTCAGGGAACGAGGGTTACCATATGTAACCGAGACGTTCCCTATCGGTCAGTCACTACAACGTAGGTCATGACTGACCAATAGGAATCCCTACCAAAGCGCCACAGCTGCTGCACCCCATCCAGCGCCTCTGTGTAAGCCTCTACACCTTCTTGCCTGGAAGGACGATAAGAGGAGGCCTACACAGAGAAGTCTGACACTGTTGTTCCATGATAACCCATACAGTGAGATATTGGATAACACTGGGAAGCGTGCCCTTTCTGTTTAGGAAGGAACGCTGCGGAAGCCACTTCTTCAAAGAGTTATGTGGAAATACATATGGACTAGCCCGAAGGCTGTACTGCATATGAAAAAAAAAAAAAAATGGGTGACTTAGCCCAAGGGAAAGACACGGGCTTCCAATAGGAGCAGCCGTGGAGAATATACACATATGGGATCCCCATAGGGTCACACATATGGAACCCAGCCCAGATCTGGTTCTCAAGGATTCAGCAGATAAGGGCCTGGCGCCGGACGCTCCGCCAAGTCCGGGCCGAGGGGTTTTGGAGGACTCGACAGGTTTTACTCTGGAGCAATACGGGTGCACAGTAGGGTGCAGCAAGCCGACAGAGCCAGGCCTCTCAGTGTTTCTACCCGTCTAGGGTGAGAACACGGGAGGAGACCGGCTCTACACGTAGGCTATAATATCTAGCGAACGTGTTAGGTGTCGCCCAGCCCGCAGCTCTACAGATATCTGTTAGCGAGGAGCCACGTGCCAGCGCCCAGGAGGATGCAACGCCTCTCGTGGAGTGTGCATGCAACCTGAGCGGGCAGGGCACGCCTTGGGCTTGGTAAGCCAAGGCGATGGCATCCACTATCCAGTGGGCCATCCTCTGCTTGGAGACAGCCTTTCCCTTCTGCTGGCCTCCGTAACAGACAAAGAGCTGGTCTGAGGTCCTGATGCTTTGAGTTCTGTCCACGTACATACGCAGAGCGCGAACGGGACAGAGCAAAGACAGGGCTGGGTCTGCCTCCTCCAAAGGCAGCGCTTGCAGGTTCACTACCTGGTTTTTGAAGGGAGTGGTAGGAACCTTGGGCACATAGCCAGGCCGGGGTCTTAACACCACATGGTTGTCACTCGGCCCGAACTCCAGGCACGATTCGTCGACCGAAAATGCGTGCAGGTCTCCTACCCTCTTGACAGAGGCCAGTGCAACCAGGAGCAAAGTCTTCATGGAAAGAAGCTTTAAGTCTACTGACTGCAAAGGCTCAAAGGGAACATCCTGAAGTGCTCGAAGCACCAGGGAAAGATCCCAAGAGGGTATGGAGGGGGGTCGAGGAGGATTTAATCGTCTCGCCCCCCTAAGAAACCTGACGACCAGGTCGTGCTTTCCAACTGTTTTGCCATCTATGTGGTCGTGATACGCTGAAATAGCGGCAGCATGTACTTTGAGGGTGGAGGGACACAGCCTTCGATCCAACCCTTGCTGCAAGAAGGAAAGCACAGACCCTATCGAACACCTTCGGGGGTCTTCTCGGCGAGAAGAACACCACTCGACAACAGGTTCCACTTGAGGGCGTAAGCACGTCTCGTGGACGGCGCCTGTGCTGAAGTGATGGTGTTAAGTACCTCTGGGGGTAAGTCACCTAGAACCTCCGCGTCCCGTCCAGGGACCAGACATGGAGTTTCCAGAGGTCTGGGCGCGGGTGCCATAAGGTGCCCCATCTCTGAGTCAGAAGATCCTTCCTCAGAGGAATGGGCCAGGGAGGGACTGTCACGAGGAGCATGAGTTCTGGGAACCAAGTCCGGGTGGGCCAATAGGGAGCCACCAGCCACCAGCTCCTCGTCCTCCCTGACTTTGCACAGTGTCTGCGCAAGTAGGCTCACTGGGGGAAACGCATATTTGCGAAGGCCCCGGGGCCAGCTGTGTGCCAGTGCGTCCGTGCCGAGTGTTCCCTCGGTCAGGGAGTAAAACAGCTGGCAGTGGGAGGTCTCTGAGGAGGCAAACAGGTCTACCTGAGCGTCCCCGAACTCTCTCCAGATCAGCTGAACCACCTGGGGGTGGAGTCGCCATTCTCCCGGAAGCACCGCTCGTGATAGCTCGTCGGCCACACGGTTGAGCACGCCGGGGACATACATGGCTCGAAGCGACCTCAGATGCTTCTGACTCCAGAGGAGGAGATGGCGGGCGAGTTGCGACATGCGGCGGGAGCGTAGACCACCTTGTCGGTTGATGTACGCAACGGTCGCCGTGTTGTCCGTACGGACCAGCACGTCCCTGCCCTGTAGCGGCCTTTTCAAGCGGCTCAGAGCGAGATGTACTGCTAGCAACTCGAGGCAATTGATGTGCCAATGCAGTTGGGGGTCCGTCCACACCCCTGACACTGCATGCCCGTTGTACGTGGCACCCCAGCCGGTGGCAGACGCATCTGTGAATACCACAGCATGCCTGGACACTTGTTCCAAGGGGACTCCTGCCCGCAGGAACAAAAGGTCTGACCACGGACTGAAGGTCTGGCGGCACGCCGGTGTGATTGCCACCCGGTGAGTGCCGTGATGCCACGCCCATCTCGGGACTCGGCCGTGAAGCCAGTGCTGAAGCGGTCTCATATGAAGCAGGCCGAGCGGGGTTACCAATGCTGCGGCTGCCATATGCCCCAGGAGCCTCTGAAAGAATTTCAGTGGGACCGCCGTCCTGCCTTTGAACATGTTCAAGCAGTCCAGCACCGACTGAGCACGCTGACGCTGTCTGAGCGACCGAATCCAACTCCATACCGAGATAAGAGATCCTCTGCACAGGGGAGAGTTTGCTCTTTTCCAGTTGACCTGAAGACCCAACTGGCTGAGGTGCCTGAGCACGAGGTCCCTGTGTTCACATAGCTGATCTCGAGAGTGTGCTAGTATGAGCCAGTCGTCGAGATAGTTGAGGATGCGAACGCCCTGTTCTCTCACGGGAACACGGGCCCCCTCCGTGACTTTCGTGAAGACACGGGGGGACAGGGACAGCCCGAAGGGTAGGACTTTGTACTGATATGCTCGACCCTCGAACGCAAAGCGCAGGAATGGCCTGTGTCGAGGGAGAATCGAGACATGAAAGTACGCGTCCTTCAGGTCGATCGCTGCAAACCAATCTCGGGGACGGATGCATTGAAAAATGCGTCTCTGCGTGAGCATTTTGAACGGTAGCTTGTGGAGGCTCCGATTCAAAACTCGCAGATCCAAGATCGGCCGTAACCCACCACCTTTCTTGGGTACAATGAAGTAGGGACTGTAGTGCCCTGACCTCATATCGGCTGGAGGGACCGGCTCTATCGCATCCTTCGCCAGTAGGACTGCGATCTCCGCACGCAAGACATGGGCATCGGCTGCTCTCACTGTAGTGGAGTGGATGGCCCGAAACTTGGGGGGACGCCGGGCGAACTGAATCGCATAGCCGAGCCTGATGGTTCGAATGAGCCACCGAAACGGACTGGGGAGCGCTAACCAGGCTCGCAGAGACCGTACAAGTGGGACCAAAGGGACCGTAGGTGTACCCGGAGTGGGGCAGCGAGGTGGAACACAGGGACGCGGCTCGGGAGGCTCTCTCCGGGAGGCGGTCCGTAGCGGGGTCTGAGTGTGCTCTGAAGCACTTACCTGGTTCCACGGGGTAGGAGGTGCGGGAGGCGGCTCGGTGGCGTTCTCGGACCGTACACAGCTGCCGACTGGCGATAGAAGAGGCGGATGAGAGTGGTGAGGATTCCGTCCCCCCACTGCTCTCCGGGTCTCCTTCGGACCCAGAGATGATAGAAACTGCTCTTTTATTGAAAATTTGGGTACCGCTGGTTTTGAGGCCAGCGGCGGAACACAAACAACATGAAACAAAGGATTTACCACCCGGCCCTCACGGGGACTCCGCCCCTTTGCAGGAACGTGAGTCTCGACCTCAGCTCCGAGATGGTCATCTTCCCACAATGGGTACATGACTCATCCACGAATGCTGCCTGTGCGTGTTCGAAGCCCAGACACACGAGGCAGCAATCGTGACCATCCCGCGACCCCAGGTAACGACCGCATCCAGAAACACACAGATCGAACGGCATCTTGAAAAAGACGCGAACTATCTGTGTAAGCTCTTTTAGGGACTACTCTCACTGGTGCTGAAACACACAGGGGAACAGTCACAGCGATCACAGACGGGATTGTGCACCCGTTCTGTGCGCTGAATCTCTCTCACTGGGAGGTCTTACCAGCTGTAACAACAGCTTTTTGAGCGCTTGCCAGGCGCACCTTACCAGCTGTTACAACAGCTTTTGAGCGCTCTGAAGCGCACCTCACCAGCTGTTAAAACAGCTCTTTTTGTTTGCTCAGTTTTTTTTTTTTTTTTTTCAAAACAACAAAAAAAAAGGAAGAGAGAGAAAGTGAAACTGCTCGCGCTGCCGTGCTGTCACGCCCGCACCGGGAAGGAGAGGTCCAGAAAGGCTCGTAGAATTTCAAACTCAATTGAAGCAGAGACATCGAAGTGTTTGGCTCCGAAGCAAAAAGCTAGTGTGCAATTACACCAGCTGCTGCTAAATACCCGCGCTGCGAGGCTGCACAGCTGTTGCAAATGATTGCACGCCAATGTGTATTGGCTTGTTTTAGTTTCACTCGAAGTCGATTGGCCTCTCTAGCGAGATTCCTATTGGTCAGTCATGACCTACGTTGTAGTGACTGACCGATAGGGAACTGTTTGATTGTTTGACATCGTTCAACTTACTGTTATAAACTCTTTTCACACAGCTTGCAGTCCAAATTGATCCAAAGAAAGAGCAACAGTTTGCGCGCTCGTTCCGACAGCCCCAGGCCAGAACAACTACAATTCCACCGACTGACTTCTGGTCTGGTATGAACCGGTAAAAAAAAAAGAAAAAAAAAGAAACAATTCGCGCGCTCGTTCCGACGAGTCCGGGCCAGAACTATTATGATTCCGCCGACTGATGGATGCTCACGCCTACTCCTGATGTACACAGGCTACATGCGGGCCGTATCTGGAACGGGGCAGTAAAACGGGCGTGACTGTTACACGGATCTGCCGGTTTGGAGACGATCCGGCCCAGAGTCAGCTGCTATCTGGGCTATATCTAAAATACTCTAAAAAATCCTGGAAAAGATAGTTTGCAGTCAATTAATGGCCTTGTTGGATGAGCACAATATTCTTGAAGTCTTCCAATCTGGTTTTAAAACCCTACATAGCACAGAAACTGGCTCTTCTAAAAGTTTTTAATTATATCCTTTTAGCTACTGACTACGGAGATTGTGTTATTCTTGTGCTTCTTGATCTAACTGCGGCCTTTGACACAGTGAACCATGAAATCCTGATCTCTCGTTTGGAGCGGTGGGTGGGCATCAAGGGCATTGCACTGAAATGGTTCAGGTCCTACTTGGAAGGTAGAACTTTCTGTGTCAGCTGTGGAGATTCTGTGTCCTCCTCTGCTCCTCTCTCTTGTGGGGTCCCACAGGGCTCAATTTTAGGCCCTTTTCTCTTCTCTCTTTATTTGCTCCCGCTTGGTTCCATAGTTAGGAAGCATGGTATGTCATTCCACTGTTATGCAGACGATAGTCAGATCTATGTACCTCTTAAAAAGAATGAGACTGTAGGACCATTACTTAAGTGTCTTGATGACATAAAGGCCTGGATGGCTCTTAACTTTTTAAGTCTAAATAGTAAGACAGAAGTGATGTTTTTTGGTGGCACCACTGGGACCCCCCGTGCCGATCTGGGTTCCTTGAGTCAGTATATCAAGCCAGCAATCACTAACCTAGGGGTTAAAATCGACTCTGACCTTAAGCTTGACAGACAGGTAGGGTCAGTGATTCAAACAAGCTTTTTTCAATTGAGGCAGCTGGTCAAAATAAAGCCATTACTTTCTAGACAGCACTTTGAGACAGTAATCCATGCCTTTGTCACCACTCGGTTGGATTACTGTAATGCACTGTACGTGGGGGTCAATGGGTCCTCTATTGCTCGTCTCCAGATGGTGCAAAACGCTGCTGCACGTCTTTTAAATGGAACACGTAAATACAAGCACATTCCCCCATTTTAGCCTCACTCCACTGGCTGCCTGTACATCATAGGATCCATTTTAAGATTCTTTTATTTGCTTTTAAATGTCTTAATGGTCTTGCCCCACCCTACATCTCTGAGTTGCTACAACCCTAAAGACCCACCTCAGGTCAGCCGATCAACTGCTCCTAAGTGTGCCCAAAACAAGGCGCAAGCTTAAAAAAAATTTTGGCGGACACCCAGTTGGGTGGTCGCTGAAAAATGATGTCTCCCGAAGCCACAGAGATGGCGGGATAACAACTTTTTCTTGAGGGCTCCGCTGTGAGAACAACCTCGGTTGTCTCACCGCGGGGGGGACAGCCCTTGGAGGTTAGGACCTCTTCCCTGAAGCCCTCTTAGCCTGAATGACGGCCCTCAAGTCACCCTTCTGGCCAGAGGATTTAGAATGGGAACGTTTCCTCCGTTGCCAAGCTCCCGCGGGAGGGGGTCGAGAGGAAACGCTCTCCTTCTGCTCCAGGCGATGTGCGGAGCTGGTGGACGGCTGAGGCTGACTACTTGGACCAGCCTTCCCAGATTTAGAACGTCGGGGGAGATATTGTTGAAAGGCTGCTGACTGTTTTTTCGCCTCCTGAAACTCATGCCCGACAAATTCAACCACAGATGCCTCTCCGTGGCCACCAACGCTGACATGGAGCGGCCGATTGCACGGGCCGCCTCCTTAGTAGCACGGAGAGAGAGATCTGCTGCTTTCCTTAACTCAGCAACATCCTCAGGTGTTGGCCCCTCCCCCTCATCTAAATCTTTCAGAATATCGGCTTGATACGCCTGCAAGATTGATACGCACCAGCGCGACCAGCCGCCATATAAGCCCTGCCCACCAATGCAGAAGTGTCCCTACACGGTTTGCTGGGCAGCACCGGGGTTTTAACCCTCTGGGGTCGGCCGTCACGCGGCCGTGATCTGCTCACTTTTTTTCTCATCAGTGCAAAAGAGACTCAAATTACTCTGTTGATTTTGATCTTACATGTAAGTGTTATACATCATTCAAAACTGTTAAATGTCTTCTTTTATTTGTGTACACTCATAATAAAAACAAAATGTTGTGTTTTTCGTAAAATAAAGAAAATGAACATGATGCGCGTTCTGCCGTCTCTCTAAATGTAAAGCTCATTCTGAAACGCGACAGAACATGACCTGTAACTCAGCTAATACTTGTCACTGTGACATGAAACATATGTCTTTACAACACTTTGAGTCTCTATTTTTAAATGATGTAAATCATATCAAAAACAAATATTCTCTGTTTAAGTTATTCGTATGAAAGCAAGGACGTACAGTTTCTCCAGCCTGACCTCATTAAAGTTAATGTGACCACGCCCGCGCGCAACAGCTGCTCGCATACTAATGAGCCATGTGGAGGAACGCAAACTGTTAACGACCTCAAAACAGATAATCCGCGACTTCAGTCTTCAGTCCTGCTCTTCACGTGTGCTGTGCTGTTTATCTTGGATTTACATCAGACGAGTTAGAAGAACACAATTTGATTATAAGAAGGATTTATAAGGTAAGACATGTCTTTGTTAGTAGCATGTTAGCAGCATGTTATTGTTGCATAAACTTGTAGCTACTAGTTAAACTGGTGCCAGACTAAAATGTACGTTATGAAATGTGATTGGAGTAAAACATGAAGCCTAATGCTAAATGTATATACATAAAAACATATGTTTGATAATTAAACAGCACGATACAGAAGGCTCGTATGATTGTGAATATTATGTTTAGACGTTTATTGTGTTTGTGGATATCTGCTCACACGAAGGTATGTATAATTATGTAAGAATATGCGATCGAGCCGGACCAAAAAACTATGAAACGTTATATAATATAACGTTTCATAGTTTGGTCCGGCTCGATCGCATTCAGTAAATGTTTGCACGCGCTGAGTTTGAGTCACGCGCGCTGTGGGTTTGAAAAGCAAAACAAACCAATCATTAGGCTTTATGGTTTTACTCCAGCAATCTCATCTCATAACGTTGTAACGAATGGAAACGTTTTAAGTAACATGATAATCCATATAGTTTTCTCTAATGTAGTGTTACTGAACTTTTTAGTGATTTATAGGCTGCCTAGCTGCTACAGGCTATTGTTATTATTTCATGCAGCCCTACATATGCCTACAACTACAAGGCACAACATATATTGGGAGTTCATATATGTAGTATATGTATGTATTTAGTAAATTTCATAATTTGAACCAGACAAATCTAAAATAGTTTCTCCTAATATCAGCATGTTCACAGCTGTTTTTTTGTTTTTCTAAAAAAGGTTTTTACAGGGACCAGCACTGATGAGTCCAGCTGACATTCACGTGAGTCTCTGTACATGAACATGGTGAAAAATCAAACACCTTGGAGATGACAGGTATGTAACCGTACTCGGTTACTAACGTAACCTCGGTTCTCTCTAGAGAGGGAACGAGTACTGCGTAATATCTTACGCTATGGGGAAACACTCTTTCCTCGAGATATTGAAGCCAAAAATTATCCTTAATTTTTTTAATCATGCAAAACGCTTTTGCAGCAGCAAGCAGACAAGGGCGAAACAGCTCGCGCGCCCATTGGCTGCCTCGCTGGAAAAGCTGCAGCCTATCGAGTGAAGGCACTGCGTGACGTAATGACGAATGAAGACGCTTCGCGCTCATTTCGTCATGTCCCGCCAGTATAGGCGTGGTCTCACCCTATAAATACCCCTCGATAGCTGTATTTCTCTGATTTTGTACACCGAAGCGAACCAGAGCATAGTTCAAGCACGGCAAGATACGCAGTACTCGTTCCCTCTCTAGAGAGAACCGAGGTTACGTTAGTAACCGAGTACGTTCTCTTACGAGAGTATCTCTCGTACTGCGTAATATCTTACGCTATGGGGACCCCATACAAAACGCCGTGCGGACAGGGATCCAACACCAGAGTCCCGGGGCAAAGCCCGGGGCACATCTAGTGCACAATCACCATAACTCACATAGAGTAGAGGAGGAGAGGCTAAAGCATCACTCCTTTATAAAGTCCCGTAGGGACACTGACCCGTAAGGGCAACATAGCCGCATTGGCGGCCAATAAGCCCGAAGTTCAGACCGCCAAAAGCTTAGCTTGTAGGGCGGGCACCTCCAGGTTATAGTACTTGATAAACGTCGACGGCGAGGCCCAGCCCGCAGCCGTACATATATCCTGCAGGGAGACCCCGCTATACCATGCCCACGACGAGGCCACGCCTCTCGTGGAGTGCGCTTTGACACCCAATGGGCACCGTAGGCCCTTGGAAGTGTAAGCCAGCGCTATGGCATCCACTATCCATCTGGATAGGCTCTGTTTTGAGGCGGCGAGTCCCTTAGAACGGCCGCCAAACAAAACGAAAAGCTGCTCGGTCTGCCTGAACCCAGCCGAGCGGGACACATAAGCCCTTAACGCCCTGACAGGGCAAAGGAGACTCGCGTCCCTCTCCTCATCGAGAACCGGAAGGGCTGACAGGGAAATCACCTGGGCCCTAAACGGTGTATTGAGGGATTTCGGCACGTAGCCGTGCCTCGGTTTGAGTACGACCTTTGAGTCGTTAGGCCCAAACTCCAGACATGACGCGCTTACAGAAAGCGCCTGCAAGTCCCCTACACGCTTCACTGAAGCGAGAGCCAATAGAAACACCGTCTTAAGGGACAGGTGCCTCATATCCGACAGCTGGATCGGCTCGAACGGGGCGCCTTTCATGGCCTCCAAGACCGTGGAAAGGTCCCAAGCCGGGACTGAAGGGGGCCTGGGAGGATTTATTCTCCGAGCCCCTCGTAGGAAACGCACGACTAAGTCGTTTTTCCCCAGTGACTGGCCAGACACAGGTTTAGCAAACGTTGCTATGGCCGCCACGTACACTTTGAGCGTGGATGGGGTTCTTCCCTTATCCATCAGCTCCTGAAGGAAGGCAAGCACTTCCTCAACCCCGCAGTCCACGGGTGAAAAGCCACGGGCTCGACACCAAGTAGAGAACACCGACCATTTTGAGGCATAGAGCCGTCTGGTAGACGGAGCTCTAGCCTGTGCGATCGTGTTTAGCACTCCTTCTGGGAGGCTAGCGGGTACCCGTTGATGGCCCATGCGTGCAGGGACCACAGTTCCGGGTGAGGATGCCAAATCGAGCCCTCTGCCTGAGAGAGGAGATCTCTCCTCAACGGTACAGGCCACGGGGCAGTGCTGGTCATCCGCATCAGGACCGGAAACCAAGCCTGGTTCGTCCAGAGCGGAGCCACAAGCAGCACTGGGCATCCATTTTCCCTGATCCGCTCCAACACCTGTGGCAGGAGCGAGACCGGGGGAAAAGCGTACAGGGGACCGCTGGGCCAAGTATGGGCCAGCGCGTCCCTGCGCTTTGAGAAGAATACTGGGCAGTGAGCGTTCTCGCGGGACGCGAACAGGTCCACCTGCGCTCTGCCAAACGTTTCCCACAGGAGCTGGACCGTCTGCGGGTGCAGCGACCATTCTCCTGTCAGGACGTTGTTTCTGGACAGCATGTCTGGACCCGTATTCAGGTGCCCAGGCACGTGCGCCGCTTTCAAAGAAAGGAGGTTGCGCTGGGCCCAGACCAAGAGGGGTTCCGTCAGCCTGCAAAGGCGTGCGGACCTGAGGCCGCCCTGGCGATTTATGTACGCCACCACTGACTTGTTGTCCGATCGGACCAAGACGTGGTGGCCCCTCACCAGGGGACAGAAGCGCCGCAGCGCTTTGTCGACTGCTATCAATTCCAAGCAGTTTATGTGAAGGAGCTTCTCCCGCTCTGACCATAGGCCAGCCAACGGTCTGCCCTCGAGCAGCGCTCCCCACCCCGTGGTGGAGGCGTCCGTAGACACCACTTTCACCCTTGAGGCGGTCCCCAGACTCACACCAGACTGATACCAGCTGGTTACTTTCCAGGGTTCCAGAGCCGAAACGCACCTTTGGTCGACCCTGAGGCGACACCTGCCCGTGGACCATGCCCGGGGCGGGACCCGTGCTTTCAGCCACCACTGCAGCGGGCGCATGCGAAGCAGGCCCAGCTGGAGTGCATGGGATGCTGAGGCCATCAGGCCCAGCAATTTCTGAAACCGTCTGAGCGGGACTATGGAGCCGTGGCGGAAGGATTCCGCGACGCGCTGAATACTTAGTACGCGCTCCGGTGACAGGCGTGCCGTCATGGAAAGCGAGTCTAACACTGTTCCCAGGAAAGAAATTCTCTGGCTGGGACACAGCAGGCTCTTTTCCCAGTTGACCGTCAGGCCCAGTGTCTCGAGATGCTCGAGCATTGTGGCCCTGTGTTCTATGAGCTCTGACCGTGATCGAGCTAGAATCAGCCAATCGTCCAAGTAGTTCATAACTCGCATGCCCTGAAGTCTCAGGGGCGCGAGAGCCGCGTCCATGCACTTCGTAAATGTACGGGGTGCCAAAGACAGGCCGAACGGCAGGACTGTGTATTGATAAGCCTGGCCCTCGAACGCGAATCTCAAGAATCGCCTGTGATGGGACGCTATTTGTATTTGGAAATACGCGTCTTTCAGATCTATCGACATAAACCAGTCCCCTTGGCGCACTTGCGCGAGGATTTTCCTGGTCGTAAGCATCCTGAACTGGCGCTTCACAAGCGCTTTGTTCAGCTGTCTCAGATCTAGAATGGGTCTGAAGCCCCCATCTTTTTTCGGTACCAGAAAATATCTGCTGTATAAGCCCCTTCGCTCTGAGCCTGAGAAAGGGGCTCTATGGCCCCTTTGCTCAGTAGTTTCGCTATCTCGGCTCGAAGTAGATGAGATACTTCGTTTTTCATCGAAGTCTCGACGGGCGCCGTACAACGGCGTGGACGTCGTGCGAATTGTAGCGAGTAGCCTCTCTTTATAGTGTTCAGCACCCAGTCTGATACCCCGGGTAGCTTCGACCACGCTTCTGCGCGAGTAGCTAGGGGTAGGATGCAGACCGGGCTCTGGCCGTGACCTGGCAATGGCTCGAGAGCCCCGGTACCCTGGGAACACGACGCCGTGTTTACAGCGTTCGAGGCGGGGGGCGCGCTGGGCACAGCGGGCAGTCTGGCCGCGCTCATAATCTCTATGGCGGGACGCATAGCGAGAGTGAGCGGGGCGAATCCCGTGGGATTCGGCGTGCTTGCGGGAGGATGTGGGCGCAAACCTACGGGCACATCTACAGCACTGTGCACGCTTTCGGCCGGAGCCGATAGATTGTGTGTTGGTTTCGTTTTTACAGAAACCAAGGGACACGGGGCATGCAGCGTGAGCGGGCATTGTATGGGCGCAATCGCTACATTGTTTGCACAATCGACCTGAGTCAGATTTATGTGTGCTCGCCTCGCACCGTGGCGGGCTGTGTCTGGGTGTGGGAATGGGCACTGGGGCGTGGGCATTCTTACAACACTCATAACACCATCGGCCGTGGCCGGCATACCAGAAAATACACTCTTTATTGGATTTATCTGGGTAGCCATGAAAACGGCTTTTTTGTGCAGGCAAGCGGGCTGAGACACCGGCTGCTTCACTGCTAAATACACTGGCACAGTCACATCGCAAGGAACTGAACGAGCGAATCTTTTCGGTGGGGAGCCGGCCGCAGCGGGCTCCGAACACCGTCGCTTTCTTAGAGTGGCTAGGAAAGCTTCGAGGCCTCGGGCTTGAGCTCAATCTTCGGCCGAGGCCCGCGCTGAGCGGGGCGGCGTCCAGCAGAGCGAGAGCGCGGTCTCTGATCCCGGGCCTGGCGGCGCTGTGTAGCGGCGGCTGCGGGCGATGCAGGACGAGGCTGCGAGCTGCGAGCAGACGGCTGCTTAGAGCGACCTGCAGCGGAGCTCGAGCGCTTCGGAAGGAAGTGCTTCATGGCCTGCGAAGTCTTCTGCTCCTCCGAGAATCTGTCCGCGAAATCCTTGACGGCAGATCCGAAGAGGCCCGCAGGGGAAATGGGCGCGTCGAGGAATACAGAGCGCTCAGCTTCCGTCATCTCAGACAGCGTCAACCACAGATGTCTCTCAGCAACGGCGAGAGAGGCCATATTCCGCCCCATGGCCTGAGCAGCGGCTTTAGCGGCGCGTAGAGCAAGGTCCGTAGCGCCTCGTAAATCCGCCACGTTGATCGCACCCGGGCCTTCCTCGTCCAGTTTAAGGAGAAGGTCGGCCTGGTAGATCTGCAAGATCGCCATCGTATGCAGCGCTGAGACCGCCTGTCCAGCGGCTGTGTAAGCACGCCCGTGCAGCGATGAAGTCACCCGGCAGGCTTTAGAGGGGAGCGTCGTCTGCCGCGCGCCGTCCCGCAGAGGGCGGGCAGAGATGCGACGCGACCGCCGCCTCGACAGGAGGAATGGAGAGATATCCTCTATCTCCCGCGCCGGTGACAGAAGTGAAGGCCGCAGAAGTGGAAGTGCGCAGTCTGGCGGAGAACGGGGCGGTCCATGACTTAGCGACTTCGTCGTGGAGCTCAGGGAGGAAGGGGGCGGCCCTAGACTTAGACGGGGCTTCGTCTTTCTTGAGAAAGCGCCCGTCGAGTCTGTTGCGCGGCGGCAAGGCGGGCGCCTCCCACTCGAGGCCGATGCTCTCTACGGCCTGGGTGAGCAGACGCATCAGCTCAGCCTCAATGCCGGGTCTCCTCCCAGAGGGTTGGCTAGACACGTCAGCGGGGGGGAGGTCCACAGAGCTCGCCCAATCCTCGCTATCGGAAGCCACAAGAGAGCATACCTCGGCAGGCTCGTCCAGCTCGGGAGCGGAAGCGGCGGCAGACGGCGGGCGCTGTCCGTCCGGGAGCGACTCAGGTGAAGCCGGCGAAGCAGGCGGGCGAACCGGCGAGCTTTGGCGGGCTGGAGAAGGCTCGGGAGCGCGCTGGGCGCGACGCTTCTTACGGCGCGGCACAGAAGGCTGGGACGCGGGTTCAGAGAACGACGCCAGGCGAGTCCGCAGAGTCGCCATAGGCAGAAGTTCGCAGTGCGGGCATCCACCATCCGCGAGCGCGATAGCAGCGTGCTCATGACCCAGGCAGGACACACAGATGACGTGACGGTCCTCATCGCTGAGTTGAGAGCGGCACGAGCCACAGAAAGGCATCTTTAAAAAGACGCAGCTCTTTTAGAACATATAATGGGTGTTGCGTCACGTAAGCAAACACACACACACACAGTGACAGAGTAAAGGATATAGTACGCCGGAAAGCGCAGCAGGTACGGCAATTGAAGGCGGCTGGGCCAGCGACTTCAGAAGATGGCACGTCCCGCTGAGAAGGCTACAAGTCAACGGCGCGGCTTCTCACTCTGGATCCCGCGATGCGTGAGCTTCGCGTGAAGAATGAAAAAATCAGAGAAATACAGCTATCGAGGGGTATTTATAGGGTGAGACCACGCCTATACTGGCGGGACATGACGAAATGAGCGCGAAGCGTCTTCATTCGTCATTACGTCACGCAGTGCCTTCACTCGATAGGCTGCAGCTTTTCCAGCGAGGCAGCCAATGGGCGCGCGAGCTGTTTCGCCCTTGTCTGCTTGCTGCTGCAAAAGCGTTTTGCATGATTAAAAAAATTAAGGATAATTTTTGGCTTCAATATCTCGAGGAAAGAGTGTTTCCCCATAGCGTAAGATATTACGCAGTACGAGAGATACTCTCGTAAGAGAACTATATGTTTTAGGAATGGCACAAAGCTGTGTGACTGTCCAAGTCTCTGTCTTTAGATCAGTGTGTTTTACTAATGTGCTTTTTTTGCGAACAATCCGTTCATTGTGTAGCCTATCCCTAAATGCGTGCTGTCTATATGGGCCATAGATACTCGCAAATGTTCAGTTTTAGTTAGCCTATGACACTAATTATCATGCTTACTGCCTTATGCACTGTGAATACAGGTGTAAATGTTTGAAATGTAGCGATGTGTCGATCGCGAACGATCCTTTCATTGAGTGTACATAATAAATGCGTGCGTTCTATATGGGCCATCAACAGATACTCTGTTGTATACATAATGTATGCTAACAGTTATTTTGTTTTGTTTTTAGGAATGTGGCATCATGCTCTCCTTCTCCAGCACCTCGCAGAGGGACACGCAGGTCTCGTTCAGTTCTCAGTGTGATCGAGAATAATACTGAGTAAGTGCATAGACGTAATATCGTTTACATCGTCATAATGTAAAAGTTCCTATTATTGTGTGAAATTAATCCATGGTAATTAGTGATTGATAAGCGTAATAATAATACAGTTTCTTTGATTGTGTTATCAGCATGCATTCTATATGGGCCATCAACAGATGTTGTTGTTGTTGTTGATACTTTATTGATCCTTTGCAGGAAATTATATTGTCACGGCAGCTTTAACACTCAATAACAAAACATAATACAAAAAAAACAATAATACCTATATAGAATATTCAGTAACAGATGCATATTCAGCACAGAATATTCAATAACTCTGTTGTATACATAATGTATGCTAACAGTTATTTTGTTTTGTTTTTTAGGAAATTGGCTGCATCACGTTCTCCTTCTCCAGCACCTCGCAGAGGGACACGCAGGTGTCGTTCAGTTCTCAGTGCGATCGAGAATAATACTGAGTAAGTGCATAGACGTAATATTTTACAGATGAAATGTAGCCTAATTGTGTTTACATCGTCATAATGTAAAAGTTCCCATTCTTGTGTGAAATTACAAATATGTCTTTTTTAAATCCATGGTAATTAGTGATTGATAATGATAATAATACAGTTTCTTTGATTGTCTTATCAGCATGCTCACACTTTTTCTTTCTTCTTTTTTTATAACAGATGTGACAATGTCCAAGCACCAGTTCCGAAGAGAGCCAAGGCAAACAAGCAGACGAGCAACATGCAGTCCACGCTGTCATGGAAAACAGAGACCGATGTTGACATGGTTCCACAGACACTGCGATTTCTTCCTGCACGGGAAACTGGACCGCAACTGAGCTCTGTAGACTCGCATTCGCCCATGAGTCTATTCAAACAGTTTTTTAAACCTGCGGTAGTTTTTTTTTAGTATTCTTTGAATAAAAATATTTTTTTTATAAAAAAAACAAGTTTGGTATTTTTATGTTTGTTTTTTTGAAAGGATGTGTTAAGTGATAGTAATGACTTTAAGTCTTTACATTCTTAGGAAAGAACGTAAATTCTATTTTGAATAAATGCTGTTCTTTTTAACTTTTTGTTCACCAGTGAATCATTCTTTGTTCAGGCTGCCTCAAAGCACCTTGATGGCCCATTAGCCATTGGGGGAGTGTCTTTAGTCTTCCCAGGTGTAAATCACATTAATATTCATGGGCATTAACACTCCCACGCATACAGCACTGCTGACCCAAAAACTGATGTAAGAAATTCAAATCGTTATATTGATGTTTCTGAAAGAGTGGTCAGAATGATTTTCACTTCATTTTGAAGTAAAAATTCTAGCCTACAAGAATAGTAACTCAACAGTATTGTTTTCAACTATTCATTATGTGTTAAATGGCCTTATTGCAGTGACATTTTTTTTTCCAAAACGTACTAACCACGCATATTATTTTTTTTCTATAAAATGCAAACAAGTACATCAATTTTGCTCACATATTATTGTAGCAGAGTTTGTGCTGAATACAGCAAATTTATATGTTGGCAAATGGTATGTTTTAAGTAGCTGAAATAAGCACAAATGTCAGGGCATATCAAAACACCGAAAGAGCCCCAAAACAGCTCAGACCTCAGAGGGTTAAGCGAGGATGCCGCCTCGGGAGAAAGATAGCTCGCTAAAGCTTCCTCCACACGCGGCATCCTGCCATACCCCGCCTCTCTCGCACCCACAACGTTACTATAATCACATGACGGGTTGTGTGATACGCGAGACGAGTGGGGCTTTTCCCAGGATCTCGTAATCTCTCTATGGAGATCTGGGAAAAAAGGCAAACCCCGGCGCTGAGGCTGTGAGCGGTGCTGCAAGAATCTCTCGTCTAATTTACTCTGACGAGTCTCATCCTGCTTATCTTGTGGCCAGCTAATGTTGAGTCTGACCACAGCACGCGTCACAACCTCCACCAACTCTTCATAAGCGGTAACATGAGCTGGTGAGAATGACTCACGTTCCGCGCTCCCGATGCTGAGCACATCCACTTCTTCGGAAGCAGATAGCTCAAGCACCGGGCACTCGTCACGGGCAGAAGAAGCCGCAGCGTGGGCTTCCACACCGTGAGCGAGTGTCAGAGAATCCGCGGATGATGAACGCGAAAGTGCCTCAGCAGTCTCGTTCTCATCCGCAAGATCCTTCTGCGATCCCCACGATCTAAGCCTCCGCGCCGCCTCAACGGACGCGGGACCTGAACCGCGAGGATCGCGAGCTTGGCCATCTTTAGAGAAAATAGCCAAGCGGGAGCGCAGCACTCTTAGTGGGAGTGCTTCACAGTGTGTACAGGGATCACAAGCGGCTCCCTCAAGACATACACATAATGGATGTGTCTCCCCACCCGTAATATACCTTGGGCAGGGGTGCACACATCTAGTAAATTGCTCACTCGCCATACTTTCACTTTCAGGACAAACAACAGTAAATAAGACAGACAGTTCAGACATAGAGCGCTTGCTGAAGAGCGATAGCTGGTATGTGTTGTGACAGCGTCACTTTTATACTTCCGGGTATGCCGTCACATGTTACGTCAGGACGCAACACCAATCGGGATTGGATTAGTTTCATTCATATTTCAGAGGCGCACGCTTAGGGAGCGTCCCCAAAAGTCGAGATTTCGACGCAGTGTCGAGTTCCCTTGATAGGGAACGAAATAATGACTATTGTAGCGCTTGACGTGAAGCAGTCGAATTTTGTAGTTCTTTTTGTGCACGGGTTCCGACCCGAAACCCGAAGTTACATTGTGCCAGTTAAAGCGATATCAGACCACGTCAGGCTATGGCAGACGTGTCATTTAACTTATTTTTGAGTTGATGTACCATCAAAATTGTCTTGGAAATATATTATGAAGGTTGAAAATTGTTACTTAGTCTTACTTTAAGCTGGATATGATTAAACCGCTTGTTAAAAAACCACAACTTGATCCTACAGAATTAGTCAATTACAGGCCGATCTCGAATCTGCCTTTTCTGTCAAAGATATTAGAAAAAGCAGTATCTTCACAACTGTGTTCCTTTCTTGAAAGAAATAATATCTGCGAGGATTTCCAGTCTGGATTTAGACCGTACCATAGTACTGAGACTGCTCTCATTAGAGTAACAAATGATTTGCTCTTATCATCCGATCGTGGTTGTATCTCTCTATTAGTGTTACTCGATCTTAGTGCTGCATTTGACACCATCGACCACAACATTCTTTTAAATAGACTCGAAAATTATGTTGGCATTAGTGGAATTGCATTAGCATGGTTTAAATCATACTTATCTGACCGTTATCAGTTTGTAGCAGTAAATGAAGAGATGTCTTATCGATCACAAGTTCAGTATGGCATACCACAAGGCTCAGTACTAGGACCGCTGCTGTTCACTCTGTACATGCTACCATTAGGAGATATCATTCGGAAACATGGAATAAGCTTCCACTGTTATGCTGACGATACTCAGTTGTATATTTCTTCAAAACCTAACGAAACTTACCAATTCACAAAAGTAACGGAATGCATAGCTGATATAAAAAATTGGATGACTCGTAATTTCCTACTTCTAAATTCTGAAAAAACACAGATTCTAATTATTGGACAAAAAACGTCCTCACGTAATAACCTCGAATACTGTCTAACACTTGATGGCTGCTCTGTTAAGTCTTCGTCGTCGGTCAGGAACCTGGGTGTGCTCTTTGATACCAATCTTTCATTTGAAAGTCACGTGTCTAGTATCTGTAAAACAGCATTTTTCCATCTTAAAAATATATCTAAATTACGTCATATGCTCTCATTGACAAATGCCGAACAATTAGTCCATGCGTTCATGACCTCAAGGCTAGATTATTGTAATGCTCTACTGGGTGGTTGCCCTGCACGCTTAATAAACAAACTACAGCTAGTTCAAAACGCAGCCGCTAGAGTTCTTACCAGAACCAAGAAGTATGACCATATTAGCCCGGTTCTGTCAACACTGCATTGGCTGTCTATTAAACATTGCATCAATTTTAAAATATTGCTGATTACTTACAAAGCACTTAATGGTTTAGCTCCCCAGTACTTGAGCGAGCTCTTAAGGCATTATAGTCCTTCATGTCTATTGCGATCTCAAAATTCTGGCCAGTTGATAATACCTAGAATATCAAAATCGACTGCTGCCAGTAGATCCTTTTCCTATTTAGCACCAAAACTTTGGAACAATCTTCCTAACACGGTCCGGGAAGCAGATACAGTCTGTCAGTTTAAATCTAGACTAAAAACACATCTCTTTGGCTTAGCATACACATAATACATTATAGACTTCTACAATTCATTGTTAGGCTGCATAGATTAGGTCAGCTGGAACCGGGAACACTTCCCATAAATCCTGATGTACTAGTTACATCATAAGAAGAATGGCATCTACGCTAATTTTAGTGTCTTTGTTTATCCCGAGGTTGTCCCGCAGCCTGCCGGATCCGGGCCGTATCCAGATCTGATGGAGGACCTTCATCTGGACCCGATGACAACGCAGTGCTGAAGTGCCAACTAGTCTCTCCCTATGGAGGATCCCTATTCCACTCTACAGATAAAGCGTCGTCGGGAAACTCAATTCGCGTATCGCGTATTCTTAATGCACATGTGAACGCCATCAGCGTTTCTCACCAGTTCGCGTGTAAAATCTGTGTAGAGAGAATGGTGTCGTCTTAGCGGCTACTAATTTAATATCAAATGATTGTTGCGACGGAAGCGAACAAATCAAAACTAACTTTAGCTGAAAAATAACTTTATTAAAGAACCGCTATAAAGCCAAAACAATCTCTGTTACCTTAAATTATACGTTTGTCTCTGTAAAGCTGCTGTGAAACAATCTACATTGTTAAAAGCGCTATATTAATGAAGATGACTTCTTCATCCTGTCTATGGGACAATGTCAGCTTTCACTGTGGTGTCCCACAGTGCAAGTGGTCCAACGTAAACGTGATTCATAAATGATTACCTTCAACCTACAGCCCTTACCTCAATCCTATACAGTTTTTCAAAATTGCTAAGACACATTTCTTGAAACCTTCATACATGTTCTCAAAACTTTAAACACAAAACCTAACCTTATACTACATTCAGAAAACCCCTGACTCTTCTGGCAAAATCAAACAATCACCTCAAAACCATGTGATCTGTGCTCAAAATCAAACAATGCTTTCAAGACATGAACAAGGTCTGTGCAATACTCCTTCACAGTACTGTCTTGTTCTTGAGCAAATGCAATAATTCCCTTGTACTTGCACTGTCTTGTTTTTGTGCAAATGCAAGATTTCCCTTGTACTTGCACTGTCTTGTTTGTCTAGAGACTGTTGGGATAAATATGCAATTAATTCTGTTATGACTTATGAAAAACAGGCCTACACACCTTTATAGATAGGTTTGTATGTGAAAACCTTTATAGACAGGTTTTATAATGTGAAAACAATAGATCAGGTTTTTTATTGAATAAAACCTTGATGTAAAATGAAAACCTTTATAGATAGGTTTGTATGTGAAAACCTTTATAGATAGGTTTTGTATGTAAAATGAAAACCTTGATAGATAGGTTTGTATGTGAAAACCTTTATAGATAGGTTTTGTATGTAAAATGAAAACCTTGATAGATAGGTTCGTATGTGAAAACCTTTATAGATAGGTTTGTATGTGAAAACTGTGACGGCCCTGAGTGTACTCTTTTCCCTGATGGTGGCAGTTGGTGGGAGTTTTGAGTCACTCCCCCATGTTAATTGTTAATTATGTAATTTAGTATTTAAGTGTTCTGAGATTTTCATTTGGCGGGCACTCTCTGTGGGATAACTCCTCACAGAAGTGGCTCTTCTCTTATGCTTACCTTATGTCATGTAGCGTTAATATTTTGTTGTAGTTATTTTTGTATGGTTAATTCTTTATTTTCCCAAGACTTATGTTGGTATGAGTGTTAATTGTCATACTTGTTGAAGAAAATAAAACTTCTTCATTTATCGAACGTTGGTGTTTGATTCCCCTTTTATGTTGCGGCCTTAAATGAGCGGGACGTAACATAAAATCTTTATAGACAGGTTTTGTAATGTGAAAACAAGGTTTTTCATAGAGAAAACCTTTACATGATTGGTTTATATACAAGACACTGAGACATATTTTATATAGAAATGTTTTATTGGTTTATAGAAAATACACTGAGACATGTTTTATATAGAAATGTTTTATTGGTTTATAGAAAATACATTTAGACATGTTTTGTATTGTTTTATTAGTTGATAAAAAAGACACTGTACACGAAATGTAGAAAAATCATTTATGTAAAATGATTGAAATGTATACTGTAGTTTAAGCACTGATTAGAGTAGATAGAAATAATGCTATGTATTAAAAAGCATGAATTTGTTAAAATGGAAAAAGTATTACCTGGTTGTTCTGTTCTAGACCCAAAGGAGGAGAAGATTAAGAGTCCAGGCCCGTAAGAAGAAGACAAGGCAAAGAAAGGCATCTTATATGGAGTTGCTAAAAAGATTGAAGGAGTTGACAATAGTTCCAGATCTGGGATTGGATAAATTGTCCATATGTAATTGAATATGTAAAAAAGGGGTGTGAGTAAATGTATTATATAAAATACAGTGAAACCTATGAAGACCAGAAGCAGGGAGGAAGACCCCTTCTCCATTAGTTGGTGATGCAAGCCTGACACCTGCTGGCGCAGTTTGGGAACTGACAACTTTTGGACTTTGTTTTTATTATTTTGTTTTTGATATTATATGTAAGACAACTATTTTAAAAATAATAAACTACTAATAATTGATATAAAAAGAACCAACTTGCCACAAGTCTCTGCTTTAATAGAATAATTGAGCTGAACTAAACCACGGAGAAGTCTTTCTTCTGAGTTGTAAGTATGGATATTTCAATACTTATTATTTAGAATGAATTCGACTTACTTAACCTTAACCTGTTGTAACCTTAATTGTGACCTATATAAAATGGTAGGGTTAGGTTGGTTGGTCGTCGCTGAGTATTAGATTATAGTATTATTATAGTATTAGAGGTACCAATTGATTTACAAAGCTATATTGGGTTATTTACCCCCTTATCTTTGTTGTCTTATTAAACAGAAGTCACCTGGTAATTACTGATTACGTTCTAAATCAACCTACAATTTGCGTGTGCCTATTGCCAGAACTAGTAAAACCTCTTTTAAATATGCCGCAGCATCGGATTGGAATCTTCTCCAGACTGAGATGAAGTTAAAAGATTTAGTATCTTGTGGTCAATTTAAATATTTATTAGATAATCAATTCAATTCAATTCAAATTTATTTGTATAGCGCTTTTCACAATACACAAAGCAGCTTTACAGAAAGTGCATTTTGGAAATGTACATAGAAAAATACAGTTAGATAATCATGTATTAATTTAGGGCATAACATATTGCCTGCGTTGAGTCGTCTCTTCACAGGCGTCGAGTCGTCTCTCCACAGGCGTTTAGTCGGTGGGGCATCTGAAGTGTCTGTGAGAGGCTGGATACAAACTGGAGCTGACGAACGCTATTTACCTCGGGACTAGCGTCCCGAGATAACAGCAGAAAGGCAGATGGGAAATAATTAGCATAGCTGATGTTCATAATATTAATGTATTCGAACTGATTCAGCAGTAGCCTAGTATAAAAGGTAAGCATTAAGTGAATGCATGGTTAAAGAGATGCGTCTTTAATCTAGTTTTAAACTGGGACAGCGAGTCTGAGTCTCGAACAATATCAGGAAGGCTATTCCAGAGTTTAGGAGATAAATATGAGAACGCCCTCCCTCCTTTAGTAGACTTTGATATCCTAGGAATGACCAGAAGCCTCGAATTTAGTGATCTTAAAGAACGCGATGGATTGTAAGGCGATAGAAGGTCTGTTAAATACACAGGAGCTAAACCATTTAGAGCTTTATAAGTCAATAGTAATACTTTGTAATTGATACGGAACTTAATAGGTAACCAGTGTAGAGATGATAAAATTGGTGTTATATGATCATATTTTCTTGATCTAGTAAGAACTCTAGCGGCTGCATTTTTACTGTAGCTTGTTTATTGAGGATGCAGGACAACCAGCTAATAAAGCATGAACTAACTTTTCTGCATCAGAAACAGATAGCATGTTACGTAGCTTAGCAATGTTTCTAAGGTGGAAAAAGGCTGTTCTTGTAACATATGAAATATGATTTTCGAAAGTCAAGTTGCGGTCTAGCATAACACCCAGGTCTTTTACTGTAGTGGATAAAGTAACAGGACATCCTTCTAAATTAAATTTGTATTGTAAGGGATTTTGTGGGTAGTTTTTTGGACCAATAAGTAATACCTCCGTTTTATCTGAATTTAATAGCAGGAAATTACACGTCATCCAGCATTTTATATCTTTTAGACACTCTGTCAAGTTAGATAAGTTAGTGTTTTCATCTGGTCGTGATGAGATATATAATTGAGTGTCATCAGCATAACAGTGGAAATTAATTCCATGTTTTCTTATAATATTACCAAGTGGCAGCATATATATTGAGAATAGCAGAGGGCCTAGGACAGATCCTTGCGGCACTCCATAGTCTACTGATGTTATCTTCGATTTTTCCCCATTTAAACAGACAAAATGGTAACGGTCTGATAAGTACGATCTAAACCAGCTTAATGCCTGTCCCTGAACACCAGTGTAGTTTTGTAGTCGATCCAAGAGTATTTTATGATCTATAGTGTCGAACGCAGCGCTAAGATCAAGTAGAACTAGTATTGAGATACAGCCTTGGTCAGAAGCTAAGAGTAAATCATTTGTAATTTTAACTAGCGCAGTTTCTGGACCACGATGGTCCAGACACGATGATTGTTGCTCTAGGCGATGTGCTGCAAACCGTCTCGATCAGGCTCCTGTAGTCCTTCTTCAGAACCTCCGTCTGCCGCAGCCTGATGTCGTTCGTTCCCACGTGCAGCACGACAGCTCCGACGCGCTCGTCACCGTTCAGGATCTCGGGAATCTGTGCAGCGACATCAAGAACACGAGCACCAGGAAAGCAGTGAGTGCGCACCTTACCCTTACCTGAGGTAGCACAGACATGACGGACCATGGAAGTGCCGATGATCACGGCGTCATCGCGTTCCGACTCGCAAAGAGGGGAGAAGCGGTTCCGGGTGGAGATCTCGAAGACCGGGAGGGGCGGGGAGGTCCTTGGTCTGGTCCTGGCTCGTGTCTTCCGCTGTGGGATCACCCAGGGTCCATGGTGTTGCCTCGGTGCCGGAGTGAGTGAAGGCCGAGATGATCGCGTCCTCCTGGGCAGAGAAACGCACGGAGTAGACGAAGTCGGAGTCAAAAATTTACTAACCACTGACTTGTGAGCATCGGCGCGTGATGTTTCAAGCGCTGATCGCCGATCTCGCAGCTCGGCTTGCTTCTCCAGCAGAACACGGATCTGCTTCTCCACCGACTCCAGCTCCAGTCGTACTGAAAACAGCTCGAATGTGTCCTCACCTGCACTCAGAGGTAACGTTAGACACACATCCGATATGTTCGCCATTATAACAGATGAACAGTAAATTAGTAGTGATACTACCAATATCACTACTAATTTAGGACTGAAATGATGGGTATAGCCCGCATCCTTTCAGTGAAACGGGTGTAAAATGAGACGGTCAAGAATAGGCGCGATCGAGGCCACGCGTGAAATGCTAGCGGCTAAAGGCTAGTAGCCGACATTCGGAAAGTTGGATCTAAGTAGCGATATCAAAGCAATTCGATTGTTTTTTATAAGGAATAGTATCGAGGATAAGTTAACATGATATAAAAATAGAAAGTGCTTGTTTATAAATGAGTGGTAAAGAAGAAAATCAACGATTAATGAATCAATTCGACGGAGCTCCAAACACAAACACAGACCGCACGCGCATGCGCAAAAAGAGTCTAATGCAAAACTAATAATAATGCAGATCTAATAATGCAGAACTATTAATGCAGAACTAATAATGCAGAACTTTAAGGCGGCTAGCTGCTCTGTCCTCTCTTCTACGTGTTTGACCGAGGGCGGAGCTCAGCTCGTACACAGCGGCCAGCAGAGCAGTGTGGAAAGTGGAGCAGGTCAAGTTAAGGGTAAAAGTGGTAAAGCAATGTTTCCACCTGTCCGTTGTTGGACAGCCACCATCCTGCAAGATGAGGCCTTTTTCAGACTGGGTTATAAACTGCTGCATGGGGGAATGGGATCAGATGATCTGGCTGCATGATGTGGATCCCAGTTTGCATAAGTTTCCAATCAAAGCAGTTGCAGTGGATGATGCTGAAGGTGTGGATGCTGTACAAACCTCCTCATGATCCCTTAAGATGTTTTTTGTTCCACAATCAGGAGCTCACATAACATCACTAAAAGGAATCCATGTGGAGTTTTTGTTTCATATGGGGAAAGAACACCTGTCTTCTGGCCCCCGTCCTCCCCAACCACCTCCTTACTCTGACTTTTGGGTTATTTATAGTACGTTCAGCGTTGAACAGATACGCTAAAGGGCCTCCCCAAGTGCGTTGATCTCTGGTGCAGGTGCCATGTGCGTTGGTACCAGACAATGAAGGACGTGACAAAGCTTAGCTATTTGACGCTCTGGGAATGAGAACGAGCTGGTCCCTCATCATCTCCACCTCTCTTGTATATATAAGTCAGTGTTTTCACCTTCTTTAATGTCGGGTCATCTTTGTGAGTTTGCAAAGCATCCTAGCTCTTCCTCTGTGTTCTCTTTATTTGTTGGATTACTAGTTGCCTGACTTTTTAGACTTCTTGGCCTTCGGCTTGGACTTCTGGTGTTTTGACTCTGCCTGCCTTATTCATGTGGAAGCCTGTTCACCTTTTGTTCAATCATCATCATGGTGTCCTGTTTTTACTTTGTTTTGTTTTCACAGAATGCGCAATTTAGAGAGAGGTGTCTTAACGTAATATTTATATTCAACACTAACAATAAATTTGAAGGAACAGGTGACGTGAGAGAAAACACCATAAAACATTTATTAAGTGTATCCACATAATGATAATGACAGAGCATTTTAGCAAAGTAACACAGAAAACATAGCAAGTGTATAGTTCATTATTATCCCCCAAAAAATTATGTTTTACATGTCCTTTAATATAGCTGTTACACTTGTAGTTACATTGAATCCCTGAATCAAACATAAATTTGTCCTCCAAACTGTGTCTGAGATTTTATCAGGTCTGTTTCACCCTCTCTGAGCACCGCCTCTATTCTCTTTATCCAATCAGCAGCTCGCAACTAATCATCCATGTTGGAGGCACATCTCATGTTCATTCCTCTAATATTTCCCACAATAATTTCCTATTAGTACATAATTTCCCTACATTACATTATGGCATACAGCAAAATTAACATTAAAAAGTATGTCTGACAGTAAAAAGTGTTTCCCATTAATGGATGCTGAGCCGCGAGGATACAGTCCTGCACATGAAGATATTTCTTATTAAAAAACAATCAAATTAATGAAGCAGTTCAGCATGTATGGCTTTAAAAAACAGTGTATCCAATTGATTTGAAATTGATAATCAAAGCACACATACATTATGCCTGAATGAGTGATGGACAATACAACATCAGGAATAATTTATAATCCAGCATTTGACATTTGAAATATTCTCCTTGTTGATGTTGTCAAAACAGTCTAAACAAGATTTGTTCTGTGTAAAAAATTCCAAAGTCTTTTCATTAAAGAAACATCCTGAATCTGAAATTCTACCTGATCTAATCTCAGACAGCGTTTAGGACTTTTCCCATTACAGACCGAGCTTTTCTAATTTTATATTGTTTTACCTATAGTCAGGATTCAGATATGACTGAAGCACCCAATAAGCTAAAGTCAAATAACAGCACAGACCTGTCTTGAACCCTAAATACATGGTTGGGAAGATTATCACGGCCTTTTACAGTAATTAGTACGGATGATGCTCTCCACTGACAACGTTCTAGAGACAAATCATTAGTTACAGCAATAGATTGTTTAAACATGAACTATGTCTGATTTCTATTTAAGCTCATGTTTCTATCCTAACCACGTACCATTGCTCCTAGATTTGCAGGTACACCATGGCAAATTGATATTTATAGTCTGCCAATGGCACAGTTGAAGTTTCACTTCCATTATGGAGAGATCGGTGGCACAGAGGAAGCAGGTGACCTGATTGTAAATTTCTGATCAGTGATCATGTTTCTGTGTTTGGTTGACAAACAATTTGATTTGATTTCTGTTTCTGGTTTCAATAAAGGAGACCTCACTCTCCTTCTCTCCTTGCTTTCTCCTCTGTCTCTCATCTTCTCTCCTCCTCCCTTTAGCTCTCTCCTCCTCTCTCCATGCTCTCTCTCCTCTCATGCTCTCTCCTCCTCCTCTTGTCTCTCCTCCTCTCAAATCATTTCTTCCTCTTGATCCCTGATTTGCTACTTAAAGCAACATTTACACTCGTACAAAAAGTGATCAACTGGTCTGTAGTATTCACCTCTGTTGAACACATACACGCGCCGCCCATGAACAGTATCTACATATAAATCTTGGAAGGATTTGCACGGAGGCAGGACTATATCACACTTCCAGCATCTCAGGCGGTCGCCCATTTTACTTTCTACTGGTACTGCAGTCAGTTTGTCTTGAGCGCTGATTGGCTTATTAAAGCAGCATTTACACTCATGCATAAAGAGCTCAAATGGTCTGTAGTATTCACCTTGATTGAACACATACATGCGCTCCCCATGAAGAATAGTTACATATAAATCAGCAAAGGATTTGCATGGAGGCAGGAACTTTTCACACTTCCAGCATGTCAGGCTGTTGCCCATGTTACATTCTGCTGGTACTTTACTCATTGTTGTTGGTTTATTCAGCGTTAAGTGGTGATTTTTGTGTGCAACCTCTGGTTCCTAAAAATAAAGAAGACAAATTAGAATGACTTCATGAGATAACAAACCAACTCCTGCTGCTTTGACTCTTGGTGAAAAGCTCGGTCTTATATTTCGTTAGACTACATACAGAAATCATTCATTAGAGCTTGTTTATAACAATTCGCAATTAGCTGAGCTAGGGGCCTCTGCTTGTGTGAAACACTGTGGAGTGGATGAGAGATGTTAACCTGTCCATGCTTGTTGAACATTTATTGCTGTATTGGTGAAGTACGGTTTTTACTCGCAAGTTATTGCACATACGTAACTAGCGTAGCTGTCGTCAAGTAATCTTGGCGTTATCTTCACTTTAGAGCAACTCTGCTCTGCTGGCCACTGAGATCGCTTTGTGAAGGAGCTCAGTTCCGACACAGAGAACAGGGAGAGGCTACAGCGTGATAACAAACTACCTTCAAATCCAAACGTCAGGATGATGTGAGAGCAGAAAGCCAGTCAGCAGCAGGTGGCAGTGTCACAAGAGGTCAGTCAGTCAGTCAGCGCTCTGATGGGAGAGTTTTCAGCTGGAGATGCTGACAAAGCTCCACAGAGTCCAAACTGCAGAAACACTGAGGAAGAAGAAAAAGAAAAACAGCTTAGTTATTGACTGTGTGAGGGAGAACAGTCTGAATACTCACCACAACACATGACAAAAACAAACTGCATCAACAGAGAGACAGAGAGGTCGACTGAAGCTAACCAACAGATATCTGACACACACTTACAGTAGAACTGCCTCTTTCAAATATTTGATCAAATATCTGGCTTGTTGGATGTTGCTCAGACTAAAGAAGCAGTTAGAAAACATGGCTGTTAACTCTGGGAACTACTGATGGGCTGCTCTCTTCACTTTCTTACACTTTACACACTGAACACTTCAAACTAATCAATTCATGGATCAATAGTGCTTTGTTGTTGGACATAGATGATGCTGCTTGTTCTTATTGGTCAGGAAGAATGAGAGCAGTAAGCTGCCATCAGCTGATCCACTTCTACTATCAGTCCACTAAATGGCCTATGGAGCTGATGGAGGATGTTACTGCTCTGCTTCATGGAGATCAAACCTGAATGTAACTCTGTGAGGCAGTCATGTTTCATCTGGATATTTGGATGATTCAAGAGAAGAAACAGTTTGTGTGAAACCAGATAACCTGCAGATATCAGTAGGAGGTGGGGTTGTAGTTACACACTGTGAAGAGTCATCAGTTTAACTTTACACTTCTTCTCTGCTCCTCTTTTCCTCCTCTCCTCTTCTACATGCATTCCTCTTTTTCTCCCCCTCCTCCCCCCTCCTTCCCTTTCTCATCTCCTAAACTGACGACAAGCTAACAAAACTGTTATTGAAGCAAAGAGACCGGCTTGGTTTGTTAGTTTAGTTTTTACAGTGAAGGCGACTCAGAGCACAAAAGGAAACGTGCATTCAAACAGGCTTCTGTCCTGCTCAGCTCCCCTTTAACACAGAAAAGCCAGAAGAGAAAACTATGAGAGGACTCGACTACAACCTGCTGATTAATGTGTACAAAATGGTAAAAAGTCTGTCAGCCAAAGCTGTCAAACAGTAAAATACAACATTTATTCTGCAATAAAATATAATCAATTGACAGATTCTTGCTGTAATTTTACAGCCCATGTTTATTAAAGTGTTTCATTATCAGAAAATGTGAAAATTTGCAAGAATGCTAACTTTCTATTTTAATTTCTAATGTCTCTGTCAAAGTGCAGATTTCTGGTCTGAGTGTTGGGCGTTCTGCTGTAAAGTGAAAGAAATTTATCATGAGTGAACCACAGCTCGCATTCGCACCCCACATTCATTTGAAACCATTTCTTTTGTAATGTTTTTTTTTTTGTTAAAATCAAACATTCATCTGACATGAGCGCTTTTCAAATGTTTAAAAAACAAAACATCAGACTCACCCTGTTCTTGTGAATGTTGGTCAGGTCAGCAGCTCGCTGGTGTCTCGTCCAAGTCTGTCTGTAAACAGAGAGACCTGCTCCTTTATATTATGTGTCGTTACCTATACTCTGTAGCAGAGGGTGTGGGTCCCCCGGGCCCACGGTTCTCCAGTTACAAAGACGCATACATTTGGCCCAATCTGCCTGACTGAACATGGATTTTTGTTATTCAGTTGAAAGATTTGAATAAAGTTTGTTTGTGTGTCGTCTTTGTGGCTAAAAAGCTACAAAAACAAGCTAATCCTGTTGGACCGAACCCTGGAGCGGTTCATTTCTGGTGTTAACACCATTTGAACCATTGACAGGAAGCTACCATTTTTTGTGTAATTTAAAATACTACTTATGTAAGATTTATGTACAGTTGTGTTTAGGGCTTAGTGAATTTCTCAAGGACTAAAGTCAGGTGATGAGATGGCGCCAGTGTGTTTGGCTCGACGTTTCTCTCTGTCAATGCTGTGTGTGTTCGTGCTGCTCGTGTCAATTGTTGTTCAAAACGTTGATTCAATATTGGTGTACGATCGCCAAACACTGCTGGATCTTCGTATCTCTGCCAAAGATCTAGGAAGGTTTGATCATGGTGGATGTAAAACTTTGCCCCCGCTCCTATCGGGAATACCTGCTTGCCTTTGCCGCCCTGAGGCTCCACATCTCCGGCGTAGGCCTAAGCGCTACTGTCGCTGGGGAAAACGCAGCAGTCAGCTGGTGAGGCTGAAAGCCTGTTCAGACACACAGCGTGTTCTTATGCTTCCTGGGCTGAGTACCGAGCGGTGCTTTGACTCCTCATTCCTCGGCAATTGCTGGACCCTGTCGATGCCTGGTTGGTACCTGTTGTTGGCCAGGATGAGGTGTTCCAGCCAAGCGGCCCCCTGCTCCTCCTCTCCCCCGCTAGCGCGGGGTTAACCTGCGGAACCTGCGGCCTCTGTGTCAGGTTCCTCAGACAATCAGCGCTGCATACCCGCCGGTTCCTGTTAGGATTGGCCTGGTAAACGCTAGATCGCTAGCAAACAAAACCTTCATCCTTAAGAATTTCTTCACGTCCCGGGGATTGGATTTTCTCTGTGTAACTGAGACATGGCTGAGTGTTTGTGAGTCCAGTGCCTTTTCTGAACTCTTACCGCATGACCCCGTGGACGTCGAGTAGGGAAGGAGAAATAGCAACTTCTTTATAAGAATGTCTATAAATGTAAGCAGTTGTCGCCATCATCCTCATTCACCAGCTTTGAACTGAGCTTATTTGAGCTGGGTCGCTGTAACACAGTGTTGTGTGCAGTGGTCTACCAGCCTCCCAGATACAATAAGGACTTTGTAAATTACTTTTCTGTTTTTCTGGCTGAAATTATGCCTAAAAACGATTGTCTCATTATTGTTGGGGGATTTTAATGTCAAGTCAAGTCAAATATATCTATATAGCGCTTTTCACAATACAGATTGTATCAAAGCTGCTTTACAGTATCAATCAAAACAACTCAACAATGTTTGTTTATTACTGGAAAAAAGACATCCAAGTTTGGTAGAGCTGATCAATGGTATGATTGGTTAATTAATTTGAATATCCCCAACTGAGCAAGCCAAAGGCAACAGTGGCAAGGAACCGAAAAACTCCATCAAGTGACCTAATGGTGTCCTAAAACTCCATCAGATGACCCAATGGAGAAAAAAAAACCTTGGGAGAACCCAGGCTCAATCGGGGGCCAGTTCTCCTCTGGCGTTTATGAACTAGAGGCCGAATTTACAGTAACTGTAAGATAAAACATTTATATAAATGCCTGGCTAAAAAGATGCGTCTTTAGTCTAGTTTTAAACTGACAGAGCGAGTCTGAGCAACGAACAATATCAGGAAGGCTATTCCGAATTAGGGGGGGAAGAAAGATGGCGTCGTAGAGTGGACACGTCTTTTGGCGAGCTCTCGAAACATTAGTTCAAACATTCGATTAATTCATATTTTCACTCAGCGGAAGCATTCTACGAGCTTAATGTTTATTGTGCCATGTCTTTAGATCAATATTTTTCAAAAGGATCAGACAGAATGCCGAAAGCTAAGAAGAATGTGCCGAAAAGTTCTACTACCAGCGGCGACGAGCAGGGAGCTAATTTGAGCGACGCGAGCACGAGCCGTGAAGAGGAAAATTCCAACTCCAACTTTGCTCAAGCTCTGGATAAATTAACTGAAAACATTACGAAGGTAATAGATGAGAAAGTGAATACTGTCCTAGCCGCGATAAACGATCAAACCGTTCAGTTTCAAGCCTTGGTGGAGAGAGTGGGCCAGGCGGAGGAACGAATAGCTGGTGTGGAAAATTCAACGGAATCTCTGCAGGCCACCATGGCTGATCTTCAAAAAAAATTGAGCGAAATGTCAGCGCACATCGACGATCTGGAGAATCGCGTGCGCAGGTGTAATTTGCGTCTTGTCGGTCTTCAAGAGGCGCGGAAGGAAGTGATCCGGTGCACTTCTTTGAAAGGTGGTTGCCCGATTACTTAAAGATTGCAACGAAGGCTGGACGGATCAAGCTTGATCGTGCCCATCGCTCTTTAGCGCCATTACCAGGACCTAAGCAGAGACCCAGGCCTGTCATCATAAAGTTTCATAACTTTACGGACAAACAGCGAGTGTTGGACGCAGCTCGTCGTGTTGGCATGGATCCTGACAGGAGTACTGACGCAGGACCGAGGATTTCATTCTTCAACGATTACTCTGCGATGGTGATAAAGAAACGCAAGGCTTTCGACGATGTCAAACGGCGACTGCAGAAGATGAAGATTGAGTATGCCCTGCTGTATCCTGCAACTCTGAGGCTGACCATCAACGGGACAGTGAAGCGCTTTGCCTCTTCAGATGACGCGTCTGCGTTCGTTGACGGCCTGGGCTAATTTTCCGAGCTTTCGCGGACAGTTATGTGGTATTTCAACAAAATAACATGCTGAGTGAAGATGTATCATGTTGCCGAGAGCGTGGTGAGGTTTGTGTTTACCCTATGTTCAGAGATGTGAGTGGTGTTTGGGGGGGTAGGCAGTTGCCTGCTGAAGAAAAGAGTAAGAACAGTTCCTCCTGCATGTTTGGCAGGTTTGTTCCCTTGAATAGTTTTCTGTGTTCTGTTTTGATTTTATTTCATTTTTGTTTGAAGCTCAGATTTCTTAAGGGTTCCCTTGCAGTGATATACTCTAAAAGCATCTGTTTTATGTTTGCACTGATTGCCTGTACAATATTTAATGTCTAGTGTGCTTAGGATTTGCACATGGAATATTCGAGGTATCCATAATCCTATAAAGCGGAGAAAGATACTCGCTTTTTTGAAAAAAGGAAATATCGAAATTGCTCTTTTACAAGAGACTCATCTAAATGATGCAGAACATCTAAAATTACAACAGGGTGGTTTTGGCCAGGTATACTTTTCTTTTTTTACATCTAGAAGTAGAGGTGTTGCCATTCTCATTAAACGTAATCTACCATTCAAAATTGTAAACTGTATTAAAGATAGGGGCGGTCGTTATGTTATTGTTGTAGGCTTGTTGCAAGGTAAAACTATTCTCATACTAAACATGTACTATCCTCCAGCTCATCCATCTGACTTTATTACTAAAGTGTTTCTGGACTTGAGTGCCAGGTCAGCAGATTTAACAATTGTGGGTGGAGATTTTAATTGTGTAATGAATCCTCTTGTAGATCGACACCCACATAGCTCTGCGTCTCTGACTGCTCAGGCGAGATCCCTTCAAAATATTTGTAAAGATCTTGGTCTTGTAGATGTCTGGAGAACTCTTCACCCTGCTGATAAGGAATATACATTTTTTTCTACCTCTTATAAGTGTCAGTCCCGATTAGACTACTTTTTTATGCCAAAAACAGATCTGCACTCAGTACTATCTTGTAATATTGAAAGCATTTTACTGTCAGATCATGCCAGTGTCACTATGGAGCTTCGATTCAAGAATACAGCGGATTGTTCTATACAGTGGAGGCTAAATATTGCAACACTTAAAGACAGCGCATTTTCAGCTTACTTCTCTTCGGAATTTAAATATTTTCTATCTATTAATTCTCTATCTACAGATAATCCATCTTTATTGTGGGAAACTTGTAAAGCTTATGCAAGGGGGCAAATTATTTCATACACTTCCTCTAGAAAGCGCCAAAGAATGATGAATCACAGGGCTTTGGAGGCTCAGTTATTGGTTAAGGAAAAAATGTATAACAGATCTCCATCAGCAGATTTATTGAAAGAGTTACAGGCAGTTAGAGCATCTTTAGACTGTCTCCTTACTGTGGAAGCGGAGAAGAAAATAAGATACTCAAAACAAAGATTTTATGAGCATGGAGACAAACCTGGGAGATTTCTAGCATATATATTGCAAAACAACGTGTTGCATCTCAGTTTATCGCTACTATTGTTGTCTCAGAGGATAATATTTTCCACGATAATAAGAATATTAATAACTCGTTTAAAGATTTTTATATGAATCTATATTCTTCTGAGAAAACAGATGACCATCTCAAGCAAATGGTTGACTTTTTTTCTGAGATTAATCTTCCAACAATTTCAGCTACACAAAAAGACTCCCTCAATGGACCTATTACTAGACAGGAGGTTATTAATGCTATTAATGTCCTAAAGAATGGTAAATCACCTGGACCAGATGGGTTTTGCGGAGAGTTCTTTAAGGAGTTTCGAGAGCTGCTTGTAGATCCATTGCTTAATATGTTTAATTATTCGTTTGTGGTTAAAGAATTACCAAAGACCCTTAGAGAAGCTAATATCACGCTTATATTAAAGAAAGGTAAAAGTCCTGATTCATGTTCTTCTTATAGGCCAATAGCATTACTGAATGTGGACCGGAAATTGCTTTCTAAAATTTTAGCAATGCGCCTTGAAAAAATTCTTCCTACAATAATTTGGGAAAACGATCAAACAGGATTTTACGGGTGGGAATTTCACTGTTTAATTTAAGACGCCTTTTAAACATTATCATCCCTTTTAAAAGGGGAAAATCCTTAGATGGGCTAGTGCTGTCTTTGGAGGGCAGAGAAGGCGTTTGACCTTTTATTGAGTGGTCCTACCTTTTCTTTGTTTTGGAAAAAATTTGGCCTTGGTGAAAATTTTGTGCAATGGATTAGATTGCTATACACGGACCCACTCCCCTGCTGTATTGACAAATGGCTTTAGATCTGATTATTTTCCTTTTACATAAAAGGCACAATGCAGGGTTGCCCCCTGTCCCCCTTCTTGTTTGCGAGGGCCCTTTAGAGCCTTAGCTGAAGCAATCAGATCCCGGGAACTTCTATTTTGGGTTTGCAGATAGGACATAAACATCACCAAAATTGCGCTTTATGTGATTTATGTATTGCTCTTTTTATCTGAGCCCAATGAGTCAGTTCCTGCTCTGATCGAGTTGAAACAAAAGTATAGTACCTTTTTGGTTATAAAATTTTAAATTTTGCTAAATCTGAAGCTATGCCTTTTTGGTACTCTCATTTCCATACCCAAAAATTACACCC